>OX371178.1:34280888-34605888 GCA_947310635.1 Leptodirus hochenwartii | reverse complement strand
TAGATGGATAGATGGATAGATGGATAGATGGATAGATGGATAGATGGATAGATAGAAAGAAACTTAATGCTTAAGTCTAGCTGGCAATTTGTTTTATTATATATACATTTAGCAAATTTTTATGCTACTTTTTTAATTACTACTACATTAATTGCAATGATTAAAAGAATCGGATAATTTTGGGATCTTCAATGTAATATATCAATGTATTTTCTAAGTCAGGTCTTCTCATAGTGTGGGTCGCGTAGCAAAAATTTTGGGTCGCAGAAAGGACGAAGTTTATACAGATTATTACAGTTGAAAGATGAGGTTGTTATATTTTTAACTGAGCAGGTCATCCGATCTTGTTGATTTTTTTCACAATAAATTATGGCTTTTAAAACTGTATTATTTGTCAGGTATTTTTGTAAAATAGAATGATTCAAACATGTCACTTCAAGAAAATAATTGTAACATATTTACGTCCAAATATAAAATTGAAAGTTTTGTTAAAAAAGTGAACATATGGAAAAATATAGTTGAAAATGTATCTTTAGAAATGTTTACAGCTATAGATGCTTTTATAATTGAAAATGACCTTTCCAAAGATTAATTCTAAAAGTTGTAATTGATCATTTGAAGTGTGTGGAGACACAATTTCAAAAATACGTTGCTTCAAATTTTGATATAGCAAACTAGAATTGGGTTCATAAACCATACTCAATTGAAATGATTAATATCGGTCATTTACCATTAAACATGAGTTTTCCAACAAATTGTTAAATAAATTTTGGCTGGGGATTAGGACAGAATATTGAACACTTTCTGAAATGGCCCTAAACATACGTCGTAACATTTTGTAGTACGTATTTATGCGAAGCGGCATTTTTAGCATTAACGTTTATAAAATCAAAAAATTGGTCAACTCTGCAAAACGTTGAAGAAGCTCTATCAAATATTCATCCAAGATTTAAGTCTTTATGTAAAAGTGAACAAGCACACCCAGCTCATTAGTATGAATATTTGGCTTTCTTTAATACATGGTAAAATTATATTCGTATGTATACCAAGGAATTGTGTTCGAATAAAATTTCTTTATTATTTTTTATCAGCAAATGTTTTAATTCGTATTCCTAGTTTATATACCCAGGGTCGCGAAAATATTTGCTCGGGTAAAATCGGGTAGCCAAAGTTTGAGAAGCCTTGTTCTAAGTCAATATATAGTTTAAAATTTGTTATTCTGCAAAACTATTTAGATAATTAAGTATAAAAAAAAATGTATTGAGTAAAAGTCGGCCAGTAAAATAATCTTTAAAATCAGTCCATTGATTTTCTCAAAAGAATTTATAGATAATGTATAGATCTTGTTTTCTTATGGCACTACTCTCTCAATTTCTGTACGTGATAAGTTCAATATCGTATGATGCAACAACTACAAAATGAATAAGAAAAAACCACGACAAAAACAACTTTATGCATATACATAATAACTAGACATCCAGACTACATCTTTATGTCCTGTTGAACCTCGTGTGGGCTTAACAGTATAGGTTCATGAAACTCGGATCACATTCACCACGCATGTACATCTTGGGTGCAGTGACCATATTCAGGTCTCAATTTGGACCTACCAACTAAAATATATGTTGCAGTAACCAAACAGGCATTGTGACATGTTTAGTAATTTATCTGCCGAAGATAAAGTTTACTGCTCGACAAACTGTTGTTTTGGTTGTGGTTTTTTTTTAATATAGTTTTCCTTTTGTATATTTTGCCTTCACGGTGTGTTTATAAGAAAATCTTTTTACGCAATATTAATTTATAACATGTGCACTGTTTGTTGAAGAAGTTGAGTTTGTAGGAAATGTACTACTTTAGATTACAACAGTAAATTATATCATGTCAATTAGCTATTTTATTCAAACAAATGTACTTGAAAACATGAATTATTTAAATTCTACTTCGTTTTGATTTTGTAACATTTTAACAAAAAAAATGATAATAAAATTTCTATAATTTATTGACTATAATATCACAGCTTGTTAATAAGAAAGTATTTTAAGTTGTAATAGAAAATTATTTTATCAAAATCATGTAATCATATAAATTATAGATACCTATAAAAAGTCGAATGATTTTTTTGGCTTACCCAGTGGATAGGCAACCCTGATTATAATTATTAGGGGACTTTATCACTAATCATATATTCACAAATTTGAGACAATAAAAATTGACTTATGTCAATGAATAACTCAATATAATATATAGTTAGTATTCGTTGCTTATGTGTAGAAGAATATCAGAATTTGTTGGTAGTTATATGAACGAAATATAGTGTTTTTTTTTTGGAAAACACTAATGTCAATTTTTTTTACAATACATAGACATCTTTAGTGAACGTATAAAAATAATTGACGAGAACAACACTGCATTAGGGCCTTATTACACTGCGCTACAGTGTGGACTGCAAGATTATACTTTGCAGACTTTTAAAACTGTTATTTGACTGCACTGTGATTTTTTTTAAATTAATGAAGTAGTTGTCTATATGTAGAATAGTAGTTAGCTAGCATGTGCCAAAGGAATTCAGGCCTGTTGCCATATACCGTAAACATCTTTGAGAAATAGAAATAAAAAGAGTTGTTTGACGTTATAAAATATAAATAGATTACTTTCTCACTTCGGGTACGGTATACAGAGTGTTTGAAGTTTCATCACAACTAATGAACTAATGAATATATTGAATTTTCATACTTTGTTCATCAAGAATATTTTCGTACGTTTTTTTCAGTAATCTCATCACAATTAAATTTTTATGAAAAATGTAGAGTAATTACCTTGTATTGGAAAAAAATGATCTGGGTATATTCAATGACGAAGAAGATGCAGGTAGAAACGCTGGGCAAATATCGAAACTTTTATGACTGGGATAGGCTCTATATTATTCCGAAGTAGATTTTTGAATTGTATGCAAATTTTTGTAACTAATACTGCCATAAAACCAATACCATTTTTGCTGACTTAGTATACACAGGATATTTTTCCAAATAAAAATTCATGAAACAGTATTTGTTTTACTACACAATAATTTTCATAATAATGGAAGGTTTAGCAATTTTTTTTGTCCATTTATTTTTTGTAATCTTAGGCTACTTGAGTTCAGAGAAACAACAATAAAGAAGTTCAATTCAGATCTTCGTAATTACACTACCTCAAAATATATTTTTATTAATCTGATTTGGAATCCTCGGCACACCCTGTATACAATTTTCCCTTCGACATTGTTCCTTCACAGAAGGAACTTATCTAATGACAACAATCTAATTAAACTGTTAGTAGTTACTCTAAATATTTAAATGGTTTACAATCTGCTAACAAATTCAATACGAAAAAAAAAGTATATAATATTAATGGCCCCTCTGGAAAATGCGCGCTGTGAAAAATCTCACGAAATGTTATAGAACCTTATGTAATACTATATTATATTAATTAGTAATATTCTGAGCAATAGTAATTATTTCTTATTTTATATTCTCATATAATAAATTTAATGTGCAAATGTTAATTACACTAATACTTTTATTACTCTCGCTAGAATCCACACATGAAAATTACAGTTTATTATTACGCTGTAAATAATACAAAATGTAATAATAATAAATATGGACTAGATATATGCGGTCCTAAAAATGTGTCCAATTACCCGGACACGGGGTTTTATGCAATTAGTTAAAGAAGATAAAGTAGAAGAAAAGGCAGAAGAGTACCTAAAATCAGATTCTGTGCTGAATGAAAATTAAAAAATCTGAAGAAAAATTATTTGACTATGTATAATTATACTTTAATTATATCACGGGCCGAAATCACGTTTTCACACAGTATATTAGACCAAAATGAAAATATGCTGAAAATAATAATCAAAGCAAATTTTGGGAAGTTCTGCAACTATTAAATAATCTATACTATATATTTTTAATTGAATAATATTTGCTATTTATTTTAAACTAGAAGATAAAGAAAATTATACGTTTAAATTTTAATAAGATAATTTGAAACATTAACTTAAGTTAAGCATATTCTATCATTTTGATTATTTAACACCCTTAAAAATACTAAAATCAGTTTTTATAGAAAATTTTCAATATAATATACAATATATATATATACAATATGCTTAAAATGATCTACGAAAATACACCCTCCAAAACATATCTACATCTCTTTTCACGTTCTTATTACAGTCAGTAGTTCTATAAAGCTTTTTATTAAGTTTGTATCCATGAAAAATTTCAACTTTCATAATAGGGTGATCAAAAAGTTCCAGGACTTTTTTAATTGAACGCCAATGGAGCGTCGGAGAGCGGTACGGTTGACTGCATTAGTTGTTGTGACTTGTGACATTAGTTGTGTTTTTGTAGATTCTCCACAACATTCTTTGTTGTGAAGTAACGGACGTTTTTGTGAAACAAGTTTTTCGTATTTGGTTATTTTGATCAAATGAATCAAAAAGAAGAGCAACGCGTTTGTGTCAAGTTTTGTGTGAAGTTGGGTAAAACTTTTACAAAAACTTTTTAGATGTTGCAAGAGGCTTTTGGGGATGAATGTCTGAGTCGATCACGGTCTCATTAGTGGTACAAGAGGTTCAAAGAAGGCCGGACGTCGTCAGAAGACACATCCTCGTTCAGGACGCCCATCAACTTCGACTGACGACGATCATGTTGCCAGATTGAACGTTCTCGTGCGAACAAATCGTCGACTTACCATTCGTGAATTGGCAGAAGAATGCAACGTTTCATTTGGCTCATGCCAAGAAATTTTAACTGCAAAACTGCAGATGCGTCGACTGTTGACCGAGGTTCAAAAACAACACCGAGTTCAGGTTTGTCAGGAACTTGTTAAAATGGCAAATGATGATGAAAACTTGTTGCATCGTGTCCTTATTGGTGACGAGACGTGGGTTTACGAGTACGACGTGGAAACAAAGGTCCAATCATCACAATGGAAGACAAAATCCTCTCCAACACCCAAAAAAGCTCGTCAAGTCAAATCAAATGTGCAGGTCATGCTCACTGTTTTCTTCGACTGGAAGGGTGTTGTCTACTACGAATTTCTTCCACGAGGTGAGACAATTAATCGTTTTCGTTACCTTGAAACCCTGAGACATTCGCGCGAGGTTGTGAGGAGGAAGAGACCTGAGCTGTGGCAAAGCGGAGAGTGGGTGCTGCACCATAACAACGCGCCTGTTCATTCTGTCCACGATTATTACACAAAAAACGCCATGACCGTAATCCTCCAGCCCCCGTACTCACCAGACTTGGCCCCTGCGGACTTTTTCCTGTTTCCGAAACTCAAGAGACCCTTGAAAGGGCAGAGATTTGAATTAATTGACGAAATTAAATAAAAATCGTTGGAGGAGCTGAACACCATTCCAGAAGATGAGTTCTCAGGGTCCTTCCAGCAGTGGAAACGGCGCTGGGAAAAATGTATAGCTTCCCAATGGGAGTACTTTGAAGGGGACAATGTCCAATAAATTGTAAAAAAAAAGAATAGATTTTTAAAAAAATCTGTCCTAGAACTTTTTGATCACCCCTCGTACATATGATCTTACGAAATTATCCCTGAAACATTTATATTCGATATTCTTTAAAGTAGTAACAAATAATAATAGTACAACTACACAACTGATATTTCGGTTATGTTACTTCTGGTTATATGTCTCTGTGATGTTTGTATGAATGTTTATACTAATATAATAAGCAATAACAGCCAGAACATATGTATATGCATTGTCAAAAAATCAGAGTACTTTCTCGTATAATGCTTCTGTTCACTTTCCTTGTCCACTTACATACGAGAATATATAGTTTATGGTAGTTCTACATATCGCATTCACGTATACAACAATTAATAATAATTGTTTCTAGTAATTAAAACAAATGCTAGAAATGATGTCAACTTAAATTACATTTTCCCTCTCGTTGTACGAACTTCTAACGCTTCTATATGAGGCAAAGTATTGCCAAAGGAATCAAAAGTCACAAAATCGCGCTGTAAAATCTATGCTAAATCCACTTGGTATATGTAGAGTGTAACTACTAAAGGCCCTTAAAGTCAAAAAATTATATAGGGATATTTAATAAAAACTTTTGTTTTGAAATAACATTTTATAGTGATACATAAATTTATTTATATGTACCATACTATATAAAACGAAACTAAAAGAAAAATATATAAATATTTTCGAAATTATATATAATAAAACGTGAATGGTTCTGTCTTGTCTAACAATCTGATCATGCACGGGTAAAGCGGGTTCGTGCGCGCTCTGTGATAAGAGTTGAGTGGTGCATGGCCCGGTTTAGTTAGAATATTAAAATTGGGAGCGGATGGTAGCAGCATTGAGTGGTGTGGCTTCGGAGGAGATATGTGCACAAAATGTATTTTCAAATTTGGTGAAAGAGAGAGATAGGTCAGAGAGTTTTCGCATGGAATGGATGCGGTCGGTCGTGATAAACTGGGCCAATGTGTCAGTCACATTACGTGTTTTTGAATAAAAGACTGTGTGCATCCACACTATGTTGAACAATACAAGTTTATTACGTGCTGTGTATTTTATTTAGATTTATACTTTATATGGGGTTAGATTGGGAGCCATCTGTACCGATTTAGGTGATTGTATTATGTGTTGAATACATTTGGAAGATTGTGTGATGATGTGCAATATGAAAATTAATTTATGTGTAGGTAACTATTAATGTGTTTACTTTGAACCTATTTGGTAGTTACAGCCACTGTCTAATATCTAAAAACGGGACGTATTGTACATTTAAATATCGTAAAAGTACTGTGTAAAACAACAAATTGTATGACCTATATAATTGTACAAAATATTCAAATACGCATTACTTTTCGTTTTAAATCGAGTGAATCGAGCAACACTTTTGCATTGTTGTATTCGTTTGTTGTGACAGATTTCATTCTCCCAAATAATAACTTTCGGCATTCTGTCAAAGGCAATATGTTGCGATTAAACATAGCAACTAATTTAAAAGATTCCAATTTGAATTACATGCGGTAAATTGTTGTTCGCATTTCGTGGTTCTGCGCAACTGACGTGGGTTTAAACACTCGCAGGCAATTGTCGCCAGCAAAAAGAGTCCGTCAAATACACCTCTTCATCAGACGATTACACCATTTGGAATTATAAATGGATTTGGGATTGGATCATTCATTTTATAAATAATCTATGCTCTTAGAAATATTGGCGCTGACATATATAATAATAATAATTTATTGTTCAGAAATTAGGTCAGTACAGGATATATCTTATACTAATCAATATAAACATTGTCAAAAATACAGGTTCAAAATTTGAGAAATTCTTCTATGGTGTAAATGGGTGTCTTCGTTAGATGTTTCTGGAGTACATTTTTGAACTTTATTTGGTTTACAATATCTTTAAATGCTCCTGGTAGATGGTTGTAAAGGTTGATTTGATTCCAGGGATTCTGATTTGTGGTTATGAGCCTATTGTTAGGGGTATGAAGATCCGATTTTATTCTTGTGTCATAGTTATGATAGTATGAATTGGTGCAAAGGTGCTGTTTGTTGATGTGGATGAAAGTACATAGATGGAGAATATATAGCGCTGGTACAGTCAGTAGCTTAAGCGTTGTGAAGACGGGTTTACACGAGGTTCTAGTGTTAGATGACGATATGGTTCTTATTGCCTTTTTCTGCAGTAGTAGCAAGGATTGGATGTGTGCACTTGCTTCCCAAGTTAGAATTCCATATGTGAGGGTAGATTGAAATAGTCCAAAGTAAGCAGTGCGCAGGACTGATGCGCTACATGTGCCTTTCAAACTCCTAAGCAAGAAGCAGACTGAGCTTAGTTTAGATGCTAAGAAATCGGTAAGGTTTGCTCATGTTAATTTATGATCGATATGTATGCCAAGAAACTTGCTACTTAGTACTTGTTCTACAGTTGTTTTCTGAAGAGTAACGTACAAGCTTTTATCATTGGAAACATTTTTAGGGATGAAACTAATAATGTTGGTTTTTGTAGCATTTAGGATGAGTCCGTTATTTTTCCTCCAAGTATGCATTTTTTCCATTATTATCTGTGCTTTTTGTTGTAAGGTAGTTTCTGAATCTGAGGAGATCAGTACATTAGAGTCGTCTGCGTACAGAATCACCTCATGGTCTATTTCGTGTAAGTATGAGGGTAGGTCATTGATATACAGGAGAAAATAGAGAGGCCCAAGGATTGTACATTGAGGTACTCCATTTTTATTCTCCTTGTATACCGAGATCATTCCGTCCATGTGGACCGCTTGCGTTCTGGATTCAAGATAACTCTGGATCAATTTATTTGCTACACCTCGTATGCCCATGCTTTCAAGTTTTCTGAGTAATAATTCATGGTTTACACAGTCGAAAGCGGTGAAAAATCGAAGAAAAGACCTAATACTACATATAGGTCAATTTACAGCTAAAATCAAAATTGTTCCATATTTGACGCATTAAAACCTTAGGAGCGCAGGATGTATACGTGGAAAATGCCAGGAGATATAGGGAGGTATCAGATAGATTACATACTGGTTAAAGAGAGGTTTAGGAACCAGATTAAGAATTGTAAGAGTTACCCTGGAGCAGATATTGATAGTGACCATAATTTAGTAGTCCTGGACTCAGAGGTCAAATTCAAGAAATTACAGAAGTCTAAACAGGTCAGAGTAGATGTCGATAGGTTAAAATTAGCTGATGTATGTGAAAAGTACAAGCAGAAAGTAGAAATCATGGCTAATGGAACATCTAGGAACGACATAGATTGCGAATGGAGGGAAATCAGAAATGGGTTAACTACAGCAGCAAATGAAGTATTAGGCACAAATAAAAGGGCAGGTAGGAGGGAATGGATCACGGAAGAAATAGTTGAAATGATAGAAGCAAGTAGGAAAATTAAAATTGGAAACACAGAAGCAGGACAGAAAAAATATAAGGAACTAAGGAACTTAATTAATAGGAAATGCAAGCTAGGGAAAAAAGAGTGGATAAAAGGAAATTGTGAGGATATTGAGGAGGATATGAGAAGAGGTAAAGTAGATTTGGGCTACAGGAAAATTAAGTCACATTTTTCTAAAGTAAAACCAAAGGGTAACATTATATGTGATAAGCAGGGTAAGGAACTCACAGAAAATAAGGAAAAAGCTAGAAGATGGAAGGAGTATCTTGAAGATTTATATAAAGGTAGGCAGGACATGGAGGAGCTAGAAAGTGTGGAACAGATAGATGAGGATGACTTAGGTCCTAGCATACTTAGGTCAGAGTTTCATAGAGCATTAAATGATTTACGGAATAACAAAGCAGCGGGGATTGATATGATACCAGCCGAATTAATAAAACACGCAGGGGAAAAAATGCAGGAGCGATTATACAGGTTAGTTTGTAAAATATATGAGAAGGGAGAAGTACCACAGGATTTTCAGCGTAGTAGAATAGTAACAATGCCGAAGAAAATAGGAGCTAATTTGTGTGAGAACTATAGGACCATTAGCCTACTATCACATGCATCGAAGATATTGTTAAAGATTATTTATAGGAGATTAGAAAATAAAGTAGAGGAAAGGCTAGGAGAAGATCAGTTTGGTTTTAGGAAAAACAGAGGGACGAGGGAGGCGATTTTAGCACTAAGAACGGTAGTAGAAAAAAGAATGAGGGTAGGAAAGGTAACTTGCATAGCTTTTGTAGATTTAAAAAAGGCATTTGATAATGTAGATTGGGACATAATGTTTAGAATTTTAAAAGAAACTGGTATAGATTATAAGGATAGGAGAATAATTTTTAATTTATATAAACACCAAACTGCCTTAGTTAGAATTGAGGGGGAAGAAGAGGTAGCAAAAATAGGGAAGGGAGTTCGGCAGGGATGTACACTTTCACCGTTATTATTTAATCTATATATAGAAGATGCAATAAACAAAGTAAAAGAAGAGTATAGTGTAGGTGTGAATGTACAGGGAGAGAAAATATATATGTTGAGATTCGCCGACGATATAGCTATATTGGAAGAAAGCGAAAAGAATTTAGAAAGGGTATTGAATGGTATGCAGGCAGTATTGACTAGGGATTTTAACATGAAAATAAATATAGGTAAAACTAAAGTGATGAGGTGTGACAAAAAGGAATGCAGTAGAAAAATGAGGATCACAATAGGAGATAATAGAATCGAAGAAGTGTCAGATTTTTGTTATTTAGGCAGTAGAATCACAAAAGATAATCGAAGCAAGGTAGATATAAAGTGTAGGATAGCACAGGGTAGGAAGACATTCGTAGAAAAGGAACAGATTTTAAGATCAAATATTGACTTGGGTATTAGAAAAAGATTACTGAAGGTATATGTTTGGAGTGTAGCACTGTACGGGTGTGAGGCGTGGACTATATGAAAGGAAGAGAAGCGTAGATTACAAGCATTCGAAATGTGGTGTTATAGGAGGATGATGAGGATTGGTTGGGAAGATAAAGTAACAAATGAAGCTGTACTAGAGTTAGTAGGGGAGAAGAGAAGTATCTGGAGAGCGTTACAGCGTAGGAGAGACAGATTAGTAGGGCATATCCTTAGGCATGGGGGGATTATGCAATTGATCATAGAAGGTAGAGTGGAGGGAAAGAGAGGGGTAGGTAGGCCTAGATTGGAGTATGTGAGTCAGATAGTTGAAGAGGTTAAGATGAATAGATATAGGGAGATGAAGGGATTAGCTCAGGATAGATCGGCATGGCGTGCTGTTTCCAACCAATCTTTAGGATTGCGGACTCTTTAACTAACTAAAACCTTAGTTTTAATTATACTCTTCAATTATAGATATCTATTCTTAGAAATTTATTCAAGAGTATCCCCTTAATGATTGACACATGAATGGTGCTCCATATATACGTTAATGGAAGAGTTAACAGATAAAGGACTACCAATCTTTGCCTTTGTTATAATATAAAGTTCCTTTATTTATTACTCATTCCGGAACCGTTCAGATTGTTTAACATAAACATTGAAAACCAAAAAATTCCTCAATGATTTGGTGACAAATTTAAAATTGAAGAGAGATTATTCTTTGGCAGCCGTTAAATGATAAAAATTGTAGATTTTCCAATGCGCTATTGTTTTAGCCAACATGGACAACAAAGACCAAAATAATATATAATTAAATTTATATTTTTTCTCTCAAGAGAACTTTTTTTGCTTATTTCTCTAGACAGTAATATTCAAAATATCGGTCCGGTTGATGAAAATGAAACAAAAATTTACATGCGAAAGTACATACGAATTCGTAATTTCTCTCCATTGAAAATTTTCTACCTAATATTCTTGTTGCTTCTAACAAATACTCCGCACCAAGTGGATCCTTGGCTTAGAAGCTTAGAGCATCTGACATGAAATCAGAAAGTTACAGGTTCGAATCCCGTAGATTCCACTTATTTTCTGGATGATAACAGTTGCTAGTGATTGGAATATATATATATATAAATAAAATGTACTCCAGCTCTTATTCCATATTATTCATTTAGTTTAAAAAATCTTATAATTAAAACATTCTTTATTTTATATATTTATTTTACAGTATTCGGTAGCGCCAAAATTTAGCCCGTGCATATGACATATTTTTAGCATAAAAAGTCGTTTTTTACATTTAATTTTTTGTTTGATAAAAATCTATTTACGACAGATTTCCATTAACTAACTGGGTATTTTCAACAAATTTCAGTATCAGTAATATTTTCTACAAATTCTTCGAATTTCTAAATAATTGTACAGTTCTAATTAGATCTTCTAATTTATAACTAGATATCTAGCATTGTTTTAAAATAAAATAATGTTTTTGAGAACTTAAGACACCCGTATAAATTATTCTTTGTATAATGCAAGTTATAAAAATATGTAGCATCACGGTATGAGTATACCATGGACAAACTATACATGTAACCTCACAAAAATTCGCCAAATTGGCATTTTCTCTCACCACCTGTCATTTTTTGACGCTACTGCATTGTATTATGCAATCATAACATTTGACACGTAGCGTCAATCTACATTATGATTAATATTCATCTTCATCCTCGGATTATTTAATATTTCGAAATTTTCCTGTTTCTAATTGACTTTAATTCTATTTCAAATATTATTTCAATGTATTTTAGTATTTCTTAGTTAATAAGCTTATATTTTATTTATTTGGTAAGGAGTGCAGTAGTTCTTATGCGTTATCAAGAACGTATGATCTGTGCAATGTGCCTACTTTGACGAGAAAAGTAACATAGAAGAAAGATTTCACTAAAATCACTATCTTGTCTATGTCTTGTCTATGGAATAAATAAACTTGAATAAATTTTTATTAAACTAATGGTAGTGGAGAATAATTGTATTTTCTATTTAATCAGTCTAGTTTCAAAGAGGCTTCTTTAATCTATGTTTGACTATGATTTTGTTCTATAAGATCATTACAGAAATTTATTGCTAAGAGAATAGACAAACAATTTTTTAATATATATTTTTTTGTTGAATGCTTTGTCAATACCAATATAAATTAATACAAGGAATGTTTAATGAACTATTTACACATGTAGGTACTTAAAAAACACAGCAATATTTAAAAACACAGAATCTGCCGTGTGAAATTAGATTCCTTTTAAAAATTATATAATAATTTATTTGATTCGATTTATGTTATAATTTTCTTAAATATTAAAAATATATCGTGAAGTATATAAAAAAATTAAGATCAGGCCGACAATAAAAAAGATTTATCAAAACAAAAAGATTTATCAACAAAAAGTCAAAAGTCACCAATGAGTTATTTTGAAAATGGGCATTATTAAAAAAAAACCATTTTGACGGTAATAGCTTTAAGAGAAATATAAATGATATTACATAATATTAAATTAGTAGATTTAGAACATAAATTGATAATTGTTAGCTTTGACAAATTTTAAATATATTATTTAAAAAGAGTTACTGATATTTATAATTGCCTTATTCACTTATACTGGATTTAAATTTATACATCTACTTAGGGGTTGCAGCCATGGGTTCAAATCCTCTTCCAAAGAGATTTTTTGGAAAACAATTTTTTGTTCTTACTATAGTATTAATAATAATATTTCGATGTATATTTTTTGCTTCAGCATATATGAATTTATTTCTATGCAATTAAGTTATTACTATCTATTTCCCGTTAAATATTTACAACAGAGGGTTATTATTAAATTTGTTCGAATGTAATGAATATTCAGTAATATTTTCAGTAATAAATATTCACATGAATAAAAAGGCGATAAATTAAAGTATTAAATTTTATTTATTTTAAACATATTTATTAGTTATCGTTTTATTTTTGTTATTTTACAACACTTACCTTGAGGTATCGTTTTGTCACTTTCCAAGTCATCCCTTATAATTGTATCCTATATCCAAAAATTAAAAACTTGAAAAACCCCAGGATGGTGCATAAAATAATCGACATAAATTCTGTTTGGTGAATGGGAACGTAAACCGCACATTTTGCGCAAATGAATTATCTTTAATTACAATTACAAATTAATTTTCCATGGCATAAATCATTGTTATTTATGGTCATATATTTATTTCCTCAAACCGCAAGTATCTATCTACACCTTCGCGCGTAGCTTTGGCCGTTAATCAAAAATGTAATTTATAGTGCGCGGATAAATGTGATCTTACCGGCTGCGGTACCACTGTTGGTACTCCGTACTGTACAACGGTGGCAACGCGAGTACCGCAATCAGACCGTACTGATACTATTATGTGAGGCATACCGAAGACAATGAAAACAAACAGAGTCTTCGGCATGCCCATGTCCATGCCCATGCCGCACCTCTTCCATTCCATCGACGCCGTACTATAATATTTCATGTAATATCCACTCGCGGTTTCGGAACCATTCATTACGTGGATTCTCACATAAATGCATCTTAAATTCGCTAAACTGTAGTTTCAGTTCTCCTTCGTAACCTGCTTCGTTAAGCTTTCTTTGCGTAATTTGAAGTTCAACATGATAATTTATTTGTAATTTTGTCAATACGTTAAACATTTGTATAAAATGTCACTCAAATACCGTAACACAAATAGCTAGATGCGCACTTCGAAGGCTATATCCCAGTGGCGGTTCCTCATGCAGGCCGCAGGGCCGCGCGCCCCTCCTGAACATTGAGCGCATCACCGTAGATATATAATTGTATTGCGATATTTTATCTCGGCATTATTTTTCCTAAAAGATAAAGCTTGCGCCGCGATAATAATCAACACAACACGGTGTGGCGTTCGTTGTGGTATCCGTTGCAAGTCATAGCAGCGACCGATGCTGTATCTATCGTTCGCGTGGTATAGATATATCGCTAATTTGGTGCCGCTGCGTGTTCAGCGCCAGCCAGCCACACAGTACAGGTTAAATGCATATGCACTCATCTCACTCTATTGCAAGCAATCGGTGAGAGCGACCGGTATGCTGTATATTTTCTGTTTCTTCGGTTCGCTCCTTGCTTCATCGTCTAATATGTGTCACTGATTCCCAGCGGCTATCCAATGCCAGTACAAGTTAAATACATATATACAGTACATATGCAATGAGATGAGTATATCATAGAGTGCAGGCGACCAATGTAGTATATCATCTATTGGATGCCGTGCTTCTTTAACATCCTAAGAGAGAAGTTCAGAGAGAACAGAGAGTATATATATATATATATATATAGAATAGTCAGATAGGACAGTAGCATTTGTTCTGTGTATGTACGATATGTACGTATGTACGATTTTGCCACGTGTTTCTCCAAGAATATATTTAATAGAAATAATTTAATAAAAATGAGTAGTGTTAGTTCTTTATTGAAAATAGAGTTTTGTACACTTTCTCTTGTGGACAAAGTAAAAATTAAAGAATTAGGTAGGCCATTGCCTGATTTAAATTTATCGCAAACTTGTGCAAGGAGTGCTCAAAACCGGACATTTACGCGCCGTTTTACAAGAGACATTTACAAAAAAAAATTATAACAGATGGAGGACAAATTCTCATATCGTGGCCATCTACAAGCCGCTGAGTTATTTATCCTTCGTACTTCGATTATCCTTCGTACGAAATTCTACTTTCTAAATAACCAAAGTCTGATACTTCTCTTATTCTATCATCTCCTATTCTAATCCTCATCTTTTCGTTCTTGTCACACTTGTCTAGATATTGCTTACATTTATTTTCATGTTATAATCCGTAGTCATTACTGCCTGTATACCATTTAAAAATATATATTCGAAAATAAGAATTTATAACAACTATATCAAGAATTACTAGCAGTATATGTATTAGCCTCATGCAAAGCAATGGAGAAAATGATAATATTATCTAGGCCTGAGGAACACTTCCAAGGAAAATCTCTAATAACAATAGTGGCGATTATAGTACGTCATACAGTGCTTGCTAGAAGACTCAAACAGTTCCAATTAATTATTCAAACAAAGTACCGCGCACGTAATTCTGCAGAAACATGTACAATTATTGACTTTTGCTACGTAACTTTGAGATATAGGGCTTTAAGTAAGTGGTCATGAAATTCCAGAACTAACGTGTTGCTAATATTTCTAAATACGCTAACGTCAGTGCGAACTGTGAATATCATACCATGAGATATTTTTTCTATATCTGAACTTTACTGGTTCTGTAAGTAACATTATTTGGTAGATGCTATAAAAATGAAATAATAGATAAAAGTATCTTTTAAATCCACCACGATTATACTATACACAGAGTATATCTAGATGTTTAGTTTTCTTTCCCGACTTCATAAAGGTGGAGGTTTTAAAGTTTGACTCTCTTATTTATTTTTTGAATATCCAGATTGGTCTAATTTTCATAAAATCACCAAAATATTGCGCATTCAATTCATTGATCATGTGAATATTCTAAATCGTGTAAATGTATCAATAATCTCCAATAATAATAAAAAAAGTCAATATAAAGGTCATAATTATGAATAAATTATTCTCTCTCCCTTTTCCTTGACATTTTCTTAACTACTCGTATTTATATAATAGTATACAATAGCATTTTTTTTCAAATTTGTCTTATTAGCTTCCTCTATATATTCTCAAGACTATTTCATTTTATTTACCACACCCACTATGGCAGCTATTGTTTTCAATACAATCAAATGTGATTTTTAAATTTGAAACATATTTTATTGTATACCAAGGTATTAGCACATTTTTACCAGGTCAAATGTCAATAATATGTCGCATACCTTTGATTATAGCAGGTCACAATGAAATATCATTTTTGATATACAATTACTCATAGCGATTCGTCTTTTTATTATATTTTATTTAAAATTAATTTTTCTTCTGCTATTTTTCTCTATGTAAAATACTAAAATTAAATTCAGTTTTTATCGAAAAGATTGATCTTATTAACATTTCCAAAGAGAAAAAAAAGTACCTCCACCATTTTCTATCGTAAGGTTTTAAAAATAATTTTAAGAAGCGTCTAAATAAGCGTTTAGACGCTTATAGACGTCTGAATAAGATGTATGTGTTTTTTACTTTGTTAAGAGAAAAATATTGCTTACGGCATTTATAAAAAAATGATTGGAATAATATTAATATGTAAAGACATTAATCGCCGCATTCTCGATTTATTACTCATTTGCTTTTTTTGAAATGTTTAAAGCTGCCTAAAAAGGATTTTATTTTATCATGCATATCATTTGACGAATATCAACTTATTTATTTTTCAATGCTGCTTTTTGTGATGCTTAAGGTTCATAGAATGTCAGTGGCGGTTCCTTATGCAGGCCGCAGGGCCGCGCGACCCTCCTGAACATTGAGCGCATCACCGTAGATATATAATTGAATTGCGATATTTTATCTCGGCATTATTTTTCCTAAAAGATAAAGCTTGCGCCGCGAAAACAATCAACACAACGTTCGTTGTGGCGTTCGTTGTGGTATTCGTTGCAAATCACAGTATCGATGCTGTATCTGTATGTAGCTATCGTTCGCATGGTATAGATATATCGCTAATTTGGTGCCGCTGCGTGATCAGCGCCACCCAGTACAGGTTAAATGAATATACACTCATCTCACTCTATTGCAAGCAATCGGTGAGAGCCTTTTTCTTCGGTTCGAACCTTGCTTCATTGTCTAATATATGTCACAGATTCCCAGCGGCTATCCATTGCCAGTACAGTTAAATACATATATACAGTACATATGCAATGAGATGAGTGTATCGTAGAGTGCAGGCGACCGATGCAGTATATCATCTATTGGATGTCGCGCTTCTTTAACGTCCTAGAGAAGTTCAAAGAGAACAGAGAGTAGTATATATATATATATATATATATATATACAGAGAGTATATATGTGTATATAAATTGATATAGAATAGCCAGATTAGACAGTATCATTTGTTCTGTGTATGTACGATTTATCACGTGTTTCTCCAAGAATATATTTAATAGAAATAATTTAATAAAAATGAATAGTGTTAGTTCTTTATTGGAAATAGAGTTTTGTAGACTTTATCTTGTGGACAAAGTAAAAATTAAAGAATTAGGTAGGCCATTGCCTGATTTAAATTTATCGCAAACTTATGCAAGGAGTGCTCAAAACCGGACATTTACGCGGCGTTTTACAAGAGACATTTACAAAAAAAAATTATAACACAGATGGAGGATAGATTCTCATATCATGGCCATCTACAAGCCGCTGAGTTATTTAACACGAAATCGATGCCAACGTTTTCTAAACAATTTCCAGTGGACCTTTTGGAAACCGTGTGTCATGCATATACATTTTTGAATAAAACCAGATTAAAAACAGATTTAGAAGTCATTTACTCGCGTCCGGATTTTTATAAAATAATTGGAGCCACAAATTTTCTTTCGTTATTGCTACAAAATAATATGAGTGAAACTTTCCCGGAAACTATAAAAATACTTAAAATTATTTTAACAACCCCGATGACCACTGCTGAATCAGGGCATTGTTTTTCAACACTTGAAAGAATCAAAACTTTTTTGCGAAATGCTATGGGTAATGATCGTTTAAACGCTTTGGCGATGATGTGTATTAATAAATGTGGTGCGAGATATTTACAATTTTAACGAAAAAGTTTTGGAAAAGTTTATATCAATGAAAGATAGAAGAGTGAAATTCACTTTCAAGCAATGATTAAATTTAATCATTTTGCATCCATTTTAGGTAAGATTTCTCACTATTATGTTATTTTTTAAGAAATGCAACCCCCCCCCCCAGATTGAAATGGCACGAGCCGCCACTTTAGAATGTACTGACGATCTAGATCCTTATACTTTTGAAAGATTCATTTTTGTATATATTCATAAAATTATTTTTATTTCTATCAAATTATATCTAAAAAAAAATTTTTAATGCATTTCAGAATAACTACGGATAAAACTTGGTCATATTTGCTCATTATAGGCCTCAAACATTTATATTTACTATTGTATGTCACCCTACTTTTACACCGAAAAGTAGAAGAGGAAGGATTATGTATGTATGGCACCCTAAGATTGTGTCTATATCTTAATTTACGCTAATCCTCTCATCTCAATATCACGACTTGAATTCTAGAACAGAAATTTAAATGCACATTTTTGTTAACCTTCAACGGACTTTTTACGTGTCCGTTTCGGGGCATCCGGTAACCCATTGTGACGACATATATGGCGGTATATTTACCAAATAGTATTGAATACCTCATATTTCTTCCGAAACGCTACTGCTTGGTATTAGTGAGTGCGGCATCGTGTCTTCGGCAGCGTATTATTAGTGTATATTATCTACTTACGGTGTTCTGTTTACTTTCACTACAAATCAGTGAGATGATGATGGTGATGACGAGGTCATCGGGACAACGGACATAGTATTAGAATATTTACCTATAAATGCATCCAGGTGCTATTGCCATTGAAAATCAGGGCCTTGTTAGATTGCCCTGCAGTGTAGACTGGAGGATTGAATATGCGTATACCACCCCCAAAGAGGGAAAATAACGAAGGGTTGCTCACCTAGTAAATCTGGTGTACAAATTTCTACAAATCCCACCAAATATCTACAAATCTCAACAAATACCCTCAAATCTTATTAAGGATTGGTGAATCTCAAATCTGGTGTACAAATTTTTAATAGTGATTCGCCCCTCGGAATATAATCTATACAATAAGTAAATTACTTGTTAAATCTTGTATTATTATAAAAGAGACAAAATACCTCTCTGGCGTAAAATTGCTTTGAGCACTTGTTATAGTTTTAGCGATATATTCAATAATAAAAAATTGCGTACTTTAAATTGTAATATGCTTAATTAAATAATATTTTGTTTTGAAATAAAGAAATAATCTTATATTTAATCTTCATTATCGCATTATATATTGCTCATATACTCGACAATCAATAAATAACAATGCTCGAAAGATATACCAAGCTAGGTGTACTTATTAGCGTGCAAGGTTCATCATCTTCATTTCTTTATGTTGACTGCTTCCAGCAAAGCAACATAATTAAATTTACAAGATCGTCTCTTTCTTTGTACAGCACTTCGAAATGTAATAATATTACGTGTCAAGGACTCTTAATGTTACAAGTAATAGATCATTATAGATTTTTAAGATGTTGCAAAATAAGTTTTGTGTACTTTTCGTTTTTTTACGTATCAATTTATAATGAGTATATACATTTAATTAAATATTAAAGGGCTTAGCTTTTGAAATGCACTTCAATTCCATTCTTAGCCCCCCTCTTCTACCAACCGAATATTGATCAATGATTACATTTGCTTATTGTGATTATAATTTATTTACCAAGCGCCAACTCGATTAATAAAGATTGTGATTGATCTCTCGGTGCATTAACGCATTATTAAACTAAAACAGTGGCGGCTCTTACCATTTCAATCGAGGGGGCGCATTCCTTAAAAAATAATATAATAGTAAGAAATCTGACCTAAAATGGATACAAAATGATTAAATTCAATCATTTCTTGAAAGTGGTATTCCGCTCTTCTATCTTTCATTGATATAAACACTCCTTGCACAAGTTTGTGGTAAATTTAAATCAGGCAATGGCCTACCTAATTCTTTAATTTTTACGTTGTCATCAAAAGAAAGTCTACAAAACTCTATTTTCAATAAAGAACTAACACTTCATTTTTATTAAATATATTCTTGGAGAAACACGTGTCAAAATCGTATATACATAACTACACAGAACAATGCAACTGTCTTATCTGGCTATTCTATATCAATTTTCCTGTATACTAGACTAGGCTTCTCTGTTGGGACGCTAAAGAATTGCGGCCCGCAATAGCTTAAAACAACGATATATTCTTAGCTGTAGAAGCAGCGTGACGTCACGTTGCTATAGCCGGATTTATCTCTAGGTCCGGTTCCTAAGACATCCGTAAATTTAATTTCGGTCCTGCCGATATTTAATGAGAAATTAATATTTGTTTATATACTCGTATAATATTGTAATGTTTGTAATGTAATATTGTAATACAATTTGTACAATTTGTAATTGTAATATTCGTAATGTATTGTTTTGTTTCATTGGTACACTTCAATGTGAATATATAAATTCTATATTTCGTTACATGTAATAAATATGTTGAAATGTGTTTGTAATGAATGAATCTATTCTGAACCTTGATCGTATTTTGTTGTCACCTAAATGTTAATAGGATTCGCGACAATTATTCATAGAAAATTCCGCAATAATTACTTTACAGATTACTTCTTCGTTGAAATCCTATATAGCGACA
The DNA here is from genome assembly GCA_947310635.1 of Leptodirus hochenwartii. Classification (NCBI taxonomy): domain Eukaryota; kingdom Metazoa; phylum Arthropoda; class Insecta; order Coleoptera; family Leiodidae; genus Leptodirus; species Leptodirus hochenwartii. Next base: position 34,585,066 of record OX371178.1, on the reverse strand, counting down.
TTGATCGTCATTACCATTACAAAATTATTCGGCATTGATTTGCCATTTGTAAATTAGTCACATTTGTTAGTCACATTTAATGGTTTGATTAAAGTTATTATCTATATAAGATACGCTTAAATTATTATCAACCAATTATATGTAAATTATAAAATATTTATTATCTTTGTTACAGCTTGACGAAAGATGATTCCTTGACAAGAGATTATAAATTAAAAGCTTCCACCAGTGAAATTATAAATTTGAAACTAGAATTGGAGGCTGCACTACGTGCCAAAGACTTAGCACTTCAAGAAAATCGGTATGTAATATAATAATGAGATTATATACCTTATATAATAATGAGAGAAATACTACTTATATTAGTTGAAAAATCCAAATAGAAAACTAACGTGTTTCTGCTTCATTTTAAAGAACATATAATATTACCGATCTACCCAATCCTTCTGCTTTTAATTTAACGTAATTCCACTAAATTATGTACCGTATATGCATTATTTATCAGCCGACTACAAGAAGACCTCGCCTCTTGCGCAGCGGACATCCGATCATCCCGCGCTGAACTGGACCAAGTCCGACGACAAGTTGACGATCTTAAACGTCAACTACAACATTACGTAGCCGAGGTAAAACGTGCCGAAGACCTTATCACGCAAAAGGAAGTCGAACGCAGCGAGATGTTGGATCATTTCCGCAATCTCAGCGAAGAAGCTACTCACCTGGAAACGAATAATCACACGCTGGAATCGGAAGCGTCGCAGAATCGAGTCCAGCTTAGCGTTGCCCTGGATCACGCAACTGAGCTGGAGAGGAAAGTGGAGGAACAAATAGATTTGGTACGCGGATATGAACGACAGATGGCAGAACTTACAGGACAAGGTGTATATTATAAGGAAGACCTGTGCGATTAAATTGTTTAAAACTATGCCAATATTTTTTACAGTTGCTAATTTGGAAGTTCAATTGCGTCAACGGAATGAACAATCAGGAAAATCGGACACAGAACTAACATCGATACGAGATTTATGTGTCAAGCTGGACAAACAGAAGGACTCGATGATCAAGCAATTAAACGAAAATTCTGAAGGAAAATATCAGGTCTGATATGATCATATTTGGTATACCTAAATCACTACTAAGTTTCATTTTATTATAGTTTGAACGTGAAATTGAACGCTTAAAAAGAGATATGGAAAAGATGCGAGGGTCGCTAACAAAAGAACAAACAAATGTAGATAACATGGAAAAACTTTTGGCGGAAAGCCGACAAGATACTGTCGAACAGCGATTATTAAATCAAGAACTTCAATCTGAAGTAAACAGATTGAAGAGCAAGATACAAGAACTACAAAGCAAACTGTAAGTACACGTAATTCGAAAAAACCTGGCAACGCAAATTTAATTTATTGATGCGAATTATATGTGGCATGTTCAAGAACTATTTCTTTAAATAAAAATAATTCTTATTCAAATTTATTTTAATTAGAATTGCATCTAATCGATGTAGTTTTATTACTGAAAAAAGATCATTACTTTCAGTTTTTGAATATTAATTAACCTAACGGAGATAGCGCCACCACATTTCCAGTATCAAATATGTGAAATTCTATCACAAACTATATTATAATCATAAGGATAACCTAACTGAGCTTTTTTGATATTAATCAGATAGAAGGATATTAGGGAATACTATTTATTTTTTGGCTTGTATCTACCTAATTATATATAGGTGGGTTTTATTTGGCATTTGAAAATTATCCGAAATTCGTTCCGACTGGAAACGCTTTGTCGAAGGCCGCAGCATTGCCTAGTTTCATATAGCCGGCTTAGGCCGCTATTACGCTGCGCTGCAGTTTAAACTGCAACATTAAAATCTATAGACTTCTAAAAATGTTGTATAAAACATCACCTAAAAGCCGTAACACAAAGCATTTATTAGCTAGATGCGCATTTCGTAGGCTATGCCGCAATCTTCAGTAACATAGCCTCCACCACAACCAATCTTCAGTAACATAGCCTCCACCACAACCAATCTTCAGAAACATAGCCTCCGAAATGCGCATCTAGCTAATAAATGCTTTGTGTTACGGTTTTTGGTTTTTTACAATTATTTAACGCCGTAGTGACGATTTTACAATCTAGCTGTTATTCCACTGCACTGTGAGATTTTGCCCAGCGTTTTAAAATTGATGAAGTACTTGTCTATACGTGGTATAGTAGTTAGCATTTGCCAAAGGAATTCAGGCCTGTTGCTATATAATATACCGTAAACATTTTTGAGAAACAGAAATGATGATTCTGATAGAAATTAAACATACACTCTACAACGCAGCGCAGCATATTAAAGGTCCTACAGATGAAGTGTATAACACACCAAAATTCGTACCGACTTTAGTATACGACGTACACCTCGTATAATACGTATACAAATGAGTTTATAGAAGATCACATAGATGGGAGAGCTCTTCATACGATAAACTGTTTGTCACTGCTCCAAACTGGAACTATTTTCGAATTGTTTTCAAATCGGAAATAAAACCCACCTTATAATTCACTATAAAAAAAATTTAGTTCCCATAATTGTTTTGAATTCGAAATATATATATTTATTGTACACATTATTGTCTTACTATAATATTTCGTTTTATATTTATATTTATATATTTATATATTAAAAAATACGGTTTTTTTCCTGTTACAATAGAAGCTAATTAGTTTTGTTTAATTTACAGTCAGGTTACAACTGATCAATTAGACATATATCAGGAAAAAGCGCTTGATTATAGTCAACAAAACAAACAACTGCGCCGAGAAATTGCAAACGAGCGATTTTCCAGAACTCTACAAACAGACGAGACAAAGCAGCAATACCCATCACTTTGATTCCTATACACATTTTTCATACATTTTCAAGCGCACTAATTAGCGTAACACAACGTTTTTAATCCTTGTAAAAAAATTCCTTTAGATCGCATTTTCAACACCAGTTCGTTCAGAAGAGTGATGCAGGCATCCGGAGTGGGAAATTTAACAATGAGCACACCGAAGTACAAAATCTCATCGAGGAAAAATATTCCCTAACTGAAATATTAAATCCCAATATTCACATGCTCAAAGATAATACGCATAGTCAGGAAAATGTAGTAAATCAATCGATATATGAGAATATTGATCAACTTAGAAAATTGTTATATCCTTTGACGCCTGTTAATTCTGTACATGATGAAGCTAGGAGAAAACGTTCGTCAATGGCGGAAACGGCAGCAGTAAATAAAACTACGCCAAATATGTTTTCTAAAAATGAAAACTTTTCTGTTTCAAATGCTGATAGAGATGCCAGCATTCCTCATTACGAAACAATTACAAGTCCTGTTAACGATCGTATAAATCCATATCATAACACAAGTTCTAGTTCTGTTGAAAGATTGCCAAAAACGAGAAAAAGCAAAGTAATTATTGTAGAAGATGGTGACGTTGCAGTTCCAGTGGTGGAGAAAACGAAAGAAAGGGGAAGCACGTCGGACCATCTACAACTGAATGACAAAAATGAGGAACTGGTGGAATTTGGTAAACATTATTCCACAACCCTGAAGTTTCCTTCAGGGATAGTCTTACCGTATAATGCACAAATGCTTACAACATTTCATAGAGACATATCTGGTGAGAATTATGACGAAGCTTCAAACGTTACTCTTAACAGTAAATTACAATTACCTTCTTCAAAAAATGAAGAAAATGTTGCAAATAGTGATAGTGACATGACTACCATTTTGTCCCAATATGGTAGGCTACATTATCAAAACACTCTTGATCCTAATTATGACGATGCATCTAAAATTACTCTCTGCAGTGCATTGCACTTACCTCCAAAATCGATTGATGATATTTCAGCAAATAATAGTGATTTTAACATATTAAAGCAGTATGGCCGACTGCACTATCGCAATCCCAATGATCCTTCTTTCAGTGAAGCGTCAAATGTTACTCTAAAGAGCGGAACTCTACTGAATTCAGATACTAAAAAAAATGATGATTATAATTGTAGTGACGACGAAATATTGGCACAGTATGGAGGATTGCATTATCATAAGCCATCGGATTTAAATGAAGATGCGTTAAATATAACTCTAAGCAATAAATTGCGTCTTGCGGAACGATCCAGAAGTAAAGAAATTACAATTGATGAAAATGACTGTAAATTATTAACACAGTATGGCAGATTGGAAGGAGGAATTGATAATAACATTTCCAATAATTTTTTTGAAGATACATCAACTGTCGCGCCAAGCAAGAAATCAATAGTTCCAGAAAAAAATGTTGATATCAAAGGAAATTTGACCGATGGTAACGTTGATACAGAACAGATAGAAGAGTTTGGAAGATTACATTATGGCGATCCTCTTGCTCCAGACCTTGAATATGCCACAAAATTTCCCTGTAACGATTCAAAACATAAAATAATCAGTTTAACTAGTATTAAAAATGGTAATAAAGTTGATGTTCCCGTTGAACATATTTCCAAATCAAAAATAGCAGATAATGACAATGGATTTGATAATTCACGTGTTAATGATATGGATAAAAAATATATATATTATTCATCTAATGATAATACTGATCATTCCCCAAGTGGTAAGACCAATTCGCGAAATAATGATCAACAAAGCAAGAAATTTTCGGGAGAATCTCAACAATTATCAAATAAGTTGAGGGAAAACATTATCAGTCAACAAAGAAACAATGATCCTTCCATAGGTAGTGAAGCTGTTTTACGAAATAATGATCGGCAGAACAAGAAATTCTCGGCAGACTCTCAACAATTATCAAACAAGTTGAGTGAAAACGTTATTAAGCAACAAAGATATTTACCAGATAATTTGAAACAATTTTCCAATAAATTGAGTAACAGTATTATTAATGAACATAGCAGAAAAAAATTAGAGGAATCTGAACGATCATTAACTAATAAATTAAATGAAAATATACGAAGAAGTAATCAAATTTCTCATGAAAATATTCCAGAAAGCATGAGAAATACTCAAGAAACACCAATGTCATTGTATCCAATTGAACGATCAAGTACAAAAACCAATAATACTTTGACAAATCAGTCTGATAATTCACAAAATCAATCTTCTGATCCTATCAAAGAAGATTCTCTTTTTCTTCATCAAAAAAATGGTTCATCTGAAAATTATTTGCCCCGAAAAAGTTCATATAAGCAAAACATTGATGAACGATCTACCAGCGTCGATACTGTTCAATCTCGCCATAGAGATGGCAACGATCATTTAGAATATGAAACTTGCAAAGAACCCAAAGAGGACCAACAGATTAATCCCCAAACAAAATCAAAACAAATAAATAATTCTACTAATGAAAAGATACAACCCAAATATCACAAAGTGGGTCAAGTTGATAAACCCATTGATACCATCCGATATCGAACTGAATACGCACGCTATCTTGAAGTCGATACGCGACGGGCGGATAAGAATGGAATAATCCCGGCAACTTCTGTTCCCTCAATTGAAGGAACTAATCAATCCGTTATGGCGGAAAACGCTACAAGTGAGATCAAAAGAACTTTGCATGAAAAAAATGATAATCACATCTTAGACTATGAAAAACCAACTACATCTCAATGGAAGAAACATGATCATTTCAAAAATTCTCATGGTACCCAAGTTGATAAAAATAGCGAAAAATGCGATGTAGCGACTGTAACATCAAATATTTCTCAGTATGAAAAAGGCAATCATTTTGAAAGTCCTGATGGCACTGTACAAGTCGATTATAACGCCAAGTGGCAGAAAAGTCGAAACAACACCTCCATGTTAAAAGGGGGAAACCTACAATGTAATCAGGAATGTTGTAGGTGCTCCGCAAAGGATTATATAAATGTGGATGTTCACTTCGATATCACAAATGCAAATTGTAGACTTCGAAACGATCGAATTAATCCGTACTGCTATAGTTGTATAACTGAAAGTACAAATACGGATAGTAATGACGTAGCGAAAAATCAATCTATTCTAAAAAATGACGTGATAATTAGAGAGATTCTTACGGCTCGATCATCTGTTGGTGAAGTATCTACTAATATTCGTGACGCTTATACTACTTCGGATGATAATAAAATTACAACAGATTTTATTCAAAGTGATTCCAATGTTACGTCTAAAAAAACTGCTGATGATAATGTTGTTGATAACAAGATTCGAAATGTTCCAACCGATTCCCATATTTCAAGACCTATCACATATCCTCACGTATTATCTAATAGAGCTATTAACGAACCCAAATGATTTCGTTTATAGCGAATTTGAGTTCGCTTATAGCATAGGGCAATTTACTATTTCAAAGTTGGTAGTTCTGCTTGCCAGTTATCAAACGTCAAACTACAATAGAAAGCAACAAATAGTTTGATTTTAATTTTGTCCCTGAAATGTACAATTGTACGTCAAACTACAAAAGAAAGCAACAAATAGGTTAATTTAAATTTATTTGACAATTTATTTCAAATGTTCCAAATGTGCCAATAGTTACTATCAACAGTCAAAAAATTCCCTAAATTTTGAAATTTCGATTCTTTATTTAAAAAGGGCATTAAAGACGCAAATTAGAAAAAATAGTATAAAAAGCTCATTTCATAAGTCATTTATAACACTCGTTCTTTAGAAAACTCGGTGCAATGCACCTCGTTTTCTAAACTTGAACTCGTGCAATAAAACCTGCCTTATGAAACTCGTTTTCTAATATACTATTATGCTTTGGACCTGGACCCAGTATACATATGCAAAGGACGTTAAATGATTTTGTGCAACTATGTCGCCTCAATAAATATAATTGCACAGTCTGTACGTTGTCGAATAAAGTCGAATAAAGTGGGACTAATTAACTAACCATTATCTATGAAAATATAAGTAAAGAAATATTAAAATAAACTAATTTTGGAAGTTCTTTTGATCACAAGAAATATTAAAATGCTATAATAGGTAAATGCATACTGATTTTATATGTCAATTGTCGCTATTATATACAAATATTACTACAGTGGCTAATCGATAAAAATACATGACTTTATTATCCAACTTAATTGGTCTATCGTTTGTAAAAAAAAATGTATCTAGATTAAGCCCGTGTTTACATGTTCAAATGCAATGGGACCATTTAAATACATTCTCACACAATCCTAGACTATTCAGTATAAGATATACATTACATTGTGTATCATTCTGTAGATAGTAACAATACTGTGTTTTTGCGTTAGTTAAAGAGTCCGCAATCCTAAAGATTGGTTGGAAACAGCACGCCATGCCGATCTATCCTGAGCTAATCCCTTCATCTCCCTATAGCTATTCATCTCAACGTCTTCAACTATCTGACTCACATACTCCAATCTAGGCCTACCTACCCCTCTCTTTCCCTCCACTCTACCTTCTATGATCAATTGCATAATCCCCCCATGCCTAAGAATATGCCCTACTAATCTGTCTCTCCTACGCTGTAACACTCTCCAAATACTTCTCTTCTCCCCTACTAACTCTAGTACAGCTTCATTTGTTACTTTATCTTCCCAACCAATCCTCATCATCCTCCTATAACACCACATTTCAAGTGCTTCTAATCTACGCTTCTCTTCCTTTCCTATAGTCCACGCCTCACACCCGTACAGTGCTACGCTCCAAACATATACCTTCAGTAATCTTTTTCTAATACCCAAGTCAATATTTGATCTTAAAATCTGTTCCTTTTCTACGAATGCCTTCCTACCCTGTGCTATCCTACACTTTATATCTACCTTGCTTCGATTATCTTTTGTGATTCTACTGCCTAAATAACAAAAATCTGACACTTCTTCGATTCTATTATCTCCTATTGTGATCCTCATTTTTCTACTGCATTCCTTTTTGTCACACCTCATCACTTTAGTTTTACCTATATTTATTTTCATGTTAAAATCCCTAGTCAATACTGCCTGCATACCATTCAATACCCTTTCTAAATTCTTTTCGCTTTCTTCCAATATAGCTATATCGTCGGCGAATCTCAACATATATATTTTCTCTCCCTGTACATTCACACCTACACTATACTCTTCTTTCACTTTGTTTATTGCATCTTCTATATATAGATTAAATAATAACGGTGAAAGTGTACATCCCTGCCGAACTCCCTTCCCTATTTTTGCTACCTCTTCTTCCCCCTCAATTCTAACTAAGGCAGTTTGGTGTTTATATAAATTAAAAATTATTCTCCTATCCTTATAATCTATACCCGTTTCTTTTAAAATTCTAAACATTATGTCCCAATCTACATTATCAAATGCCTTTTCTAAATCTACAAAAGCTATGCAAGTTACCTTTCCTACCCTCTTTCTTTTTTCTACTACCGTTCTTAGTGCTAGAATCGCCTCCCTCGTCCCTCTGTTTTTCCTAAAACCAAACTGATCTTCTCCTAGCCTTTCCTCTATTTTATTTTCTAATCTCCTATAAATAATCTTTAGCAATATCTTCGATGCATGTGATAGTAGACTAATGGTCCTATAGTTCTCACACAAATTAGCTCCTATTTTCTTCGGCATTGTTACTATTCTACTACGCTGAAAATCCTGTGGTACTTCTCCCTTCTCATATATTTTACAAACTAACCTGTATAATCGCTCCTGCATTTTTTCCCCTGCGTGTTTTATTAATTCGGCTGGTATCATATCAATCCCCGCTGCTTTGTTATTCCGTAAATCATTTAATGCTCTATGAAACTCTGACCTAAGTATGCTAGGACCTAAGTCATCCTTATCTATCTGTTCCACACTTTCTAGCTCCTCCATGTCCTGCCTACCTTTATATAAATCTTCAAGATACTCCTTCCATCTTCTAGCTTTTTCCTTATTTTCTGTGAGTTCCTTACCCTGCTTATCACATATAATGTTACCCTTTGGTTTTACTTTAGAAAAATGTGACTTAATTTTCCTGTAGCCCAAATCTACTTTACCTCTTCTCATATCCTCCTCAATATCCTCACAATTTCCTTTTATCCACTCTTCTTTCGCTAGCTTGCATTTCCTATTAATTAAGTTCCTTAGTTCCTTATATTTTTTCTGTCCTGCTTCTGTGTTTCCAATTTTAATTTTCCTTCTTGCTTCTATCATTTCTTCTACCATTTTTTTTGCGTATTCAATAAATTATAATATTTTTCGCAATACGCTTTTACATGCTATAGATAATGTATGTTCTAATTCGTATACATCACAGAAAAAAATGTACAATTATGTAAATACATAAGCAATGAAAGAACTTTTGTCATCACCAACTTCAAGCAATTGCACTTTTGTATATATCTGCTGCTTTGTGCACATTTGTCACGGGACAATAGTATGTATTTTTAAATTAAGGGGAAAATTGATCTTTTATATGAAATGAGGACAAGATTAATATAAATTCGTCATAACGTTTTCGTTTTCAAAAAAAAAAAATCAATGCTCACGGAATAGATATATTATATTTAGATACACGTAATATTTTATTTTATAGTTTTTAACACACGATCTGCCAAATCTGACTGAATAAAATATAGTACACGTACGGGCTTGACATCTAAGATACATGTATTTACTTGATCTATAACAAAAAAAAACTTAACATTTATAGTTTATTTTATTTGTAACGTTTAAATATTTACGCACTTAATTTTGTTTGATTGTGATTTACTGAAATAAATATTAATCTGCATTCGTATTTAAGTAATTTTAATTTTATATGCTTTTTAAAAAATATGTATATACAACATCCATGTTTTATAAAACATATGAAATTTTTGTTTTGTATTTGACCCATGTAGGGTTTACTACCACGGCAAATCTACAATATTATATTAATTTGAACACCAATCTAATTGTAATCGCTATGTATTTACGATAGCGAAGCCAACCTCATTCAATGAAAGTTTTATGTTTAAAGTTTTCTTGAACTAGAAGATAAAAGGGATATTTTGAAAATTTATATAGAGTTAGGCGGGAAATGGATGAGCTGGAAAGTGTAGATAGGATTGAGTTAGGTCCTAGCATTCTTTGGTAAGAAGTTGACAGGATGGGGCATAAGGATCTCCCACATTTTGAAGGAATATACAAAATGAACGAAGCTATCTAGACAAAAAAAAGTATATATTTCTGAAAAGTACATGAAACAGATTTGTTTTAATGGGTTTTAAGAATCATATCGAACAAATGACAGCCGTCGTTAGCAATACTTTGCTGAAGACGTTCCCGGAATTTCTCCATCACTCCGGCTCATCTCAGGCGAAATGGCGTCGATTTCCTGTCTGATCCTTTCCTTCAAAACCACAACAGATCGAGGACGGTGTTTGAAAACCTTTTCCTTTAGGAAATGTTCCCTGGGCGTTTGATCTCTTTAAGGGGGACGTGTATTGTAGAACATTTGTAGAATAATTCGAAACACATTTAAGCAATGCAAGTGACAACTAATTTCAATAGGATGACCTGAATGAAAAATATGCTCGACTACAGCACTTTTATCCTTTCTATTTAATCTGAAATGAGCTCACTGTTCCTTAAATCTAGTTTCAATTGGTCTACGTGTTTGTCGTATATATACCTTAGAGCAGCTAGAACAAGACATAATATATAACCAAACAATAAAACTACAAACTTTTGAAATGATTATATATTCTTCAAACTCTGAATATGTCTTCTTTTCATTATTATAATATACATAAAACTAATACATATATCTAAACATAAAACATTTATGATTGTCCCACTACTGATATCTTTAATTCCGAGATATCTCTTATCATAGTCTTAGCTTTAATTTTAAATAAATTTACAGATATTCAGCAATTTTCTGATCATTATATTGTTATGCGTGATAAGAGTAAATATTGATATTTTGACAAATAATGGGGGCTAATTAAATTCTATGCCTTAACGATTTTAACTGTAAAAACTGTTATAACAATATAATTCATAACAGAAGGATTTGAGATAACCTTTCTAGTTCGTTGAAGCTATTCACTACCGATGTCATTTTAGTTGCTAAGTTATGAACAATGATAGGCAGATGTTGCGAACTTTTTGTGTACAATTCAGCAGATTGCTGTTTATTTTACGAATTTATATTCGCTTGGCGTGGCATTCTTTTTATTGATCGATGGAGCGATACACGTCCTGCAAACAGTAGTTAATAATCATATATACTTTGCTTATTCTCCTTATCACATAATATAGAAATGGTTAGTTACATCCCCATTGATAGAATTCAGCAACACAATTTTATTTGAAATTTCCGAAGTAACAATTATGCTCGACTTTCGGTTTACATTCTTTTAAGTACTTATAGTTAGTTAAAGAGTCCGCAATCCTAAAGATTGGTTGGAAACAGCACGCCATGCCGATCTATCCTGAGCTAATCCCTTCATCTCCCTATAGCTATTCATCTCAACGTCTTCAACTATCTGACTCACATACTCTAATCTAGGCCTACCTACCCCTCTCTTTCCCTCCACTCTACCTTCTATGATCAATTGCATAATCCCCCCATGCCTAAGGATATGCCCTACTAATCTGTCTCTCCTACGCTGTAACACTCTCCAAATACTTCTCTTCTCCCCTATATAATATATAATATTATATAGTACTTATAATCATATTAATATTGTACCTTTAAAATTGAATCACATATAGATATTTATTATTATTTTTTTATTATTGCTCTAAAAATTATTCTTTCTTCCATTATTTAAGGGATTTAGTTGCACCATATTACTAATCAAAATATTAACAGAACCACTCCATTATCCTTTAGTTTCTTCGATTTTTAAGGATGAAAAAGAAATTTATGTGTTGATAAATAGCAGTGGCGGTTCCTTATGCAGGCCACAGGGCCGCGCGCCCCTCCTGATCATTGAGCGCATCACCGTAGATATATAATTGTATTGCGATATTTTATCTCGGCATTATTTTTCCTAAAAGATAAAGCTTGCGCCGCGATAAGAATCAACACAACGCTCGTTGTGGTATCCGTTGCAAATCACAGTATCGATGCTGTATCTGTCTGTATCTATCGTTCGCATGGTATAGATATAACGCTACTACACTAACTATACTAACGTACTGGGTGAAATAATTTAATAAAAATGAATAGTGTTAGTTCTTTATTGAAAAAAGAGTTTTGTAGACTTTCTCTTGTGGACAAAGTAAAAATTAAAGAATTAGGTAGGCCATTGCCTGATTTAAATTTATCGCAAACTTGTGCAAGAAGTGCTCAAAACCGGACATGTACGCGGCGTTTTACAAGAGACATTTACGAAAAAAATTATAACACAGATGAAGGACAGATTCTTATATCGTGGCCATCTACAAGCTGTTGAGTTATTTAGCACGAAATCGATGCCAACATTTTCTAAACAATTTCCAGTGGACTTTTTGGAAACCGTGTGTCATGCATATCCATTTTTGAATAAAACCAGATTAAAAACAGAATTAGAAGTCATTTACTCGCGTCCGGATTTTTATCAAATAATTGGAGCCACGAATTTTCTTTCGTTATTGCTACAAAATAATCTCAGTGAAACTTTCCCGGAAACTATAAAAATACTTAAAATTATTTTAACAACCCCGATGACCACTGCTGAATCAGAGCGTTGTTTTTCAACACTTAAAAGAATCGAAACTTTTTTGCGAAATGCTATGGGTAATGATCATTTAAACGCTTTGGCGATGATGTGTATTAATAAATGTGGTGCGAGATATTTACAATTTTAACGAAAAAGTTTTGGAAAAGTTTCTATCAATGAAAGATAGAAGAGTGGAATTGACTTTCAAGAAATGATTGAATTTGATCATTTTGCATCCATTTTAGGTCAGATTTCTCACTATTATGTTATTTTTTAAGAAATGCCCTAGTCAACCAAAATGTTGAACTGTCCACCAAACTTTTTATTTAGGCTCATTTTGCTATTGAGTAAAATGGTATATTGAAACGAATGTATGAGAAACAATACTTTATAATACTTGTTTTTTTACTGTTATCAAACTGACGTTCAATTCAATTCGCAGCGAATATTGATGTCAAACGATATTTCTTCGTTTGCTTTAATTTCGTTAATGTCGCAAGTTTTACGCATTAACGGTAACAAATATACCTTAAATATTGGAAATCTTATAACAACGTGAACAACTAACTTCAGCTCAATTTACAGCAAGATTGTTAATAAGCAAATTAATAACAATCGTTGTTCGTAAAAAATCCGAATTGAAAACTATAACAATCTAGCTATTAAATGCTTTGTGTTACGGTATTTAAGTTAGTCATATTCTATACATTGCGAATATTTTATTAACGACTTTATATTGTTCAAATTTCGCGTTTTAAACAGAACGCGCTGTATTTTTGCATAATTCTATAAAAACATTCCTTATCATACAAAACAATCGGCTTCTTATCCATCGCACAGAACGACTGACCGTTGCTTAACATGTTACGGCTTATCGTACACTGCGCCGTCGCAGTGACGTTGCGGCCGCAACACGACGCTGACGTTGACGTTTACCATCGGAGAAAATCGACAATATATAACGGAAGCCTCAGGCAAACTATAACAATGAATCTATCCCAAAAATCTATTTTACATTATCGTTATTTCAATATTTAGTTATTGTCTTTTATAAACAATATCACCACATTGGCAATAACTTCCTTCCTTCCAACTTCCTACACTATTATCTTTTTTTTTTTAAGGATGGGCGCTGAAGGCGCTCCCATCCTCCTTATGGCCTTACGAACTTAGTGTATTAGGCAACATCAAATCTATTATATAACTAGAGCAATTCATGGCACATTCAGGATACTCCCTGAATGGCAACATTCACAACGTCCATGGTCCGGAAGGGATTTTTCCTCAAGAAAATATCCCTGACCGGAGCGGGATTCGAACCCACAACGGTGCCAGTCTCACGACTATACCACGGCACCGCGGTGCCCCCACTATTATCTTAAAATACAATTTAAAAAGAAAAGTACGAAGCCAACTTAAAAATAAATCTTTTCCTGTTGCAGAGTATCTTTAAATACTAATTAAAAAAATAGCAAAACTTGTATATCAAGTGCTCATAACAAATTTACCATATTTTTTTTACTCGAATATGCCCAAATTATTGCGATAACGGCTTATGCATATGTTAATTTCCGGTAAGCTCAACGTTTTTTTTTTAAACAGCTTTTACTTTAATTCATTCAAGTCATTTCGTAATATAGAAAATTAGTCTGATAGTTATTTTGTTAGTATAGAATATCACCCAAATACCGTAACTCAAAGCATTAAATAGCTAGATGCGCATTTCGAAGGCTATGCCCCCATCTTCAGTAGCACAAGATAAAAACTAAAGAAAATACCTCTGTCACGAATCGTGATTGATATACTATTAAATAAATAAGTCAAAAATGGCATATAATATGACATATAAATCTTTTAAAACAATATAAATTAATAATTAACGAAACTAACAAGTAACAACAATAAACGTTGGTTTATCAAACCTAAAATAACCAAAAATAAATTAAATAAAAATTAATTTAAAAATAGTTCTTATTAAATAAATTGGGCCCGAATCTAAATTCATTAAATTTGATTTAGATTTATGCATGTATATACTTTCATAAGCATTTAACTCGGAATTTTGTTATTTGTATTTCCATTTAAAAATTGTGTTTACAATCAAATTGTGAACACAAGAAAGGTTAGATCAATTTTTCTAGTTTTCTTATGGTATATAAAGTAGTTCTACACATAATATTTCTATAAGTATATCTTAAATCGACAATAGGATTCAATATTGATAGAAAAAATGTATTAAAACATTTTTAAAAGCAGCATGATTTTACCTTTTGCTTCATATAAAATTCATATCGTTAGCGATGTGACAATACCTCTTATCCGACAAAAATTCGAAAAATAACAGATTATGTCAAACTGCTTCTTAGGTTTATTGTGCATGTTCAGAACATCACCCGACTCGTTAAAAAATTCAAAGCAGATAGGAGATATTGTCACATCACTGACGATATAATACTTTGAAAATTGATGTATTCACAAATTCCCATATAATACAATAAAAGTAAATATAACGAAAAATTTGTGAAATGTTGTAGAAAAAAATTCTACAATGAAATTTTACAAATTATTTTTCAAAATGAATGAATTTGCTAATGGCTGTTAGTAGAAGCGTGTAGCAAAGTTTACGAATTTGAATCCGTTTTTGAAGAACAATGTTCCATAATAACGTTTTTAGATTGGATAGCTTTAAATTTTATATAATTGAGTTTTTACTAAATTAAATGGTGATCAAACGACTAGACCATTGAAAAATCGTTACTACGGCGTTAAATATTGTATAAAACACCATCATCCAAAAACAATACAATTGCTATACAATTGTATAGCAATCCCGGTGAATGACAGATGTATCTATTTGTTTTATTATTCTGCTACTGAAGATCGGGGTATAGCTTCCGAAATGCGCATCTATCTCTAAAGAAATTTTACAATTTATTTCTCAAAATGAATGAATTTACTAATGGCTGTTAGTAGAAGCGTATAGCAAAGTTTGAGAATTTGAGGCCTTTTTTTCTAGAACAATGTTCCATAATAACGTTTTTAGATTGGATAGCTTTAAATTTTATATAATTGACTTTTTATTAAATTAAATGGTGATCGAATGACTAGACCATTGAAAAATCGTTCCTACAGCGTTAAAAAATTGTATAAAACATCACCCAAAAACAATACAATTGCTATACAATTGTATCCCGGTCAGTGACAGATGTATCTATTTGTTTTATTATTCTGTTACTGGAGATGGGAGCATAGCTTCCGAAATGCGCATCTATCTATAAAGAAATTTTACAATTTATTTCTCAAAATGAATGAATATACTAATGGCTGTTAGTAGAAGCGTATAGCAAAGTTTGAGAATTTGAGGCCGTTTTTGAAGAACAATGTTCCATAATAACGTTTTTAGATGGTATAGCCTTAAATGTTATTTAATTGACTTTTTACTAAATTAAATGGTGATCGAATGACTAGACCATTGAAAATTTGTTCCTACAGCGTTAAAAAATTGTATAAAACATCACCCAAAAACAATACAATTGCTATACAATTGTATCCCGGTCAGTGACAGATGTATCTATTTGTTTTATTATTCTGATACTGGAGATGGGGGCATAGCTTCCGAAATGCGCATCTATCTATAAAGAAATTTTACAATTTATTTTTCAAAATGAATGAATTTGCTAATGGCTTTTAGTAGAAGCGTATAGCAAAGTTTGAGAATTTGAGGCCGTTTTTGAAGAACAATGTTCCATAATAACGTTTTTAGATGGTATAGCCTTAAATTTTATTTAATTGACTTTTTACTAAATTAAATGGTGATCGAATGACTAGACCATTGAAAAATCGTTACTACAGCGTTAAAAAATTGTATAAAACATCACCGAAAAACAATACAATTGCTATACAATTGTACCCCGATCAGTGACAGATGTATCTATTTGCTTTATTATTCTGCTACTGGAGATGGGGGCATAGCTTCTGAAATGCGCATCTATCTAATAAATGCTTTGAGTTACGGTTGTAGGGTGATGTTTTATACGACTAGACCGTGATTTCTATCGAATTAGTCGTTCCCACAATCACGTCTAGATGGAAAATAGAGAAAAACGAACCAATTACCCTCGCTACGAAGGTCTGAAAAAGTTTTAGCGCTAAAAATCGATTTAGGAAACGAGCGTATATCTTATAGATAAGCTCCGCGGCGGCACAAGCTGCGCCGCACCGTTCCGCGAGCAACTAACCACCCCTGCTCGGCGCTCACTGTCGTCGCTCTTTAGCTAAAACATTGCCATCGGTCAGAATGTGTGCGCTATATACGAGTGCGTAGCTCCGTGCTACCGTGTGCGTGTGCTGTAATTGCATCATATTCCTTATGCCGTGTCGAATATGCCCGCTGATAACATGTAGTCGATTAGTCGCCGTTGGTCATATAAGAATCACCCCGAATATTTTAGATAATAAACTGAATTAGTGTTCGCATTTCGCCGTTTCCGCATCATTCGCTATTATGTTTCCACTGACTATGCTGTAATTACATGGAAATGGTTCGCGATTCGTTGCGGGTGGCAAACAGGAAGAGGTCCGATATCGCGATCCACTGGATTACTAATGTTATATCATACTACATGGCTTCGTACATCTGCAATGATCCTTCGTTTAAGTAACAGGTAATTATCCTTTTGCTGTACGCCCGTTTAAATATTCATTCGTATTCCTGCTAGTTAGAGACTGTTTGTTATCACCCTCTACAATGTTGGTGCGTGCGAATGTATTTTGATTAGGAATTTAATGGGAAGGGATTTATTTATATAATTAGATCCAGTTCTTCCATGCGCTTGATTGCTATATATACATATTTAAATATATTGATTTGGATGGTGTTGATCGGACTGGTTATATTTGTTTCCAGTTAGGATTTACTATAGGGGATATTAACCCAATTTAACGTTTATATAATTTAGTAGTCTTTCCAACTTGCACTCTAGATATCCAATTAACAACGTCTTTAACATTCACCCTTTAATTCATTTTAATTTACAATCTACAGTAATCAAAATTCATCCAGATCCTAGCCCAATAAGAAAATGAACCTAAAGACCGTAGTCGTTTTTATTTTATTTTCGAGAAGGTTTCTGCATGTATGAATGTAAATAGTCTTGATAACAGGCATGCTGTCTCTTTATACTGGTATTTATCTATTCGTTTACTTTTTTCCAAAGAAATCATTCTTTTCATTCGGATTAGTAAAAATGACGTATCTTAGTATAAAATTATCATCGAAATAATATAATTCAAATGGTGAGTGTTTCGAAGGCTAAGCCCCCATCTTCAGTAGCACAGCAATGGGATTTCTATATAATAACTAGAATTACTTGTATTACTAGTAATACAATTGTACAATAATCCCTGTGAGTGAAAAAAGTATTTTACTGATTACTGTTCAACAGAAGAAGGGAGCTTAACTTTCGAAATTTGCACATAAGTTATATATAATTAGATATAGACTAGTTGCAAAAATATTTAAAGTTGCTAATTTTCAATAATATGCATAACACAATCATTAATTTTTGCCTGCCAGTGTACCTGCTAGTGTACGTGCGCTCATTTCTAAACTAAATAACGTATCGTAAAGTCCTTCGCCATGTCGAGTTCGACACCTGGAGTCCCTACAACCACAACCGCCGCTGTCCCCGCGAACCGCCGCCAGAAGCGCATGGGGCCCGCTCCCTTTGCCTCCTTCGAGGACCTCTCTGACGAGGTGAGACCCCATGTACGTATCACCCGCACACGTACACCCGTCGTTTCCCCAATCGCAAAAAATATATATACCGTAACCACCATACACGTCCAACCACATGCATGAGATCAACATTACTCTTTTAACCAATATATCTTTTAATCACCTCTATTCGTCTTTCTATTCCGCAAAATATGTCCGCCTAACATGTTTTCTAAGCTTTAACATGATAACATGTTATACTGGATAGTTTCGGTTCGATGTTTTGAAGTTACTATCGCAACGCTACTCACCTATTTCCATCCACTTCCTTATTTAGCTAGAGAGTCCAGAAGATAAGAACACAACGAGTTCTGTAGTTCGACTGCCCGGTATCCGCGAGGACGTTACACCTTGCTCGCCCACACCATCACCCGCACCAGTCACCGATTCGCAAAGATCTCCACAGTTTGTATATACGGGCATCAGTCTCATCGGGGCACCATCAACGCCCACTATGAATGCACCTCCACCCATTCCGCCACCAGTGCATACGCATAAGTCTCATCCGCCGCCTGTGGTAAGGCAAGTGTCTCTTTGCGCACCATCTGCTCCGCGCATTGATATTTCACGGGCGAGCAGCAGTTCGCATCACGACAGTAAAGAAAGCAGCCCAGAGAGGGAATTATTTGATGCCACACAAGATGCAGCGCACACCGCTAAGGTAAGCATTAGTAATATAGTGTATTTGATTCAGGGTTGCGAATCAAAATGATTTTTTCTATAGTCTCAAATCTTTACAATTGAATTTACTAAAGGTGTGTAGTGTAGCATTGTACGAGTGTGGGGCGTGGACTGGAGGAAAGTAATAAAAACGTCGAATGAAAGCATTCCAAGTGTGGTGCTATAAGAGGGTGATGAGGATTAGTTGGGCAAATAGAGTGACAAATGAAACCGTGTTAGAGTTAGTAGGGGAGAAGAGAAGAGGAAACTATTATAACGTAGGCGAGATAGACTAATAGGCTATATTATTAGACATGGGGCTATTATGCTATTAGTTATAGAAGGAAGAGCAGAGGAAAAGGAGGTATATGGATCAGATAGTGGAAGACGTTAGGATGAATAGCTATAAAGAAGTGAAGGTGTTATTTTAAGAGAGATCGAAGTGGTGTGCTGTTTCTAACAAATTTCTGAGATTGATAGCTAACTAATTAATTTGTTTTTTTTTAATAAAAAGTCTACTCATCTATTCTAAAGACTATAAGCATATTTAAATTAAAATCTATTTATAATTGTGCTTTTATCTACCTCTTTGTATATAGTATTGAATCATATTACGTGGATTGGCATAGCATTAATTAGAACCAATATAATAACAATTTTTTTTATGAATCAAATGAAAGTTCCTTTCTCAGTTGATTTCATCTTCCGATTTTTAAATTCACCAATGACAATTAAACACGGATGTAAATTGAATTTCTTCACCTACAGGTTAGCCTGGGCTTTAAAGAGGATGGAACTGTAGATTTACGTTCGTCTACTGAAGAGTTGGCCTATCAGGACGCAACTGACAGTAGCGGCAAGCACAAATCATCACATAAGCACCATCACACGTCGTCACAATCGCAAAGTCAGCAGCAACAACAGCAACGGTCGCAGTCACCCAGTGGCCTAATCGATGAATCGTACCACAGCCATCAGCGTAAGGACTCGCAAAGCTCCGAACTCGGACTGCTATGCATATCAGGACGAACGTCACGGTTATCCAGCATCGGCAGCCAGGGCTCAGCGGCCAGTGGTCACAGCCGCATATCGACAGCCAGCCACCTCTCCGTCATATCAGGCCTGTCTGGAACGTCGCGTTCGCCGTCGCCACATAAAATGCTCTTGGAGACGTCATTCTGCGGCATAAAACCAAACGATTTGGTACAGAAGGCCGAACAACAATATGGGACCAAAGCTGTCGAACCGGAAGAACTTGAAAAATTAATCTTGAAGCGGCAACACGACCCAACACAAGCTATATTAGCTGAAGGTATGGCCGCCGTATCACCAGTCGATGTGAAAAAGAAGGAACCGTCAGTAAAATTGAAAACACCTCCTGAAAAACCAGCTCGAAAGATTGAAAAACAACCTAGTCCTAAAAGTGATATTACAATTAAAGTGGAGAAACCAACATCAGAAAGTTTGCCAACCAAATCGAAGTTACCGAAAACTATTATAGCACCTAGCGGCGTAGAGTATATTTATATACCACTAAAAGGACCTATGCCAGAAGGTTTCGATAGCAGTAGTATGGCTATCACGAAAACAAAAGTTCGCGAAACGAAATCGGCCACTCTTAACTCGAAGCATTTGCAACACAAGGAGCAGTATAAAGCCAAATCGAAATCGGCGTCACCGTCGCCAGTTGTGCAACGACAACATCATGGGACTACCGATGAACCAAAATATATACGAATTAAACTGAAGCCGGATTACATGTACAGTCAGGAAGATAATGATCAGAACGTGGAGATACAAAAGCCGGACTCGTTAGACTTGCACGATACGCCAAAAAAATCATCGCAACCGTTCGAACAAATTATACAACTTAAACCGGAGCCATCTGTTGTTATTAGACAAAGTGATAATCACAAATTAACGCCGACTAAAAGTCCAAAGGCCACGAAGCTGCTGAAGGAGCCAATTGTGAGTAGTAAAAGTCCTTCGCCGTCACTATCGCGAAAGAGCTCATTCGCGTCATTATTCAAAAGTCGAGAAACTATGAGTCCCGAGTCACCATCCGCACCTTCACGCCGCAAACTTAGCAATAGTCTACGAGATGACAAGGACCGACGAAGAAGTAGATCTAAGAGTCGGGACAGAGATCGATCACTGCCTCCATCATCGACCGAAAGTATAGATAGTAAAGGGAAACCAAAATCTGTATTCTCGATATTCAAATCAAAAACGAAACGCGATGATCACCCAAATTTGGAAAACCTCGCGCATGAACTAAAAAGCATGGATAATACACCGGTCAAGAAAGCCGCCGCGCATCTCTCTCGATCCCCGCAACGATATAACGAAACACAACTCCAGGGCGAAAGTATACGAATACCACTACATTCGCCAACCTATTATGAACAAAAACTATTTCTGCAAGATACTAAAACATCCAGTTTAGATTCTCAGGAGACTGTTATTGAAGCAACGCCCAACAAACAACCTGATAGCATTATCGAAGTGGCTAAAACCGAAGTTGAAACTTACATTCAAACGTCCAAACCTATTATTGTAGAGAGCAATAGGCAAAGTAGTTCTAGCAGCGATAATATTGTGTTTTCTACGAAACTAGGAAGTAGCAATGACTTATTTACCACTAAAATACCTAAGGACACTAAGAAATTTACGGAAAATGGCAATATTCATATAGAAATGGCAATAGTCGAATGCAATAACGCACCTAGTAGATTACTTATACAAGATAGGCATCAAGAAATTGAAGCTGAACAAGAAATAAGTGAAAAGGAAGTAGAAAAAGTAGTAGCTAAAAGCAAACCATCCACACCTCAGGTACCACGAGATTCAAGCTTTAATTCGACCATATCGAGGGAACTTAGCCCATCTAGTGATGTTAGCAAAGGAAAAGGATTAGTAATGAGTAAAAGCAGAGAAGAAATGGAGAAACTACGACGTAGTCCTGTTGAGAAAGAAATTTGCAGAATAACTACTATCGAAAAAATTGAAACTCCAAAAACCATACACAAAGATTTATCCAGACCGTCGTCCAGCAAAGTGACAGCCACAAAAGAGTCTGAAATTGCTTTAGAAACCGCTACTACTTCTTCAACCGCAAAAGTACCGACCACATTAGATTTGCGTAAATCTATATACGATGACGACTATCGCTGCTCTTCTGAATCAGAAAAGGAATCGGAAAAAGACTTTAAAGTAGAAAAGACGAAATCTGTGATTGCAGATGAAACTCTTGATGTGGAAACCGAAAGAACAGGTCTTGTCATGCAGCAGGATTCATTTGAGGACGAGTTTCCATACGTTCCCACAACATTGCCACAAGAGCGTTCTGTTGCGATTCCGATTGTTCCGATAAAGCAACGTTCCACTTTCGAAATGAAGACTTGTCCCATCGAGCGTCCACGCTCCAGTACCCCTATTAACCCCAGTTGTCTAGAGGATTACTGCGAGGAGGTGATGGGTAATATCGACGTCGATAAGATTACTAAAACTATTGAGAAATTAAAGATCAGCTTGCCCAAGGATGAAACTGACCGACCACTAAAAATAAAATCGCCTAGACGTACAAACAGCTCCAATTGGTTCGACTTTACAGCAATGGGAATACAACAGAAGCGCACTACACCCCAAGAAGTGGCTGCAGAGCCGGAACCAGTACCACCTCCATTACCGCCTAAAGGTAAAGCTTAAGTTCCCAATACTCCCATTTATAAGCGAAACACACTAATGTAAATATATCTTTAAATGCCTGTAAACTTGCCATTTGATCTACTATTCTGGATCAAGTTATTATCTAAAATAAAGCTATATAGTTCGCTTCCAAAATGAACCCTTCATAGAGCCGTCCCATAACGGCACATTCTATTAACTTCTTAACTCGCAGGTATTCATAAAGAATGGATAAACTTCGAAGAGATTCCCGAACGCCGTAAGCCCCCGAAACGTATTCAGACGATTCCGAGCAGAGGGCACATTGAGGTTCCGGATTCGGTGTTGCGTCAAGGACACGACCAGCAGGGACAATCGCCACAGGAAGCACAACAATCATCACATCAGGTAGTGTACACCTACGTAAATCCCGAGGATTGCAAATGCGAGTGCCACGAACAAAAGGAACGTCAGCGTCAACATCAGCATCACCATCACCGCAGCCGGGATAGGGAACGTGACACTAGAGATAGATATAGCAGAGAGCAAGAGCGATGCGGCGAGATGCGCACGCCGGAGAAGGACCGCAAAGACGACCATCGTAAGGAAGCGTCTCCGGTAAGTGGGGATGTTTCGCCAAGTGCTGATACAACGGAATGTACGGATGAGTTGTACGAAGATGAGCTGCCACTGTTAGAGGATGAGCCAGATATTGATTTCGCACAAGCATCAACTTCTGGTATAGCAAAAGTCTCTAAAGCAGCAGGTCGGTTAAAGTTGGATGTTACAGTGGTGAATAGAAGAAGTATTGTTAGGTAATTTATTAAGAACTAAAAACCGTAACACAAAACACTTAAAAGCTAGAGGCGTGTTTCGTAAACCAATTTCTCATATCTGATTATTGAGCTATTGAAGATGGGGGCTTGGCCTTCGAAATGCGCATCCAGCATGTAAATGCTTTGTGTTGCGATTTTTTCGGGTGATATTCTTTTCAATCATTTACCATCGTAGTGATTTTTTTATCAAAGATAAATTTGTGCAATTATATTGTGTTCTCATGAAGGAGTATTGTAAAACTTGACGTTACATTAGTAAATAAAGCTGACTTTGGATCATCTTATTCGTACGTATGTATAGATATTTTAAAATATAGCGGAAATCGATAATCATATACAATATTAATGGGAAAAAAATAAAAATTTCAATGAAATCAAAATTTGCTAAATTTTAGATATAGTACAAATATGCTAGTATTCGTATATACCGTACCGTTTTCGATTCAGGCAATATGCGTGTCTTCGTGTTATTCTCCATGTGTATAAAACTATGTAAATAACATAAACAATTTGATCCTTTCGTTTATTGCAGTGAATCGTCAGTAGATTTAAGCGTTAATATTGAGCAGCCTCACCCAGTTTATCCGGATCAAATTCTACGGACGCCATTTACAAGCGATTTGGGCGTCTCTAGTAATAGATCTAGTATTATATCGCAGGTAAATAATATTTATTTTTTATGTTCATCCAACATTACTATTTTCTTTACTTATAGGACGAATCCCAATCTCCTCCTCAATCTCAATCGCCAAATGCCTTTAATAAATCTACCTAATATTATTGTGAGTATTATAGAGATTATTTATGTTATATTCCTCGTTTGGTCTGAGGAATAGATGAGCAAAGCATAAGAGATTGCCGCATATATGCGAATATTCCTTTTTCAACTTAAGGGGACGTAATAGGTTATATATATATATACGATAATGCAGTATATGCAAAATAACAAAAAAATTGTACAAATATGAATTCTAAATCGCTCCAAAGAAAGCTGTTTTTCATTTTAAAGTGATGCGTAAATACCAAAATTCGAATTCCCAATAAAAATCTCAGGAATAAGTTCGTGTTCAGGAATCGTAATTTTATAAACACGGTTATTACTTTACCACCTAAATACAATAGAGTGAATTAGAATATAGCAATCTCTGCTTGTACACAATTGTACACAGAATTTACAGCAAATATTTTTATTTCGCATATGCTGTATTATCTACAACATCCCCTTTATTTGTATTCGCTGTAAAAGTCTAAAATCAAGTCGGTGTTTTAAATTCTATTTAGAAAGAAAATACGTCTCGTAGGATACTAAGAAAATGTGTATATGGATTAAGTAAGTCGGTAACGTTGGTGCGCTCACTCGTCTAATAATACAATAATCACCAGGTGTTTAAATACCGTTTAAGATTGAAAAGAAATTGCAATCAGAGCACTTAGCCGTACGTAAACAAATTTATAACTTCACTGTCAACCATATATTCGGTATTTAGTACATTTCGGAGACTATATCACAGTCCGTATCCTTCAATTGTTACGATTATTAAAATATACATAACTGTTATTTATATAAGCCCTGAAAATACCCTCTATCATGTTAACATATAATTTGTTACACTATTTTATGAATTTTTGCGAAAGTTTATCATGCGATTAAACTGGAGTTATAAATATTGTAGTAAAATGAATCGTTTTTTGTAAACTTTTGATGTATTCACTATATTGTAATTTATTGTTCAACCGGGTATTACTATACAACTATTTTCTACGATAATTTTATATAATTCAGTAAAACTCAATTTATACTTTAAAGCGAATTATAAACATAATATTAAAGTACTATTAATAAACCTGCAATATTTATTTATAGGTGTTTTCAATAAAAAATAAATACTTACGAATATTTTATTTTCTCACGTTATTAATTAAACAAGCTTATTATAAAATTATCGAAATAGTTAGTATTACTTAAGGGGTACCACGAAAATGCTCTTATATTAATTATTAACGAAAGGGTACAAAAAAACAATTACAATAATTTCAAGATTCTCGCCAGGGAAATGGAACATAAATCAAGAGGCGTTTTCTTTTCTTTATTCATTGTATACAAGTCGGCACCATTTTGGACGAGCAACTTGGCTTCCTCCTGGCGGTCTTCTTCGCAAGCTAAATGCAATGGAGTACATCCATACACATCCCTTTCATCCACCTTCAACTTATGTCTGTCCACCAAAAGCACTTTGACAATTGCCAAGTTGCCTTTAGATGCAGCACGATGCAATGGTGTTGCGCCACGGATATCGGCAATGTTTACGTCAGCATTCATGGCAAGAAGTAACTGCGATATCTACAAAATACGAAATATAATTAAACTAATACTATAAAGTGAAGAGTAAAGTATGGTTAAAAAGGGAATTTTAAAGTAAGTGATGAGTAAAAGTATTTTTTATTTTTTTTTGTTTTAACTTGTGCTACTGAAGATGGGCGCATAGCGCTTGAAATGTACATCTATTTATAATTTATTTAATTTCAATAAGATTTTGTAATCGAAATTTCGGACTAGAAATTATTTAAGTTGCGCATGTGCACTCAATATTCAATATTCTTAACTTTTTTCAATAGTTAATAAAACTTTTAATTCAATAAAACTATATATTGAATTCCCTAATTGTTGCATTTTGCGCACATATTTATGCAATATGATATTAGAATGAGGTGAGAGATTGTACTGCTGAAGGAACCAGACAAAGAAAAGAGCAATACAACCGTAGCATCGCTTTCGTTTTTGCGTGCTGTATCATAACGGGATAAAATCACGGTCCATTTAACGACTATCAGGTGGTACTCTCCATTAGCCAAATCCGATTGAATAAGCATAATATGTTACCATTAATGAATTAAGTTGTTTCTTACCTCAAGCCAGCCTTTGGAACATGCATATTGCAGAGCGGAATGTCCCTGTGATGTTTTATGATTCACATTCGCCCCTTTGTTAATTAAAATCTTAACTATTTCAATTCTACCGGCAGACGCGGCTAGTATAAGTGAGGTCGCATCTGTTTCTTCAACAGCATCAACAACCGATCCCTGGTCTAATAGATATGTGACTAATTTTACATTCCCGCTTAGTGCGGCCCAATGAAGAAGTATCCTACCATTCTAAACAAATCGAAATATTTTTTTTTTGTGGGGGTTGTAATATAAACAACGGTTATTTATACATTAGTAAATAGAATTTATATTATTGAAGCACTTTTTTAAATAATTATATATATAAATATAGTATACTTACATCATCTCTTTTACACACCAGTTTAGGATCATCGTCCACCTTTGATTTTATCAAATCATAATCTCCTCTATGGGCACTTTCAAATATGGATTTTATAGAAGCAGCCATAATGACAAAGTTTCTCTAAAATAAAATGAGATTGACTTTTCATATTCAACCAATTATACACCAGATGTTACCATATGCAACACTAAATACAAATTGGATTACAGTTAGCATATAAAAATGTTGACTGTCACTTTCTAACGGAGGTTGAAGTTATATTCAATATTAATTAATATTAAAGTAATCAGACTAAACTAAAACAAAATAAAACGAAAAAGAAAGAAATTCCGGTAATTATTTTTTATAATTGTTAAATGTTGGTACAATAATTTAGATTTTAACGATAATCTGGAAATTTCACATTTCATAACCGTTCCAAACCAAGAGTAAATGAATGCTAATTGTCTTTCTTAAAAAAAAATGTCTTTCTAAACGTTTTACATATGAACTTTTGCCCAAAATCGAGATTTAAATTTTTAATAGAAATGCACGTATTCAATTATATTTCAAAGCGATAGGGCTTCACAAGCCATTATTTCTACATAATTTACATTAATTTGAAATATCGTCATTACTTATAGGCCAAACGACAAAAAAAAAATATATTTAAATAAAAATAATAAAATTTAAAATTTAAATTTAAATAAAGCAATATAAAATAATTTTTAAAAAAATTTTAATTGTACTTTTTGTACTTTTGAACTTTGTATTCTGTACTTTTTCGTTAATTCTGATGAAAATCGACAGGTTTACCTGTGTAAAAGTAACTGTGTACTTTTACACAGGTAAACAGCTAAACTTTAACACAGGTAAAAAGTACCTGTGTACTTTTTCGATAATTTTGATGAAAATCGACGAAAGAATTAAAATTTTCGACAGGTATATTACAAAATTACAAAAATTCTTTCTAAATAATTAAAAAATTTCGACAGGTTAGACTTGAATTCCTCGCCTTGTTTGTCGAGAATAAATAATGTGTAATCTGTGTGTGTGTTTATCGTCGTTGTCGCACACACATCTAATATTAAAATATGTAGATGGCGATACCAACACGATCAGCAACTGTAAATTAATACGTGATGTTAATTGCGTGTTCAATTTCAAGTCAGCATTTAGAAACATTTTTATATGGACCGTCCATGCTAAGATTATAAATTTTTATTAAACGTGAAAAAATGATTGAATGGGACTTTTTCTAATGGGAAATGATAATTTTGATGAAAATCGACCTCTGCTCTTTTTCGATAATTTTTCGCTAATTTTGATGTACAGCTTACCTAACAGATTTTTGCTTATTTTATTTTATATAAAATTTTATTGGGATAAAATTAATAACACAAATAAGTAAAGTCACCATACGTCCCGATTTTAGCGGGACAATCCCGATTTTCGGTAATTTGTCCCGCTTAAAGATAAAAATCATTATTTCCATGCTTAATACAAAAGTTTACCATTACCCGTATAAAAAAAATTCTGCGGAACGGCTCGACAGATTTCAATGATTTTGGGTGTTATATTAAAGCGATTATGTCTATTTTTGCCCATTTCTTCAAAATTTAAGTGTATTTGCTAAATTGGTCAGAAATTGAAAATTATGAATTACTATTTTCGTCTACATTCATATAGACTTGTATATCTTAGTCAAAGGCTTAGCGACCATGTACAATCGAGTCAAAGAAATAGTCAATAATTGTGGCTTAACGTGTCTGACTTAAAATTATTCTAGGCGAGACCTGGCGATCCTATATATATCTATATAATTTATTTTTACATACATTTCTTATATTTAAATTTTTTAAATATTTTATTTTGATTTTTGTCAAATATTTTATAGCAAATTATGTTGGATTTATGAATTACAAAATAAATACGCAATAGCGTCATCAAACAATCGGTCAATAATTGTATTTTCTTTTTTTAGTTTTTAAACTATACATTTATGTCTGATTTGCCATATTCTTGGCAGTAGGTGTACTACTGTATAGATAAAATTCTGATAATAAAAACGCGTTTCTTGATAACGAATACTCCACTAGAGCGAGAACTTTCTCAGAAAACGGCGCAAGTCTCGCTTCAACCAACGCAATCAACTTTTTCGAGTTTATATTCGTCGCTTCAACCTACCGTTCAAGGTGCCATTGAAACTGCCCATATAAAATAGCATGTGCAAAGATGGGATTGCATTCACGTAACCATGTAGTTAGACTTGAATTCCTCGCCGCGTTCGTCGAGAATAAATAGTGTGTAATCTGTGTGTGTGTTTATCGTCGTTGTCGCACACACATCTATATTAAAATATGTAGATGGCGCTACCAACACGATCAGCAACTGTAAATTAATACGCGATGTTAATTGCGTGTTCAATTTCAAAGTTAGCATTTAGAAACATTTTTATATGGACTGTCCATGCTAAGATTATAAATTTTTATTAAACGTGAAAAAATGATTGAATGGAACATTTTCTAATGGGAAATGATAATTTTGATGAAAATCGACCTCTGCTCTTTTTCGACAATTTTGATGAAAATCGACGGGTATGTACCTCTCTTCTTTTTCGATAATTTTTCGATCATTTTGATGAAAATCGGAATATACCGCTCTTCTTTTTCAATAATTTTTCGATAATTTTGATGAAAATCGGAATATACCTCTTTTCTTTTTCGATAATTTTTCGATAATTTTGATGAAAATCGACAGGAATATACCTTTGTACTTTTTCGATAATTTTGATACTAATCGACAAAAGAATTAAAATTTTCGACAGGTATATACCTCTGTACTTTTTCGATAATTTTGATAAAAATCGACAAGTATATACCTTCTTTGTAAATAATTTAAAAATTTCGACAGGTATGTATATACCATCTCTGTAAATAATTAAAATAAATAATAAAAGCGTGATAGTATCGTATACAAGTAATTGAATAAGTACTTTTTTTTTTTTAAAGGTACAATTATAAAGAAATTGTAATGAGTGACAGAAGTGAAATATTTGTTGATCATGGAAGTTTAAGTTACGAATTGGGCATTTTAAAAATTGTTTTTGATGGAGTGTAAGAGGAGGAATATATTGAGGAGTGTAAGTTAATATATGGCTCGCATATTTATTAAATGTGCATTGTAACTAATGCCAATGACAATGTATTTTATCGAATTTTATCAATTCGATACATTTCTCCCGGGTTGTTGAATGTTTAACATATTTTATTCATTGTTTTGATGTTGCTGATGTCGAACAGATGACCGTGGCCATATCGTATTTCCCCGCGCACAGTAATTGAATGCTTGGTATAAGTCGATTGAGGCCGCAACGCGCGTATTGAATTCAATTAACATATTGCTTATGGGGAGACAATGGCGCCACACTAAGTGGAAAATTGTCAAAATTTCGTTGCCGTGTATTTGGTCAATATACTAGCGCAGTCTTCAGTTATCTTCACCAAGTTCTGGTGCGGAAGATATCTACAGATGTCGCCACATGAAAATCAACCGCTT
The DNA here is from genome assembly GCA_947310635.1 of Leptodirus hochenwartii. Lineage (NCBI taxonomy): Eukaryota > Metazoa > Arthropoda > Insecta > Coleoptera > Leiodidae > Leptodirus > Leptodirus hochenwartii. The sequence continues at coordinate 34,554,666 of OX371178.1, read as the reverse complement.
AAACTTGATTCGTTTTCGTATATGGACTTGCAATGTTTATATATACATTGTCATTGCTTGTGCTTTCGTAATCTTTCGTTGAAAAAAAAAGATTATAATACGGCATATTATAGCTACATTAGTTGCCTACCATTAACTATGCAGTGAAAGCCATTAGATAACCTACAAAATAAAGAACACTAAATTAAGTTCCCCAAGAATAATTTTTTTATAAAAAAAGATAATGCATTTGACAAAACTATTTGATGAACTGAAAACAGAATGCAAAGGTTAAAAATATTAAAATGCACACAGCGTTTTTCTAAATTATTATAATTTTTTAGATCTTCTACATTATCGACTTAAAGTCGAGGAATTGGACTTTTCAAAAGTTAATAAAGATGAATTTCCTTTACTATTTCATCGTAACTTTGTATCAAAAAACGTACCTGTACTCTTGAAGAATGCTTGCTTACATATGCCTGCTATATCGAAATGGAATGATAAATATTTGAGGTTTTTTATAAAGCTATAATCTTCACAAATTTGTTTTTCATAATATTGTTGCAGATTTAAAATGTCTGATAAGTATGTAACAGTTGCGTTGACACCTAATGGTTTAGCTGATGGTATTTGCATTCTTCCGGAACATTTAATTTCATACGAAAAGGAAATTTTCGTATTACCAGAGGAACGAAGCATGAAAATGTCGCAATTTTTAGATCACTTATCAAATCCGCAGTATTTATTACTTAAAAAATCTGTTACTTATTCGTGACATTTTTTTCTATACTGTCATTATTTTTATAGAGAAGGCTGTATTTGTTATATTCAAACGCAGAATTCGAACCTTATTAAAGATTTTAATGAATTAATTGACGACATTGCCACAGATATACCATGGGCGTCAAGAGTCTTTGATAAACAACCAGATGCTGTAAATTTTTGGATGGGCGATGAACGAGCTGTTACGAGCAGTAAAATATATTTTTAAAACAATAAACCCATAGATGATATTATTATATGGACCACAATTCCTATACTTTGCATAGTTGTTACTTAAGGGGAAATACTATCTTCGCAAAATTTGAGATACCAAGATATTACTTCCTAATTTCTAGAAACCCTGTATAGTTACAAATATTTTTAGAATATTCCAAGTATATATTTTAATATATTAAACCATATATTGTTTCATTTTTAACATCACAAATATATTTGAAGACTTGATAATGTTCGTAAGAACAAAACTATAGTCATAAAAAATTTATTTGCAATAATAAAAATAAAATAGCCAAATTTCTAACTTGTAAAAATATATTTAAAACTATACTCGGAGTACTATAAAAGAGGATTGGAACAGCATAATATATATTATCTGAATTTCAAGCGGAATTTGATATATTTAGCTAAGCACGTTTTCGAAGAAATGTATATATTTATTTCAATTGAATTCACAATATTCTATCGCATGCAAAATTTACCTGCCAATGCAGGGTTTATTTATTCTTCGTGCGCTTGAACAGCAGTTTCATAGTAAAATAGAGAATATATAAAGATAGTACATAGCTGCTTAGGAGGAGGTGCTTCTTTATAGTTCATCATAAGTTCATAGTTGCAGACGACACTAGAAGGTATGCTTAAAATGATCAAAGTTACAATCTCACGAGAAGAATCTATTAGACCGATTTGGATGAAATTTTAAATTTAAGCTTTCTATACTATTTCGAGTATGTGAATATAGTAAACTTTATAAATTTTTCAAAATTCATTCATGCCAAAATATGCATTTTTATCATATTTTTTATACATAATTAAGGGACTTAATTATGTATTTAATTATGGACTTAATTAACATAATTATGTTAAGAAAAATGAGCATGCATTTGTATATGACTGTATTGACACTATATCCTCTTAATATATTCACCCTTGAATTCACATTCTTTTAGTTTACTCTGCATTTTCGTGACATTTTGATTTATTTTTTATAAAATTAAACTCTGAAACTAATCTCCTTTCATATAATATATTTTAAACACATTTCGTCCATGGATGAACCTAATTAAATATTGTTTAATTTTCTAGTGCATAAAGATCCGTATGAAAATATGTATTGCGTGATTGATGGAGTTAAGGAGTTCATTTTGATACCTCCGACAGACTTGCCATTTGTAAAATATAAAAAGTATCCAGTTGGAACTTTTAGCGATGTAACAAATTCGTCTTACGATGTAAAATATAAGTATATCGACGATAAACTACAATATTTAGATTGGATCGCCATTGATCCTTTAAATCCTAATTTGGAATTATATCCTGAGTATAAGGACGCAAATATTTACCGTGTCAAAGTGGAAAAAGGTGATTGTCTGTATTTGCCAAGTTTATGGTTCCATCATGTACGGCAAAGTCACGGTTGCATTGCTGTTAACTATTGGTATGATATGGAGTTCGATGTGAAATATTGTTATTATAAATTACTAGAAAATTTATGTAAATTACAACAAAAAAGTTGAAAGAAATAAAAAATATACAGTTCATTTATTGAATATTCAAGACATCATTTACAACAACCACAATCATATGTTTTTAACTCAAAATACTTCAGTTACGGCAAGATTAAAGTTATAAAATCTTCATTGAATTAACACTCTAAAATCATGTCTGCATTTTATCGATATACGAGTATTTTAATTGCAAAGCATAGGAAATATGGTCTATGTTCTTCCCTCAAAATATTTACTTCATCCATGGTTTAAACATTTTTAATTTTTATGTACATTAAAATTTTGTACCAGCTTAAATTTCGTTGATTTCCTCGAGTTTTTTCAAACGATTTGAAAATAATTACACGCACGTTAGCAACTGTTCAAATCGACAAAAATCGATTCCTTTGGCACATTTTCTATTTTATCGAATTTTTATAAAGCTCTTCTAACTAAACCAAACAATTGAATACTTATATATGGAGCCGTTTGAGTTACTTACATTTTATTAAGAATTTACTTTCTTTTTGAATTCTATTACCTATTATTAATTCTATTTTTATATTTTCATGGAGTACGGCAGGGATGTACACTCTCACCGTTATTATTTAATCTATATATAGAAGATGCAATAAACAAAGTAAAAGAAGAGTATAGTGTAGGTGTGAATGTACAGGGAGAGAAAATATATATGCTGAGATTCGCCGACGATATAGCTATATTGGAAGAAAGCGAAAAGAATTTAGAAAGGGTATTGAATGGTATGCAGGTAGTATTGACTAGGGATTTTAACATGAAAATAAATATAGGTAAAACTAAAGTGATGAGGTGTGACAAAAAGGAATGCAGTAGAAAAATGAGGATCACAATAGGAGATAATAGAATCGAAGAAGTGTCCGATTTTTGTTATTTAGGCAGTAGAATCACAAAAGATAATCGAAGCAAGGTAGATATAAAGTGTAGGATAGCACAGGGTAGGAAGGCATTCGTAGAAAAAGAACAGATTTTAAGATCAAATATTGACTTGGGTATTAGAAAAAGATTACTGAAGGTATATGTTTGGAGTGTAGCACTGTACGGGTGTGAGGCGTGGACTATAGGAAAGGAAGAGAAGCGTAGATTAGAAGCACTTGAAATGTGGTGTTATAGGAGGATGATGAGGATTGGTTGGGAAGATAAAGTAACAAATGAAGCTGTACTAGAGTTAGTAGGGGAGAAGAGAAGTATCTGGAGAGTGTTACAGCGTAGGAGAGACAGATTAGTAGGGTATATTCTTAAGCATGGGGGGATTATGCAATTGATCATAGAAGGTAGAGTGGAGGGAAAGAGAGGGGTAGGTAGGCCTAGATTGGAGTATGTGAGTCAGATAGTTGAAGACGTTGAGATGAATAGCTATAGGGAGATGAAGGGATTAGCTCAGGATAGATCGGCATGGCGTGCTGTTTCCAACCAATCTTTAGGATTGCGGACTCTTTAACTAACATGACTTTTTTACTTTCTATCATTTTTCGGTTTGTGTTTAAAAGAAAATCTAAATTTACTTATAAAATGCAACGTGTATTATTTATTATTATAAATACATGTAACAATAGATTGTTAAAGAATTAACAATTTAAAAGAAATTAACTTAAAGAATAAAATACATAGTTGCAAATTAATTAGCTTCAAATACAATTACATTGAAATTAGCATTCAGTCGACAAATCATAATACATAGGAATGTTATAAAATAGAGATAAGTAATGTTTTTATCATTGCTTTGATCTGATCAAAAGCAATGCCAAGACTATGCCATTTACACAATTACATTTTCAAATTATATAGGAATTGAAATTATGATATAGTATTACAATGCGGCTCCAAAGTTATTCATATCAGTTTTTCTATATGCAAATTCCGATTTTAAATCAAAAACGTTCAGAAATTGTTTGAGTTCATTTAATATGAAATCATTTTCATTTTTTCCTCTCGATAAAAATTCATAAAGATTGAAGCTACTATATCTATGGATCATATCATGGACGAAAAATTTTAATTTTAATTGTCACTTATATGGACGGAGTCTAAATGTTTTTCAAATTCATGGACCATGGACGTAACTGCACAGCATATCATACTTTCAGAATACAAACATTCTGTTGGACTTTTCGCACTCTTTTTTAATTTTTTGTAAATATGTGCTGTTTTCAAGTTTGAGCAAATATCGTTTATGAAAGTATATGAGCAGGATTAAGTGATTTTATTGGAATATATATTTTACTATGACATTTATGGTAAATTTATAACTTATGGTAAACGTGCAATAGTGCGTTCTGCAACAAATAATTAAAATAGATATTGATTAACTAACCAATAATTACCGAACTATATTGAAATATTTTAAATTGAATTAAACTCCATTAAAAGCAGAAATAGTCCGAAATGTAGTATAATCCAGATATAATCCGAAGATGCACACTGACCAATTTAAAATACCAATTTGGCAAAAAATTTGAAAATGTTAATATTTTTTATTTTATAATTGCTAACGGGACCGAAGTTGAGATTTGAACCATCAGCCTGTAAATTGTATTGAAAAGCCGGAATCCATTAATCCAATAAGACTCAAATATATATTTTTACTTAAGTTGTTTAACTTCTAACATAATTAGTATGGCTGAATTACAATTTTACTACAGTTGTGGGATTTGGCAAATTATAATATTCAAATATAATATTATAATATTAATTTAAAAATAAGATTTTGACATATGGACATTTGGAGGTAACTGCTGCACTATAATTCCATATAAGTAACAAAAAAAAATTATATCATACTCGATTTGAATATACAATAATGCACTTTAAGCTAGTGCATACTTAGTGTTGCCTATTCTTTAAGACAGTACAAAGACTGGCCAAAAATACAGTAGGATAATATATTCATTTTCTGTAGTCAATTATAAAGAATAACCACTTTGTATTTTCTATGCACACTTTCTTTATTATGATTCAAATTTTGCAAATACTATTTATTTTTTACATTATATATTATATTTGTATTGCATGAATTGCTTTATAATGTTTAGAAAAAGTATTTTATACAATACAATATTATTAATCTATTTACAAAAAAAATGCACAATCGTAATACAATTGGCCGGGCTTTCATAGAGTACTCACAGATTTATTGGATAACTTTTTATAAAATTAATAAAAATATCTAAAAAAATTGTGTGCACAAAATAAATGACAACATATATATTTTTATAAATGATAAAATGAATAAATAAATGGATTTTTCTGTCTTTTGTGTATAAAAAGGATGTAAAAAGTAATTAATAACGATTAGATATTAATACACTGACGTATTCCATAATATATGTTTTTGGTTGTTAATGCTTCAATCGAGTTTTATTTAATTAATTAAATCAATCAAACAATTTTGCGCATTTTTCGCCATTAACCAATTAAATTATGATTGTGGTTACTAACTAAAGAAAAGCAGTAATACCATACTTGCGTAAACTTAAATTAATTCTTTTAAATCGCGTTTTATTTCATAATTCTTTTAAAAAATAACTTTTGTAATTTGACCTATTTTGAAAACAATATAATTTTTACGGCTTTTGTAAAATGTGCTAAAGCAATGCCAATTGAAACCATGGACAAAGTGAATATGCATATATATGGAGCATCATTTCGTAAAACACGATCAAATGTTTTGAAGCTTTAAAAAATCGTTTCCGCTACGGTAAAATCAACGTACTTAATAAAAGTGTTATGAATTAATGTTGCCAATGCCCTTCGTGACAAAAGAATGGTGATATAATTTACAACTTATGATTAATTTATTAAATATTGATTCATTATGAGCAAAAATTTAACAAAATAACCGTTCCGAAAAATTGTTTACCGCGTTTGGAAAAATGATCAACTAAAATAATTCAAGTACATATGTATACTAAAAGAATACGTATCAGTTAAGTGTAACGTTAGCGTATACGGTTACCATAGTTACACAGTAGGTCAAATGTTTGGTTGGAGGTTGATATGATAAATGGTTCCTACACAAAGCATTGGAAATAGGTCTACATATAAAAGAATATTAACTTTGTCTATGGTATAAAATCAATAAATTCGGGATATTTATCTACCTACATTGATATCGGTTCTTGCAGAACCGGATTATTAACAACAGCGGCAACAACTGCTGCGGGATAATAGTTGTTTCGCTGAACGAAAGCAGACTGTCTATTTGCTGCTGCTGCTGCTGACGCTGCTGATGTCGATGTCTTCTCCCCGGTATGTATCTTCATATGCGTGCGCATACTGGACTCGCGACCGAATCCCTTGTCGCAAATGGGACACTTGTGATTCCGTTCGCCAGTGTGCACTACCATGTGCTGCCGCAGAAATTTTCGGTCGCTGAAACGTTTCTCGCACATACTACACTTCAGCCATTGGTCTACAGGCTGATGCTTCTTCATATGAACACGAAGGGTGGATTGCCTAAAATTGGGACAGGTGAAAGGAGAAACATTACGATATAATATCAAATGCCAGTAGATACAATCAATTTTTGCGGATCTCGAGTTTTCGCGTTGGAATTATTTCTTTTATTTAAAACTAATTGTATAATATAATATAAACTATATATAAATATAAATATAAATTAATATAATTAAACTTTATTTCTCTTTAGAATTGCGACTCTTATCAAGTCTAATCCATTTTTTAGTCCAATATTAATTATTGTAAAATCGTCACTATGGCGTTAAATAATCATTCGGAATGATTCACATCATTGCCGTCAACATAAACACGCTGTTTTGAATTTTTTAATCAACTTTATATTGAACTATATTGATTATATTGAATTTTCCATTATCTAAGGAGAGATACAACATTGAATTGAATAATATCCGGAATATAGCTATGCAAATCTTCTCTAATTGTAAGTAATATATTGAGAAAGATATTAGATATTAAATATAAAAGATATTAGAAATATAAGTAGTTTAGTAAAAAGTAACGATTCGACTCATAAATTTGTTAAACTTCCTTTTGACCCAATCATTGCTCGCGGTTTGAATAGGATTTTGAACAAATATAACTTTAAAATTGCGTTTAATCCTTCTAATAGTCTTGCGAATTTTCTAGGCTATCCCAAAAATTTAGTAGATATAAAGAAAAAATCTAGTATATATGAAATCTATTATTCTAGTTGTCCCTAGGTATATATAGGTCAAACACGCAGACCCATAGAAGTTAGATTTAAGGAACATTTAGCTCATTTTAGATTAAATATAAAAGATAGAAGTGCTGTAGCCGAGCATATTTTCGATTCCGGTCATCCTATTGAAAGTATTTCACTTAAATTACTGAAATATGTTGGGAATTATTCCGAACAGAATGCTTATGAGAGTATTTATATTCATAGATTAAAATCTAATTTAATGATTTTAGATTCAGGCCCGATATCATCCTGTCTATTCAATTTAATTAACAAATAATTTTTATTTTTGGTTAGTTTAGTTTGGTAACTCTTGAAATTGATCATAGCTATCTGCAATTAATTTTCATAGTTTATAATAAGTACGATAGCGGTCGCATGAAGGCAGGAAATTACTGTTACAATGATATTTCGTTCAATTGTATAGCAATCCCGGGGAGTGACACAGTTATCTTTATTTGGTTTATTATTGTGCTAATGAAGATGGGGGCATAGCCTCCGAAATGCGCATCTAGCTAATAAGTGCTTTGTGTTACGGTTTTTGGGTGATGGTTTATACAACAATCTTAAGTGCTTTTCTGAATTTTGTAATTTCACTTACATTTTAAAAAAAGTAATTTATGCAAAGATATCAGATATTTAGTCTGATATTTAACTGTCTGTGGCTACTCTAGTGTTTAACAACCGCTAAAAGTATGTCAAAGTATATCTTCGGTTAAACATATTGGGATTTCGGGTAATAGAATTTTATTCATCTTGAATGCCGCTGCAGAAAAGTATAACTGATACTGAAATGCAGCTAATGAATTGTATATCTTGCCGTTTCTGGTTTCATAATAAAATATAAAATTAAAAAAATACGAAAAATAAATATAATAATTATAGATTAGGACGAATATAACAACTTTCTATTTGAGCATATTTCTCTTACATTAATTTTTCAACGCAACTTTGAAGATTATGATATTTCACTTACAGATGATAGCTTTTCCCACAGACATTGCAAACGAATTTGCGGTCCTTAGTATGCGTTTGTCCATGCAGAATAAGCGCTGACGATTGAGCAAAACTCTTATCACAGCGCGTACACTTGTACGGTTTCTCCCCGGTGTGCGTACGCCTATGGCGCTCCAGATTCGACTTGATGGCGAAACTACCGCCGCACAGTTCACAGACATGTTGTTTCTCTCCAGTATGAACGAGCTGGTGTACCTCTTTACTTGCCTTTAGTAAACCCATATTAAATTTAGTTACTTTAAATCTTAAAGATTGGTAGGAAACAGCACGCCACGCGCATCTATCCTGAGTTAATTTCTTCATCTCTCTATAGCTATTCATCCCACACGTGCTCCACTATCTGACCCACATACTCCAATCTAGGCCTACCTACCCCTTGCTTTCCCTCTACTTTACCATCTATAACTAATTGCATAATACCCCCGTGTCTAAGAATGTGACCTACTAGTCTATCTATCCTGCGCTGTAATACGGTCCAAATACTTCTGTTCTCCCCTACTAACTCTAGTACGGCTTCATTTGTTACTTTATCTTCCCAACCAATCCTCATCATCCTCCTACAGCAGCACATTTCGAATGCTTCTATTCTTCGTTCTTCTTCTTTACCTATAGTCCACGCCTCACACCCGTACAATGCTACACTCCACGCATATGCCTTCAGTCATCTTTTTCTAATACCCAAGACAATATTTGATCTTCAAATCTGCTCCTTTCCTACGAATGCCTTCCTACCCTGTGCTATACTATATTTCTACCTTATTTTATTTTATACTACATTACTTCGGTTATGCTTTGTGATCCTACTTCCTGAATAAGAAAAGTTTGACACTTCTTCTATTCTATCATCTCCTATTCGTATCCTCATTTTTCGCTTGCATTCCTACTTGTCACAGTAAATTTATTAACTAAAATTTAAGTTAGTATGCGCATTTTCAACGCATACTTTTTGCTTGCATTTAAAGTGTATAATTTGTCTGATTGTTGTGCTACTGAATATTAGCTTAACATTCGAAATGCACATATAGCATACAATTGTAATGAGTTGTTACTTGGGTGATATTCTAAATAATTTATATTATATTGCTATCATTAGTTTCCTCTTTAAATGAAAGAAAATGTTCATGATAGAAACTTTATGAAAGTTTTAAAATAAACATATATTGACAACATATATTCACTTTAGTACAATTAAAATTAAAAAATAAAAAGAAAACTATGAGATGAGATAGCACGAATGTTAAAGATATGTTTGGTCTTTCAGACATTTTCTAGATGGTGAAATAATTTTTTTTTCATCTTCTTTCGTCTGTACTGGGCGTTTCATTTTTTATGTGTATAGTCATTGATTAGTTAATCATTGGTATAGTTCAACTATTTGTTTTTTTCACCTTACTTTATCTGCTTGAATTTAGATTTACGACGATATATTACTTTGGCACTTACGTAAATAATATGACGATAACAAAAGTTAGTTAAAAGATAAGTCATAGCAGCAACCTTGGTTGTTATAACAACATGAAATCTTAAAGGTTTATAAGTAAAGTATAAGGAAAATATAATTTCATGATGTAAATGTACCTATTTTGCACATATATTATACGGGGCATACGCACGTTTTATATAGGGAATTAATAATTACACTTGATATTATAAGGCCTTCAATTAAAATGGAAATTAAATAAAAAAAATTATGTAACATCCCTTCTAGTTTAAATTTGTCTTAAGCAATGAATACTAACTCTATAGAGTTAGTATTCATTAGTCTTAAGTATAATTTTATACGCTTTTTCATATCTGGTTTGATATAACTAAAGTTAAGGTTTTAAAAACATTTCATTATTTGTGGGAATATAGTGTAAATAATACACATTCGTAACTTAAAATCTTATATAGGTACCAGTTGCTGTAGAAACCGTCAGCGACTGTCAAGTAAACATTATTAAGCACTGACATTAAGGTTGATTAAACATAATTTTAAAATAGCGAATAATATTTCTAAGAGTCTTACGAGTTTTCTGGGAAATCCCAAAGATTTAGTGGATATAAAGAAAAAATCTGATGTTTATGCTTGTCTTGTTTTACTTGTCTAATTGTCCTAAGGTCCTATAGGACAAACACGTAGACCTATGGAAATTAGATTTAAGGAATATTTTGCTCATTTTAGATTAAATAGAAAGATAAGCCGAGCATATTTTTGAAATTATCCTATTGAAATTATTTCACTTAAATTACTTAACTATGTCAATGTAAAATTTACTGAAATTTATGATTGTAATGTTTTAATATCTGATATTCGTCACCTTCGTAAAGAACATCTTTCCACAATGATCGCACTTCCAATCCTTCAAGTGAGAATGTTCCGCTATTCTGTGTTTGACCAAATCACCTAAAGATCCCGTCCAATCACAATAGGCGCAGAATAAGGCACCAGGCTGTATTGGCTGTTGCGGATGCATTTGATCGGGCTGAGATTGCAACTGTTGGTTTGAATCTGCAGTACCATCTATGGTGTTAAATTCGGACTTGAACGTGGTATCACGATCTTTCTTCATGTGGAATCGTCTTTTATGTGTAAGCATTACCTATAATGAGAGTATATTGCCGTTACAAAAATTCAAGATTAATAGAAACCTAGATACTAAATACTTCAGATAGTTATGAGATACAAGTGATGTAGACTTAGGAGCTTTTGAAAAGTTAAGTAAGCACATTTCTTAAAATCTCGTAGAAAGAATTATGATATTTTAATAGAAAAGCGATAATATAGGATGCTGAGGGAATGAAATAATGAAACTTTGTTCAACCATAAATTAACACATTCTAAATCGTTTTAAAGCATGCTTTTTGTTTTTAGTTGATAAATTAAAATGTTAGCCTCTCTATTCCGATTTAAAATAAAAATGTGTAAATATGTATTCGGAAAAATAAAATAAAAATTAAACACTTCCGGTGGACTAAATAAATTCATATTAATAGATACTATATATTTGCATATTCCTTAATGTATTTTCTAAATATATATAATTTAATTTAGTCTTATTATTAATTGTGAGAATAAAGATATTATCTGTTTAATAAATGATTATAAACATGCGAGACGTTTAAAAAAAAGAATGTAATTTCTTTTTTGATACCTTTCTATCCACATAAGTTTTGCCACAAACGTCACAAGTTCGTTCTTCGACAGATTTTTTCAACTTTCTAGGTGGATTCTTCAGTTCTGGGTGTACTTTTGCATGTGTTCGTTGTACATGTTTAAGCATATAATGACGATATTTGTATACTTTACCGCAATATTCACAAGACCGTTCGTCTGCAGGACGACGTTGTTCGCGACTAGTTTTTGCTTTTATCGATTCCTACAAATGAAAATGATATAACTAATAGTTAATAAGGTCATAACACTTATAAAAAAAAACCTTATATCTTCTCTCGTGCCGCTTTCTATGTCTCAAAAGGGCGATATGAGTCTTCAGTTTCTTATTACACAAATCACACTTTGTATTAAACTCGTCCGACATTAACTGAGCTTTATGTTTCTTTGATATTACAGACAATGGCTCGTCATCATCATCTGAGCTGAAACCATCATCTATTGAAGGAACGAGACCTTCGAATGATTCTTCAACGCGAACTTCTACTATATTTGAGCAATCCTGTGATAATTCGTCCTGCAGATGTTCTCGTTTTAATTTTCTGCGTTTGTGCGTACGTTTGATTCGCTGAACGTGTGACGAAGTATCGGTATATTGTTGTTCAAACACTTCTTCCTCCTTAATGTTTTCGGTCTTATATTCTTGAGCCAAAACAGCTTGACTCAGTTGACATCGCTTTCGGAATATATAAAACTGCTGAATACTATCGATGCAACTCCTACAAACCGTTTTAGGTTTCATATCATCCAAAGCGATCTACAATAGAATACGTATACATACTGTCGGGTTTGTAAACAAGAATAAGTACCTCTACTGAAGCACATTCTTGAACAAGCTCTTGAAGCGATAACTTTGTTCCATATTCGTCGAATGAGAACACTTTTCGGAGGGATGATGTATTTTGACTTTCGAGTAAACATGTTCTGCACCTTTTATTTTGGTCAATGGGTATTTTTTCCGGTGAAACATAATGAAAGGATTCGTGCGACCAAGGCAGAGACATTATTGATATTGCAATGAAATCTGATCAAACTCGCTATTACTACGCTGTCAATGTTTATTGGTTTGTTATCTAAAAGACACAATACGAAAATCAAATGAAGATATTATATATTATTCTTAACTTACTTATTTGATTAAAAATTATTATTCCTCTATCAAATAAACTAATGTCTACAGCATTAGGCAACTTAATTTACATTTATTTAAGTTTGCTCTATAGTCTGCTACAATTCATACGTTTGTCATAAAAAACGGATATAATTTTTTTTTCATTTTCAAAAACTTCTTTATATTATATTAAATTATATTAAATATTATTAATGAAATTTAATTATTTCAATGTATATCAATCCTGTTGAGCGTTAGGTGCATTATTTGTCTGGTTGTTGTACCGCTGAAAATGGGGTTCTTAAGTTTTAAAAATGCGCATCTAATGTATACAAAATTTGGTTTACGGTTTTGAGATATTCTATAGAAACTAAATTAACTTTTATTTAAATTAATGCACCTTTCATAATTAATAATTACTGTCAAATATAATTGAAATAAATACATAAATACATTATGAACGAACTATTCAGTCTATAATTGCGTCGTTATTATTTAGTTTTTAGTTTACTATTACTTATTATGCGTCCTCATGTGCGACTTAAGGAGATGTTTCAATGTAAACGGTCTCTTGCACACTTGACATATGTACGGCTTTTCTCCAGAATGGATTTTTAAATGTTTGCGCAAACTAGATTTGTCTCCAAAAGCCTTTTCACATATTGTGCATTTATGGTTTCGTTCGCCAGTATGCACGACCATATGATTTTTCAGATACTGTTTATTAGTAAAACGCTTATCACATAACATGCACTTTTCCCATTCTTCTACGGGAGCGTGTTTCTTAAGATGAAGTCGCAAGGAACCTTGCCTAAAAATACAAGATATAGCCGGATAATGTATATAGATAAAATGATAATTGTATAGAATATCACCCAAAAAATATCCTACCCAAAAACCGTAACATAAAGCATTTAATTTATTAGCTAGATGTGCATTTCGGAGACTATACCCCCATCTTCAGTAGCACAATAATAGACCAAATAAATATACCTGTCAATCATCGGGATTACTATACAATTGTACCAAATATACGTATAAAAGTTGATAACAGCAATTTCCCAATAACAGCAATTTGATAACAACAATGATGAAGTGCATAATAACAAAATTCAAGGGTTACCAAACTAAACGAACTGCATAGAAAGGTTATTTTAAGTAATTTAAGTGAACTAATTTCAATAGGATGATCTGAATCAAAAATATGATCGGCTACAGCACTTTTATCCTTTCTATTTTGTTTATGTCTATTATATAAGTAATAACATTTTAAATTGTTCAGCATTGTTAAACTTATTAGCATTCAATATCCCGAACAGAAACTTACGAAATAATTGTCTTTTCAAACTATTTAATTATAAAAAGAATGCTTATGCTAACTCTGCGGTGTATGGAAATATATAATATATATTGTATCAACTGCGATCTATTTGACTGCTCAATATCACGATTTAAAACATATGTTAGAAAGATTGTTTAATCTATATTGGTACATTCCAAATAAGTATCTAATAATATTTATATTATATACGCAATAATTTATTAATTTATTAGTTTTAACAATTTAAAAATTGGTATTTGCTATTTGCTGCACGATATTATATCATAAATGTATATAATTATGTAGATACCGTTGTGGAGACTGTCCTGTGGTATCTCTACTATAATATAAATATTTAATCTAAAACGAGCTAATATTCCTTAAATATAACTTCTATAGGTCAACGTGTTTGTCTTAAGACAACTGAAAAACGATATTTCATAAACACCAGATTTTTACTTTATATCCACTAGATTTTTGAGATATCCCAGAAAATTCGAAGGATTATTCGAAGTATTATACGCTATTTTAAAATCACCTGAAAAACGTTTTTCCACAATGGCTGCATACGAATGTTGGTTCGCTAGTATGTGTATACCCATGATATTGTAAACTCGTATGTTGGCTGAATGACATGCCACATTTGTCGCATTTGTAAGGCCGCTCTCCAGTGTGAATTCGCTTGTGCCTATTGAGATTCTCCTTCAGGGCGAAACTGACGCCGCACACTTCGCACATGTGCTTCCGCTCGCGTGTATGGACAAGCATGTGACATTTCTTCTTGTCCTAGAAGAGAGTAGTTGTAAATTATATTGTTAATGATCGCATTTGAAAGTTTAAGTGTAGTTTATGTAGCTAGTTTTTCAATCATCCTCATTGAAAATGAGGCACGGAAAATATTCTATTTAACATTTTAAATAATTTTAAAGAGTACGTGTGGAAATTCAACGAAAAGAAATAGGATTGTTGAGGTTTATTGATGTTATAGAAGGCGACCATTTAGTTATAGAAGGTGGACGCAGGGAAAAAAACATGCATGCAACAAACAACAGCACAGTGTTTGAAAAGTATGTCGGTTAATTATATCTCTTTCGCGTACTATTACCAGTTCAAGTAAATAAAATATATTTCTAAAATTGCTATAATATATATTTCTAAATCGTTCCGTAAATACCAATGTAAATAGTTGAGTAAACAATCAATTTACTCAATGTCCATGTATAGGTAAATATTGTTGTTTCATTCTAAATTATTTAATTTTCTTATTCTGGAAATTTTAATTGATAAAAGAATAGACAAACTTAAAAAAATATGTATTGGAAGAAATTTCCAGTGGTCAAGAATATTTCACTAACATTTGTAAAGAACATCTTCTCGCAATAATCGCATTTAAATTCTTTGAGATGAGCATGTAAGGCCATTCGGTGTTTAGCCAAGTCTCCTTTCGTGCCCGTCCAATCACAAAACGAGCAGAACGACAATGGATTCTTAAATGCATGTGTTGCTCGTCTATGATTTACCATATATTTTCTACAGGTAAATACTTTGGCGCAAATATCGCAGGTGCGCTGCTCTATGGGACGCCTTAACTCTCGCGCATGATTACTAGCCTGTTCTTTGTGAATAAACCTAACAGTGAAATAAATAATTGCAAAGTTTTCAGAAAGAATGCAACACGGTGTCCTGTCAATGGACAAAGTATATAAAATTCAGTTCATGCTTATTAGTTAAAGAGTCCGCAATCCTAAAGATTGGTTGGAAACAGCACGCCATGCCGATCTATCCTGAGCTAATCCCTTCATCTCCCTATAGCTATTCATCTCAACGTCTTCAACTATCTGACTCACATACTCCAATCTAGGCCTACCTACCCCTCTCTTTCCCTCCACTCTACCTTCTATGATCAATTGCATAATCCCCCCATGCCTAAGAATATGCCCTACTAATCTGTCTCTCCTACGCTGTAACACTCTCCAGATACTTCTCTTCTCCCCTACTAACTCTAGTACAGCTTCATTTGTTACTTTATCTTCCCAACCAATCCTCATCATCCTCCTATAACACCACATTTCGAATGCTTGTAATCTACGCTTCTCTTCCTTTCCTATAGTCCACGCCTCACACCCGTACAGTGCTACACTTCAAACATATACCTTCAGTAATCTTTTTCTAATACCCAAGTCAATATTTGATCTTAAAATCTGTTCCTTTTCTACGAATGCCTTCCTACCCTGTGCTATCCTACACTTTATATCTACCTTGCTTCGATTATCTTTTGTGATTCTACTGCCTAAATAACAAAAATCTGACACTTCTTCGATTCTATTATCTCCTATTGTGATCCTCATTTTTCTACTGCATTCCTTTTTGTCACACCTCATCACTTTAGTTTTACCTATATTTATTTTCATGTTAAAATCCCTAGTCAATACTGCCTGCATACCATTCAATACCCTTTCTAAATTCTTTTCGCTTTCTTCCAATATAGCTATATCGTCGGCGAATCTCAACATATATATTTTCTCTCCCTGTACATTCACACCTACACTATACTCTTCTTTTACTTTGTTTATTGCATCTTCTATATATAGATTAAATAATAACGGTGAAAGTGTACATCCCTGCCGAACTCCCTTCCCTATTTTTGCTACTTCTTCTTCCCCCTCAATTCTAACTAAGGCAGTTTGGTGTTTATATAAATTAAAAATTATTCTCCTATCCTTATAATCTATACCCGTTTCTTTTAAAATTCTAAACATTATGTCCCAATCTACATTATCAAATGCCTTTTCTAAATCTACAAAAGCTATGCAAGTTACCTTTCTTACCCTCATTCTTTTTCTACTACTGTTCTTAGTGCTAGAATCGCCTCTCTCGTCCCTCTGTTTTTCCTAAAACCAAACTGATCTTCTCCTAGCCTTTCCTCTACTTTATTTTCTAATCTCCTATAAATAATCTTTAACAATATCTTCGATGCATGTGATAGTAGACTAATGGTCCTATAGTTCTCACACAAATTAGCTCCTATTTTCTTCGGCATTGTTACTATTCTACTACGCTGAAAATCCTGTGGTACTTCTCCCTTCTCATATATTTTACAAACTAACCTGTATAATCGCTCCTGCATTTTTTCCCCTGCGTGTTTTATTAATTCGGAAACAATGCTTATATGAATGGACAATATTTCTTATGCTAGGCGTAGGAATCACGTTTAACATATCAACCAGAAATTAGTGTTATTATATTAGACTATCAACTTCAATCAAGCAACTGAATTGCCACAATATTACAGTAATCATATTTACTTTTTTCTAAATTATCACTACGGTGTTAAATTATAATATAGAATATCACCCAAATACCGTAACAAGCATCAAGTAGCTAGATGTAGATTACAAGCGCTATGCGCCCATCTTCAGTAGCACAAGTAAAACTAAATAAAATACCTAATTTATTTTTTTTTATTTTTATTTATTTTTAAAATACCTAAAATAGGTATTTTATTTAGTTTTACTTGTGCTACTGAAGATGGGCGCATAGCGCTTGAAATGTACATCTAGCTACTTAATGCTTGTTACGGTATTTGGGTGATATTCTATATTATAATCATATTTACGTCAATATTCCATAATTCAAGCATTCCGCTTGACATAAGCATTATTACTGATTTAGATGTGTTTGTTTTATAAAATACGATAAAAGTATTCTGTTCCAGTGTGATTGTATTGCATATTGAACAAGTTCATGTCATTTTAATTAAGTAACTTGAGTTCAAATGATTGATTGAAGTTAAACATATGATTATAGTAAACTCCACATATCACAAAAACATATATTTGAGAAACGTACCGTTTATCATGTCGTCGCCTATGATAAACTAAATTATCTGCTGATTTGAATGATTTATGGCAGACAGAACATTGATGTACTGATGATTTATCCCAATCCAATTTGTTATGTCGCTTTCTATTATGTGTTTGAAACGTTTTAAAAGTTTTGAATATTTTCTTACATAATTTGCAAGTTCTCTCTTTAACGGATGATCCATATTTCGATACATCATCTACATTTTCGCTTGATTCTTCTATTTCAATTTTAACCAGTTGTGAACATTCAAGCGATAATCTCTCGCTACTCCTCAAACTTACTAGAGGCTCATCATCATCGGAGGAGAAAGCATTATCGCAATAATATCCTCCGCTTTGGAAACATTCCACTTTAAACTCTTGAGAATTGGGATATTCATTATTAAGAACAGTTTGAGATTCTTTGCATTTCCTTCGGAATAAATAAGAAGTCATTGCATTGGTCACACACGTATTGCATATGGATGTTGGCTTGGAATCTTCCAGAGGAAGCTAGATCATACACATCAAACATGTATTACCATAACAAATATTTCACCTTACATTTCAATTTATGAAATTTTGAATTAAAAATGTTACCTCTACTGATGCACATTCTATAACCAACTCTGATATTGTTAATGTTGTGTTATATTCGTCAAATGAAACGTTATTCAGCAATGAAACAGTCTCTGAACTATTCAATAAGCAAGTCCTGCATCGTGAGGACTTCATTTCCATGTTGCAATATTTTTTAGCAATGATGAAGTAAAGTATAAAGTTATGAATTGGTCTTGCCAGGTTGCCTATATAACATAAATAAAGGATAGAACGTACATACAGCATGAAATGTTATATGGTGGCTATACCATCAATATAAAATTGAAAATATTTTTTGAAATATTTGAGTTAAAAGTTCACAAATTTGATTAATAATGATACTTGATTTTACAAACGTGATTACGATTCTGGATGAGAATAGCTGGATAGGAATAGTAGTGAAGTAGATGTTCCGTGATTCAGTAATGCTTATGAAGTAGCCTGCTCTCAAGGGGCATTAAGCTTGCCAGAATTTTAATTCATTAAAGGCTAGGAGAAGATCAGTTTGGTTTTAGGAAAAACAGAGGGACGAGAGAGGCGATTCTAGCACTAAGAACGGTAGTAGAAAAAAGAAAGAGGGTAGGAAAGGTAACTTGCATAGCTTTTGTAGACTTAGAAAAGGCATTTGATAATGTAGATTGGGACATAATGTTTAGAATTTTAAAAGAAACGGGTATAGATTATAAGGATAGGAGAATAATTTTTAATTTATATAAACACCAAACTGCATTAGTTAGAATTGAGGGGGAAGAAGAGGTAGCAAAAATAGGGAAGGGAGTTCGGCAGGGATGTACACTCTCACCGTTATTATTTAATCTATATATAGAAGATGCAATAAACAAAGTAAAAGAAGAGTATAGTGTAGGTGTGAATGTACAGGGAGAGAAAATATATATGCTGAGATTCGCCGACGATATAGCTATATTGGAAGAAAGCGAAAAGAATTTAGAAAGGGTATTGAATGGTATGCAGGCAGTATTGACTAGGGATTTTAACATGAAAATAAATATAGGTAAAACTAAAGTGATGAGGTGTGACAAAAAGGAATGCAGCAGAAAAATGAGGATCACAATAGGAGATAATAGAATCGAAGAAGTGTCAGATTTTTGTTATTTAGGCAGTAGAATCACAAAAGATAATCGAAGCAAGGTAGATATAAAGTGTAGGATAGCACAGGGTAGGAAGGCATTCGTAGAAAAAGAACAGATTTTAAGATCAAATATTGACTTGGGTATTAGAAAAAGATTACTGAAGGTATATGTTTGGAGTGTAGCACTGTACGGGTGTGAGGCGTGGACTATAGGAAAGGAAGAGAAGCGTAGATTAGAAGCACTTGAAATGTGGTGTTATAGGAGGATGATGAGGATTGGTTGGGAAGATAAAGTAACAAATGAAGCTGTACTAGAGTTAGTAGGGGAGAAGAGAAGTATTTGGAGAGTGTTACAGCGTAGGAGAGACAGATTAGTAGGGCATATTCTTAGGCATGGGGGGATTATGCAATTGATCATAGAAGGTAGAGTGGAGGGAAAGAGAGGGGTAGGTAGGCCTAGATTGGAGTATGTGAGTCAGATAGTTGAAGACGTTGAGATGAATAGCTATAGGGAGATGAAGGGATTAGCTCAGGATAGATCGGCATGGCGTGCTGTTTCCAACCAATCTTTAGGATTGCGGACTCTTTAACTAAATGACCCAACCTATGGATAGTAAGGTCTGTACTAATTGCTATTGAGATTTGAATATTTAAAAAATTATTGTTCCTAATTTAATGTTCCAAGTATATATTGTAAGTAATGCAAACCAAATAAATATGTAAAAATGTAATCAAACAAGATTGCGAGAAATTCGTCTTAAGTTGCATTTGTTCCAAGGTTAATAATTTATTTCAAATGTAGCTACATAAAATATGATAAATAATACTAAAATAAATACTTATAATAAATATAATCTCCGTAATTCTTAATTTTTACGAGATTTATATACAACCGCTAAAATATTTTTTTTAAATCACGTAATTTTTTAAATCAAAAAATGTATATTGAAATTTCAAAGTAAATTGCAGTTTCTCTGTTGTACTTTCTGTTGCAATTTTAACAATAATGATATATAAATAAAAATTCAATATTAACAAAGTATACCTTTAATCAAAAATAATCGTTGAATATAGTACGGTTATACAGCAGAGCGATCGGAAAGCGGACTCAAACCGAAAGCTTTATCACATTCGAAACAGATTGGGTTACGTTCGCCATGAGGACCCATGGGACGACTTTGCACATATTGCTTGTCCACGAAACGCTTATCGCATAGATGGCACTGCTGATTATAATGCGCGGTTGTTTGATGCTTTTTCAGGTGTAGCCTCAATGTAGCTTGTCTACAAATATGATTTGTTGATATATTAAGGACACATTTTATAAGATTGCTCTTTAAGGTTGTTGGGCACCAATAAATGCCATAAATAATTAGCACAAAGTATATAATAATTTTTTTAGTTAGTTTTTTTTTTAAATTATCACAACGGTGTTAATTATAATATAGAATATCACCCAAATACCGTAACAAGCATTAAGTAGCTAGATGTACATTTCAAGCTCTATGCGCCCATCTTCAGTAGCACAAGATGGGCGCATAGCGCTTGAAATGTACATCTAGCAACTTAATGCTTGTTACAGTATTTGGGTGATATTCTTAGTTACTATTTATTAAAAAATTAAAGATTTTTTCAAAAACGACAAGTATGTTTTAAATTTCACATCTATGTGAAAATGTGAAAAAATGTGAAAAAATAAGTTTTTGTTAAATTAGACGTACTAGTATTTTTTATGACATTTAGAGGTTGTCCACAGCTTAAACGCAAGAGTTCAACGAAACCATTATGCAATTTATCTTTTTTCGTTTAATTTTACTTTCTTAAAAATAAAAACTGTTTACAAATCTGTATTTTGAATCGTAGTATTTACAGTTCATGTTTACCTTTTGTAGTAATTACTAATACAAGACCAAAAAAATCTTAAAAAAGGTTCACTTAGGTAATCTCTCAAAAAAACCGTTTTTAAACCCAAAATAAAACACAAATAATATAATATAAAGCACCGAAGTCGAGTCACTAATGTGGAATAAGCAACTTAAAATTACTATATTTTATTATTATCTCTTTCTTACCGGAAGAATGTTTTTCCACAATGGCTGCATACAAAAGTACTATCCTTTGAATGCGTGTATCCGTGTAACAACAGCGACGCGGACTGAGTAAATGTTTTGTCGCATTTATTACATTTATATGGCCTTTCTCCAGTGTGCGTTCGTTTGTGGATATCAAGATATTCCTTTACCGCAAATCTTGTCCCACAAATCTCGCACATATGATTCTTTTCGCCCGTATGAACTAACATATGCCGCTTTAACTTTTCCTAAAAACCGTATAAACTCATAATATAGAATATCACCCAAATACCGTAACAAGCATTAAGTAGCTAGATGTACATTTCAAGCGCTATGCGCCCATTTTCAGTAGCACATGATAAAACTAAATAAAATACCTCTGTTTTTATTCTGATTCGTGACAGATTCTAAACCTTATGTCCCAATCTACAATATCGAATGCCTTTTCTAAATCTAGTAAAAGCTTATTCGCGCTAAAATAAGCTGTCTGTACTTCATTAAACCGGATTGATCTTCCGCTGGCCTTTCTACCACTCTTTTCTCTAGCCGATGCATGCGTTAGTAGACTAATATAATAGTCTCTTATGAATTAGCTCCTACTTTCTTTAGCATTGTCAATAGTATAGTTCTTTGGAAATCATGTAGTACTGTAATAGCCTACATCATTTCTACTCATTTTAGGCGGAGCTTCCCCTATATTTTTGTCTAACATTTTTTGTTACCAAGTTGAGGCCCCTAATATTGTGAGGCCCGAGACAGCCGCCCCTCATGCCAGAGAAATCAAGTCACAGAAATAGATTTAAGAATATTAATCAAAATTTTTTTTATTTCTAGTAACTGTATTTTAAGATGTAGATATTCACATACGATTCATTTCTGTAAATTATTTTGGAAAATTTTAATGAAAAAATATCAAATTGGCAAATATTCTACTTACATTTGTGAAGAACATTTTTGTACACAAAGCGCATTTGAACCCTTTGAGATGCGAGTGTTCCGTCATCTTATGTTTCGCCAGTCTACCAGGTGTTCCACGCCAATGGCAGTATAGGCAGTAAGACATTCCGTTCTCGCTGCTGCCTTCAGGCGCCGGATGATCCGCTATTGTGTCCGCATCCACGTCACCATGAGATCGTCGTTTGTGCTTGAGCATATCTCGCCGATTCATGTACGTTTTACCACAAACTGAACAAGTGCGCTCCTCTACTGGTCGGTCACGTTCTCGAATTGGACCGATCTAAAATCCGTAAAAAAATTGTATAGAATTACTTGTTAAAAATAAAAATAGTATAGAATATCACGCAAATACCGCAACTCAAAGCATTAAATAGCTAGATACGCATTTCTTTATTTATGTACCTTGTTCTAGTTGTCCTAGGTAGACCTATTGAAATTAGATTTAAAGAGTATTTAGGTCATTTTAGATTAAATAGAAAGGATAAAAGTGCTGTAGCCGAGTATATTTTTGAATCAGATTTTGAAATTAGATCACTTAAATTACTTAAATGTGTTTTCAATTATTCTGAATTAAATGCTTTAAATAAATATAATTTTAAAGTAACATATAATACTTTTAATAGTCCTGCTAATTTTCTAGGAAATCCCAAGGATTTTATTGATTTCAATAAAAAATCTGGTATTTATGAAACATCTTGTTCTAGTCCTAAAGTATATATAGGACAAACACGTAGATCCATTGAAACTAAATTTAAGGAGCATTTAACTCATTTCAGATTAAATAGAAAAGATAAAAGTGCTGTATCCGAGCATATTTTTGAATCAGGTCACCCTATTTAAATTAGTTCACTTAAATTACTTAAAAGTGTTTTGAATTATTCCGAGTTAAATGCTTATGAAAGTATATAAATGCATAAATCTAAACCAAATTGAACGAATTTAGATTCAGGTCCAATTTCATCTTTTCTATTTAATTTATTTAAGAAGAACTAGTTTAAATTTATTTTAATTTAATTTTGTTATTTTAGGTTTGACAAACCAATATTTATTGTTGTTACTTGTTAGTTTCGTTAATTATTAATTTATAATGTTTAAAAGATTTATAGGTCATATTATATACCATTTTTGGAATACTTCTGCCATGTTGACTTCTTTAGTTGATTATATAGCAATCACGATTCAGAACAGAGGTATTTTATTTAGTTTTTATCTTGTGCTACTGAAGATGGGGCATGGTCTTCGAAATGCGCATCTAGCTATTTAATGCCTTAAGTTACGGTATTTGGGTGATATTATCTACTATTATTTAACACCGTAGTGATAATTTAAAAAAGATTATTTTTAAATTTATAATATCATAATATACCAATATTTGTATAGTGTATCACCGATGATATTAAAAATAATAAAAAACAATAATATTAATTCAGACAATGTCCACTTGTACATAGAAATATAGGTTTACGAAAATATGACACAATGACGTTCGAAAATAACGAGATAGCAGAACAGTCTTGATATCCCGATATCAAAATTTCTCCCGATTTTAGAGACTAGTCTTTAGTCTCGATATCGCGATATTTTCCAACTTCGTGATAATTTAACTTCCTGGGTGTTAATTACAATACTATATATGACAAAATGCTCTGTCCATATAAGTAAAAATTAAATTTTCAAGATATTTTTAAAAGATTTTTGAAAATTCTTCACCTTATTTATATGCGTTCGTACTTTATGGCTCAACATATTTTTCCTGTACTTGAAATGCTTGTGGCACACGTCGCAAGTCCTTTCATTAAGCGGGCGTTGAGCTTCCCTCTCATCAAGTTTTTGTCTAGCTGCGCGTGCGTATTTTTCATCATGACGCCGCTTATGGCACAATAGCGAGTCTTTAGTCTTGAACATTTTTTTGCACTGATCGCAGCGCAAACTCTTAGGTGGTACCAAGTGGCGACGAATGTGCGCGGCCAGATGCTTGAGAGATTTATAGGATTTTCCTGGAAGGAATCCAGTAACTCTAACGTATTATGTAATAATACTAGCACTATTTTTTGTATGAAATTTAGACAGACCATAGATTCTAATAAGTACGTAATTAACAACGTTAGCTATATATAATATAGAATATCACCCAAATACCGTAACAACCATTAAGTATCTAGGTGTACATTTCAAGCGCTATACGCCCATCTTCAGTAGCACAAGATAAAACTGATGAAGATGGGCGCATAGCGCTTGAAATATACATCTAGCTACTTAATACTTGTTACGGTATTTGGGTGATATTCTATATTATAATTTAACACCGTAGTGATAATTTTTTTAAAAGTTAGCTATATAGATTAAAAATATTGTGAATGGTGTAAAACTCTTGTCCAGTCATCGAAAAATTACAAGCGTCCACTTTATTACCAATCTATCAATAAAAATATATTTAAAAATGGAAATTAACGTTTGAATGGTTCCTGAAGTATAGCACTTATGATTTATCTTCCATTAAAAAAATACTTCTTACCACATTTGTCGCATGGATGAGATTCCGCCGCGTAATATCGTTTTCTCTTAGAAATAGTAGACAGTGGTTTTTCATCATCTGAAGAAAATATATCATCCAAAGCATCTTTTCTATCATCATTATTATCATGAAAAAAACTTTCATCCACTTCTATCTCAATTTTTTCAATTTTAATATACTCTTGGTTCAATAAATCGTGTGATTCTTGACATCTCTTACGGAATAAAAATGATGTTTTAGCGTTACTCACACAAATCTTACATATTGTTTGTGGTTTCGAATCTCCTACTGCAATCTACAATACGTTGTTACTGTATGTGTTTTAGTAAAAATTTTGCAGGATAGTACCTCTACTGAAGCACATTCCTTAACGAGTTCTACAATTGTTAAATCAGTTCCATATTCCGTGATGGAAATACGATTTTGTAGAGGAATTGTTTCGAAATTTTCATTTAAACAAGTTCTGCATCTGAGGCTCTGAAACATTTTTATTGCAATATTTACATTCTTCATTTACATGTACCCAGAATAGATAAAACAATCGTGCGGTTGCAGGTTGACAGTAGGTCAGATGTTCTTAAACAGACTATGTAATTAGTTCATTAAACGGGAGGAAGAGAAAGTTTGGAACATTTCAGGCGAATTTTCTATCGATTTTAAATGGATTTTGGAAAAATTTTACATAAGGCTTCGAAAAATGAAAATCAGAAGAAAGAGGTAGTAAAGTATCGTCAAATCGTACAGTATTTCAGAAAACAAACATTTTATATATAGGTCCGATATTACTCCACTAAATTTGAACCACCTAAGAAAGAACAGAAAGAAAAGAAGTCCCTTTCTGCCAATATCCAAAAATTTCTGGCCCGTAAAGAAGCAGAAGAGAAGCATAAACAGGACGAGGAGCGGCAACGAAGAGAGCAATTACTGGAACTACGCGCGAAAGATAAAAAGGCTGTGCGTCGTGTGAATGTAATGCTAAAGAGGACGAAATCTGCAAATCAAAGTGTATTAGATGATGCTATTGATTCAAATAATACCGCCATTACGTTGGCGGGTCCTTCACAACCAGATGAAGACGACTATGGATACGTGTCTCAATCTGCTACCGATTATTACAATAAAATGATGGATAAGTACAGTAAAGTGCCAGACGAACCTAAATTCAAAATGGCAAGGAAAAAAGTTAGTACAAATCTTAGCGGCACTAAGGAGCGCGTAAAAGCTGCTTTAGATCGAGAGAAGGAAGAAGCGTTACTACCACACAAACGAAAAAGAAAACACAAAGAATCGGCAGATCTAAACGATTTCCCTGAAGAAGAACAAGAAATGCAAGAAAGAAAGAAAGAAAAACCAAAACCGAGACCGAATATGCCTCCACCAATGAACTTTTCTGAATTATTAAAAGTGGCCGAGAAAAAACAATTTGAGCCTATTATAATTGAGGTGAAAGAGGATAAAGAGGAAAGATTACTTACGAAGAAACAGAGGCGGGAAGCAGATAAAGAGCGGGAATATTTTCAGCAAAAAGAAGCCAGGAAAGCTAACGCTAATAAACCAGCATCACAAAATACTGTTATAACTAAACCAAACATTGCAAATATTGACAAATCAAATATTTCCACCTTGAATAAAAATGTACCTACTTCTAATGATAACCGACCTGGATATAGTAAAGTTGCTAATAAAAAACCAGACGAATCTAGTATGAGACCCGATAGACCCAACATTCCCAATAGATCATCGATTGAATCTAGCCGATCTTCAAATCAGACGCTCAATCATCAAAAGCGATTATCGGAGAACACTCCAAATTATGATCAGCTCAAAAATAATCTTGCTTTATCTCCCTCTACAAAAGGTAATCCTTCAAAGCCATTACAGCAAAATATTATGAAGTCCGATGATAAGTCAACGCCTGGGAAAAATGCTTCGCAATCTTATAGTGGCCCCAGACAATTGTCTTCTAATTTGAAAGCGATGTCTTCAAAGGATGCTGTTAGATATAACGAATTTCCACCAAAAGATATCAAACCGAAAGAAGTCTCTCCTAAAGATATGAAACATAAGCAGATGGTATCTAAAGATGAATGGACAAAGCAATTCACACCAAATGGTGTACAACGCTTTCCGAAAATGGATGTTAAAAGGAATCCGAATCCGCGTAAGTTTACCGACGTTGTCGTTTATATATACATATGACAGTGTAGATTTGAGTATTTCTTCTGTGCTACCTGCAATTTTCAAAACATTGTAACATTTTGCTCTCTTTTCTTGCTTACTCATCTGCATTATACATGTAAGTAACTGTTTAAGAAATTTTGTATTATATTTTCATATCTACGTCTAATATCTTATAAAATTAATCCTTAATAGTTAATTCCATAAATTGAAAGTCAAAATTAATATAATAAAACAGATTTTTAAAAATCTATTTTTTTAATAACGGTAGGTCGTATTTACGACGATGAAGACGATGAACACGACTCAGAAATGGATGATTTCATTGATGATGGTGAAGATGCACAAGATGTTTCTAGGCATATTAAAGAAATTTTCGGCTACGACAAACGGAAATATTCCCGCAGTGACGACAATTGCGATGATATGGAAACTACATTTGCTCAACAAATGCGAGAGGAAGTTGTTAGCACAAAAATTGGTACAAATTATAAGACACTTTTTTAAATATATTTCTTTAGTATTACAGGGCCATTGTAAACGTGTTTTTTTTTTATATAGCAATTAAGGAAGATCTGGAAGATATGAAGCTGGAGGAAGACTTGAAAAAGCGCAAGGCTCTTATGAAAAAGCGTAGATAATAAGAATACGAGTAAAGATGGATTATTAAATATTTTTAATTTTCTATTTATTAGTAATCGTTTATGATTTGTATATTATACTTATATATATATGATGTTGAGTAGTTTAAGTTTCCTTATAATTTGAGATAAATAATTAATTTATACGTGTAAGAAGGACAAATGTGATTTGTATATTAATACAAAATATTCTCAACTATTATAATACATTGAGATACAATTGAGTGCATTTTAATTTTGAACATATATTAATTTACATATATATTTTTATTTTATTAGTAATAATACAAGTGTAGAACACTTTAAAGATCAAATTTTAAATTCTAATAAAATACTTGTAAACAAAAACAACAACAATAGGAGCTAGAGGTCACGATTTATACTTTGGACTTGCGATAAACAGTATGTAATTCCCTATTAGGTATATTCATTAAGAGGGCGTGCAATTATCTGACCTGTCTTCCGCGAGATCCATTAGCGTGGACCGAATCTCCTCGCTTATTTCCTCCGCTCTTGGCACTTCGAATAACACCCATGTATCGTCCGCACTATTGAGTTTTTCGCGACATATAGGACAAGTGCGATGATCCTCGTACCTGTAATTGATCTGTCATCAATCTCAGCGATTGCTTGCAAACAGCACGTCATATAAATAAATAAATAATGACTATTGATCTTCGCTTATAAATTTAACAAGTAAAAAGGAAGAAAATAATACTTATACAAAATGGAATGCCAAGTCAAATGGCGAAATTCAACCTGCTTCTTTACCAAAAAAGCGGCTGCTCATAATTAAAGAAAAGAATATTAATATTTTAATTAATTACTACAATGGTAATAATAGTAAGAATTAATAATACTAATAACAAAATAAATAATAATTTTTATAAGAAATTATAACAATAATAACAAATAAAAATGACAGTCAAGATAAAGAGTATTATTAGTACTTAAGAAAGAGCAATTAATATTGTAATCGATTATAACAAAAGCAGCATTTATAATAAATTTTTAGAATATTAGAAACATTCGCCGACGATATAGCTATATTGGAAGAAAGCGAAAAGAATTTAGAAAGGGTATTGAATGGTATGCAGGCAGTATTGACTAGGGATTTTAACATGAAAATAAATATAGGTAAAACTAAAGTGATGAGGTGTGACAAAAAGGAATGCAGTAGAAAAATGAGGATCACAATAGGAGATAATAGAATCGAAGAAGTGTCAGATTTTTGTTATTTAGGCAGTAGAATCACAAAAGATAATCGAAGCAAGGTAGATATAAAGTGTAGGATAGCACAGGGTAGGAAGGCATTCGTAGAAAAGGAACAGATTTTAGATCAAATATTGACTTGGGTATTAGAAAAAGATTACTGAAGGTATATGTTTGGAGTGTAGCACTGTACGGGTGTGAGGCGTGGACTATAGGAAAGGAAGAAAAGCGTAGATTACAAGCATTCGAAATGTGGTGTTATAGGAGGATGATGAGGATTGGTTGGGAAGATAAAGTAACAAATGAAGCTGTACTAGAGTTAGTAGGGGAGAAGAGAAGTATTTGGAGAGTATTACAGCGTAGGAGAGACAGATTAGTAGGGCATATTCTTAGGCATGGGGGGATTATGCAATTGATCATAGAAGGTAGAGTGGAGGGAAAGAGAGGGGTAGGTAGGCCTAGATTGGAGTATGTGAGTCAGATAGTTGAAGACGTTGAGATGAATAGCTATAGGGAGATGAAGGGATTAGCTCAGGATAGATCGGCATGGCGTGCTGTTTCCAACCAATCTTTAGGATTGCGGACTCTTTAACTAACTAGAAACACCAACGATAACAATCGATAACAGTAACAGATAATGTTAATGATAAAATTTTTAAATAATATTTATTTTAAAAAATATCACTACGGTGTTAAATATTAGTATAGAATATCACCCAAATACCGTAACTGAAAGCATTAAGTAGGTAGATGTACATTTCGAAGGCTATGCCCCCATCTTCAGTAGCACAAGATAAAAACTAAATAAAATACCTCTGTCACGAATCGTGATTGATATACCATTAAATAAATAAATAAATACATGCATAAATCTAAATCAAATTTAATGAATTTAGATTGAGGCCCAATTTCATCTTGTCTAATTTATTTAATAAGAACTATTTTTAAATTTATTTTTAGTTATTTTACGTTGCACAATTATTATTAATTTATATTGTTTTAAAAGATTTATAATGTACATCTAGCTACTTAATGCTTTAAGTTACGGTATTTGGGTGATATTCTATACTAATAATATATATAATAAAAAATCATAAACAAAGGAAATGGTAATAATTTAAGATCCAAAAACGAGGGGTTTACTCAAGACATACTACAAAGTTTCAGTTTAGGTGATTAAATCATACCACGCGAACACATTATATCTGAACTCAATTTGTTGCGAAATTAAGGAGTTTTCAGAAAATATACATATAGCCATTTATATAGGTTTGGCAGATTTTACTAGATGAGTTTTGTATTGCTTTTTGAGTTGGTTAACACTCAGTGGAAACGTGAAATCACTATGAATACTATGATTAACGTAATTTATATGCGTAGGAATATTATTGATAAAATGTGCTATGCTATAAGTAAAAGATTTTTCAAATTCAGAGGTGTAATAGTGTGGTGGTGCTATTGTGCTCCTATATTTTACATTAATATTGTGGGACGCTGGTCGCTAGCACCGATCCGCATAAATTATAATCGGCTTATAAAGGTATACTAATTAAAAAACCTGTCTCTAGCACCGCTGACAGAA
Source organism: Leptodirus hochenwartii (assembly GCA_947310635.1). Lineage (NCBI taxonomy): Eukaryota > Metazoa > Arthropoda > Insecta > Coleoptera > Leiodidae > Leptodirus > Leptodirus hochenwartii. The sequence goes on along the minus strand of OX371178.1, from coordinate 34,523,688 downwards.
TCAAATACAATAATGTCTTCTACCTTTCTAAGTAGGTTGTACTAGCTTATTTCATATTGTGAATTTTATTTGAATATATTTTTTATATTTTTAGAATAAGAATAAATGAAATTGTATTACATATCTACATACGATAAATATTATACAGAATTTTTTATAGAATTTTATGCTTTATAGTGGCTATAATAGTAATATACGTTATTAACAAACTCCATACGACTAATAAACTTTTTTACATAGAGATCTGACCTGACCTGAACATACCACCGTTCTACCTGACAGAGAGCAACGGTGCATGCGATTTTGGGATTAAGAGGATTATATCTAGGGGGATTATATCGAGACTGTCCCCAGCAGGTGCTCCGGTGCTAGAGACGATCGCCCATATTGTGAACGTGTGTTCTAAAAAATATTTTATTATAAAGATAATTAGGAGCTTTTTCCTTAATTACTCTGTGGAAAAATAACGTACTCCTGAGTAAACGTCTTTGCGTCATTTTAAGCATAGATAATTCGAGGTACTTGCTGGATATGCGATCTCTTCTCCTCAAGACGTAAATAAACCGGATACAGGAGTTCTGGACTTTTTGTATCTTATATTGCAACGCTTTATTCAGATAAATATTGAGAAATCGATATGTCCTTCATTATTTTCATGTTATAGTCGCTAGTTAATTTCCTGCAGTTCTACTAATGTATTTCTATCGTTAACAAACCTTGGCATATCTATTTCTTTCCTTCTGAATTTTCACGCGTACACTAATCTTCGTTATGTTTGAGTTATTTGAGATGTTACATCAAATATATTGCTGTGCAATATTCGTATTTATAAAAAAATTCTTACCACTCTTCAATACATTGTTTGCAAAAACTATGGGCACAGGGTAACAATAATTCCATTTTTCTTTCTAAGCAGATACAACATTCTGTTGAACTTTCCACAGGATCGTTTTCCAATGATGATGGAACTATACTACTTATACTTATACTGTGAGGTTCGCCTTCGGAGCTGTAACAAACAAAACAGTACTTTTGAAATATGTATATCTAAATTTTAGTATAATAAAAAAAACTTTAAAATTACTCTCACCGAAAAATGATAAAATTAAGTTTAATGTTAATACTTGCAACTCACCATTGTGAATTTGCGACAATGTTACATTGTTCTTGGATGGTACGGTAAATTTTTAAAAACTCTCTAAAACCAATCAGCCTGTACGATATAACTTTATTATCATCCAAAGATAACTTTACACAACCAATTTGAACTGTTGCTTTCCAAAGCACGGTTGAATCGGTGCCCTTCTTCACAGCAAATATTAATACCATTCCTTCCGAATCGCAGCAATTTTTAGACCTAAATAAAATGACAATTGCATTGCAATACATCTATGAAAATTACGATTCTTACAATGCATTTAACTCTCGCAACTTCTTCAAAAATTCGTCGTAATTCATATTAATCATGTCATCTTTGATTATCGATTGTGAATGAGATCCGCATTCATCCACAAAGTTGGTAATTGTTGATGATATTGTTTGAAAATGAGTGTTAGTTTGACCCATTATAAATAAACTCTGCTCAATCGCATTTTAACATGATAAAAAATATATATTAACAACACATCTGAATGAGGTCTACATATATGTAACCAATCATACATTACAAACTTCAAACATGATTCGAAGTCATTATTTCAACTAAATAATGTGCAAAATTGAAAGTATTATATATGAACTCATCATAATTATAGTCCTTAATTCTATATATTTATGCCTTAAATATATTAGTAGTTTGGAACAAAGTAATAATTCAAATCCAAAATTTGTTAAATTACCATTTGATCTATAATTGCACGTGGTTTAGATAGTATTTTAAATAAATATAATTTAAAAGTAACATATACTTCTAATAGTCTTGCTAATTTTCTAGGAAATCCAAAAGATTTGATTGATTTCAATAAAAAATCGGGTATTTACGAAATTTCTTGTTCTAATTGTCCTAAAGTATATATAGGACAAACACGTAGACCATTGAAACTAGATTTAAGGAGCATTTAGCTCATTTCAGATTAAATAGAATACATAAAAGTGCTGTCGCCGAGCATATTTTTGACTAACTCAAGTCATCATCCTACTCATATTAGTTCACTTAAATTAAGTAAAGGTGTTTTGAATTATTCCGCGTTAAATGCTTATGAAAGTATATATATAAATGCATAAATCTAAATCAAATTTAATGAATTTAGATTCAGGCCCAATTTCATCGTCTATTTAATTTATTTAATGGAACTATTTTTAAATTTATATATATTTTTATTTTTTTTATTATTTTTAGTTATTTTAGGTTTGACAAACCTAAACTTGTCATTTTCGTTGTCAATATGTCACGTCAACAGTGACATTGACACAATTCCAGAGACATCAAAAGTGAACTTGAGAAGGAACTTTAAGAACTTTTACCTATCGATGACTATACATCGTCACTTTTCCTATTTACATAGCAAAAAAGTTACAATTTGCCCAAATTTTATTCAAATTTAGAATCCAGCAAAATTTCTTCACACATAAACAATTTTTCTTTGAGAACGCAAACAATAATGCATATGCAGTAATGTGTAACTCTAAATAGTTCTCTTTAAAGATAACATCTTCAAATTTTATTTATTTATCCTATATAAAAAGTTATGTTCTCGAAATTATTTTACACTGCAATTTAACAATCACATGAATTCGATTTTAGCCTTTTTTTATGAGAAAAACGGTTCTAATTTTCAGGATATTACGAAATATGAAGAGACTTTGCTATAATAGAGGTGTTTTATTTGCAGATACTTTGGCCAGTATATGACTATACATCGTCACTGAAAATTGAAATTGAAATTAGATTTAAAGAGCATTTAGCTCATTTCAGATTAAATAGAAAAGATAAAAGTGCTGTAGCAGAGCATATTTTTGACTAACTCAAGTCATCATCCTACTCAAATTAGTTCACTTAAATTACCTAAAAGTGTTTTGAATTATTCCGAGTTAAATGCATATGAAAGTATATACATGCATAAATCTAAATCAAATTTAATGAACTTAGATTCAGGCCCAATTTTATCTCGTCTATTTAATAAAAACTATTTTAAAATTTATTTTTATTTTGTGTATTTATTTATTTTTGGTTATTTTAGATTTCACAAACCAATATTTTCGTCAATTGTTAATTTGTATTGTTTTAAAAGATTTATACGTACATTTTATGCCATTTTTGAAAAACTTCTGTCATTGATATTCTATATTAATATTTAACACCGTAGTGATAATTTTTAAAATATAACGCTTTATCAAAATCTGAATTTAGCATATTGTATGACTAACCCATTCTGATTTATTTGGTCTATATTTTCTAGCTCCTCCATTTCCAATCTAGCTTTGCGTACATCTTCAACATTCCCATCATCTTCTAGTTTTATGTCCGTTCTAACATTATCCTTAGTTTCTGTATTAATTAGAACTACGAAATATACATCATCAAAATATGGTAATTCAAAAGATCATATGTGCAAAAGATAGATATCCTAAGAATCAAGAAAGTAAAATATCTCTCGTCACTTAGAGATTGTTATAGAATTGAAGAAAGCCACAACAGTACTTTTCTGCTTTAGGCGACTTGTTAGGTATATACATAATATGAACATAGGTGTTGAATGATTATTAGAATTTCTGTCAATGGTAAATAATCATATTCTGTAGTCGTATACTAAATGACTAACAATTTTTTTTCCAGATTGTCAAAGTTTACATAGATGAACAGTTTACAATTTCTTTCTGAGCAAGAAATGTTAAACTGTCTACATAAAACATACGAATAAAAATTATTTATATTAGTGTAATTTTTATTTTTATCAATTTTATCTTACATAATAAAAAAATAATTATTGCGGGGCAGGTTTGCTTCCTCGTCCGAATCCTCCTCTCTGAAAGAGAAAAGAAGTAAATTTTAATTTATTTTTACATTCAACAGCATTTACAGTTTTGCATTTGATTACACAAATGCGTAGAATTGAGTCTCATTAGTATCGCTCTCAACTTACAAATTCGAAGTTTTCAGCAGTACCGGCACCCACATCGGCCTTTTTGTCAGCACCTCCTGGAGCTCCACCAGGAGTTCTTCTATATCCAGTTCGGTCTTCCGCCGGCTTGCCCTCGGTACCGCGGCCACCAGAAGGTGCTGCGCGAGGCCTGGCTGTCTCCGTGCGTGTTTGTCGCTTCAAAGTGGATGGCACAATCTCTGGCGGAAGATGTAGATAGGAACGAAGATATTCAATACCTTCGTTCGTCAAATACCTGGCAAATATTACAAAAAAAAAATCTGCTAAAACTGAGCAATGACACATGTTATGAAAATGACTGCAAGATACATAATTTGGGCAAAGGAAGTATGGAGAATCCGATTTAAAAAAAATTAGGTCGCGGACTGTAAAACTGAACGAGATACAGGCGTTCGAAAATGGGAATTCATCACATCCAATTGGCAGAAAACGCGCATGTTTGAAGCGGCAGTATATCTACAGTACCAACACATGAGTCGTCAATTGATTCGCAGGCTAGGTTGTGGTGTTTGATACTGAAGATAATTCTGAAGACGAGGAACACTGAAACGGACTAAGGTACCATGTTTTAAGTTGCAACTTTCAGGTAGATAATCGGAAGGCAGTAAAAAAAAAGTTCGTAAAAAAATTTAAAAAATGAAAATTTAAAAAAAAAAATTTTTCTCCTGCTTTCCACCCCTTTTTTCATTAATCAAGTTAAAGTTTACAACTTAAAACACGGTAAAAACATGGTTTTTGGCAAAAAATCAAAATGTGTCATTGCTCAATTCCAGCCAAAAAATCTAAATACAATTCAGTCCGAATAAATTATATTAAACACAGAATATTATGTTCTTTATTACCAGTAAAAATGTCTCCAAGCGAATTGTTCCTTAACATATCCTCTTGACTTTAGAGACTGCAATGCTTTAATAACTTGCAAGTTCGGGATATTTTCTAACTCAGGGTCGGGGTGTTTCGGAGCATGATAATCCTTTTTCGCTACCATAACACCCTCTTTGAAGAGGTATTCGTAAATTTTAACACGGTTCTCCTTGGCCATCAACATCCTAAAAATATGTAAATAAAACATGCAGGTTAGAATTATAAAATATGCCATCAGAAAAATAGGTAGCTTTTGCGCAAAATTAAGGGAATTATCCACATTGAAATTGTATTAGAATGTTTAGAAATAGATTTCAGCAATAATTAACGGGCGATGTTTTAAATAAATCCAGATTTTAGAAAAAGAATTTACTTACTTGACGTTTTATTAGAACACTATGATTAGAAAGGAGACAAAACGCACGCGTCAAATTTCATTTTACCTACTCCTAATTTTATTTGAACTACTTGACATAAATAAATATTTATGTTCCCATGAAAATAGAGTAATTGTTCCCACATTGAGTTTCTTTTCTTTAGTATATTAATTGATAATAATGGCAAATTCCGAACCAATACAAGTTAGCTCTTTGCCTTTACCACCAGCACAGTATATAAATCAGTATACTGATGAGATGATTAGGAGGGGCAGAGCTCCTCGGCCTCCTCCTCCAATTCAAGATCATTACAGTATGTTTGGAAATTCGTTTAATACTGAAGAAAGTATTATCAGACCTCTAGAGAATCAAGTAAGTATCCTAGTTACATTTAATTGGACTTTAATGAAGTATTTACAAAATTTGTAGGGAATAAAAAGGTTGTATCCTCTACATTTTGACCGACGAAGAGAATTGAAAAAATTGAACCAATCTCTTTTGGCAAACTTCTTAGATCTATTAGACCTCTTAGTTCATTGTCCAGATTCTCCGAAACGAGCTGAGAAAGTGGAAGACCTAAGTTTACTATTCATACACATTCATCATTTGTTAAATGAATTTCGGCCACATCAAGCAAGAGAAACACTGAGAGTAATGATGGAATTGCAAAGGAGGCAGAGGATAGAAACTGCTAACAGGTTCCAAAAACACTTGGACAAGGTATAATACGTTCACACTTGTTTAAGTTTGAGATTAAGTTATTGTATAATTCAAGGTTCAAGAAATACTGCAGCAAGCTGTTCAAAATTTGCCGGATATTCCTGACATAGATGCCAATCTCATGGAAACTGATATGCTAGTAGACAAGGACAAATCAGCTTTAGATGACGGTCAAAATGATCCCTGCGACATCCTCGATAAAATAATGTGTGATGTAGCGGATACTATAATTTAATATCGTTTTTAAATGCTTATAATAATTAATGAATAAAGATATTTCATGACAAATAGTAATTATTTGATTTACTAGTACAAGTTGGATTGATTTTTCATAAACTTTCAATTTTTGTTTTCATATCTTGCGCTTATATTACACGGTATTTTTTTATAAAAGGTTTTCGTACATTACATTCTAAATACATTTTATTACACGGGAACACATGTATAGAATGAATGGATCATGAACATTATGTTACTTCAATTGAATTATTAATATTACTTGAAGTGTAATATTACCATACGTATTTTTAAAACACCAATACATTGATGTATTTACAATTTATTACTAAACTATTAAAAAATGGGTAAAAGGCTATGGCCTCAGATATTTTTTTTCGCATGCCTTTGTCTAGAAACGGAAATATATTTAATGCAAAAGGTGCAAACCACAAGATAAATTATTGATCTAAATACATTTATTTGCCCCCACAATGGCTTTGAATATCAGCTATTTTAAAAACGAATATAGCGGTCGTATATAAGGCTATAAACTTACCGCGTACGAAATCAATGGGAAGACTAATGATGAAGTTACAAGGAATTAATATTTTAGACAAAATGTATTTAATTATTGACACAAATGTACGCATTACGTATCTTAAGGTAGATACACTAATTATATTGTGTAAATAAATCAAATGCTGCTTGAAATCAAGATTATGTGATAAATTGTGCTGATCAAAAGATATATTAAATAGTCGAGTGATTGATATAAATTATAGTAATCAATTCCTCCAACCACCTCGTCCTCTGCCTCGCCCTCCGCGTCCTCCACGACCACTAATATTTCGATCAGCTACAAACAGAATATGCAACTTAGTTTTCTAAATTTATGCAGCACTAAAAATCGATTATCCGAGTTTTATTATCACTAACGATTGTTGATTAGAATTATTATAATTTATTGTAAGATTTTCGGCCGATACTACAGCCTGGGCGTTCTAACAAAATTAAAAAACAATATTATATTATGCTATTAATTATTTTAGTTTTGTTAAAATGATATCAATATTTTTTGGTTTTAAATACATTTCTTCATGTAATTTAGTTCACCTACCCATACAACTGATTTCAAATTTGTGCAACCAGCACTTGATTTCAATTTATTGTGATAATATTTAGATTTAAAAGGAATCTCTATAAAAATTTTTAATCGCTTGATTAAAAGCTCGTGCGATTGTAATTGATTGTGTGCTATTGAAGTCGATTTCAATTATTATTTGTGCGGTTGATTGTACAATCGTATAAATCTCACAATATATTGCAATCGTTGTATTAATAAGAAATTATCATAACTGGGTCAGTATACATTGCAGTACATTTACTTAAGTTCGATTGATTGATGATTACGATTTTATGCGAGTTTTAACACATAGTTATTAGGGACAATATAACCTTGATTTAATTATTTTCTTAAATTTCTTAAATTCTTAATTAATAGTTTTCATGAATAATTTTCACAGTTAATATTTTATTTAGCAATCTGTAATATTAATTTAATTAATAGGCCTTCTCTGTTCATTCTAACCCTAACAATAATAGTTAGTTAAAGAGTCCGCAATCCTAAAGATTGGTTGGAAACAGCACGCCATGCCGATCTATCCTGAGCTAATCCCTTCATCTCCCTATAGCTATTCATCTCAACGTCTTCAACTATCTGACTCACATACTCCAATCTAGGCCTACCTACCCCTCTCTTTCCCTCCACTCTACCTTCTATGATCAATTGCATAATCCCCCCATGCCTAAGAATATGCCCTACTAATCTGTCTCTCCTACGCTGTAACACTCTCCAAATACTTCTCTTCTCCCCTACTAACAATAATAAATAAAATAAAATAGATATTCTAAATACACGATTTCAAAGGTTTTCTCGCCGTTCATTATGGTGGATATTAGCATTGTTGAGATAAATAGATCAGATTACAATGCATCCGTTAATAAATTTAGATTGGCGACTGCTGTTTCTGATTACGCATTAAATCATATAACTAAGATATTCTGAACGCATTATCGAAGAAATTTTTTTATTTTTTTATTGGCCCTTATTTGTTGCTTAACTGTCAATAGAGTGCACTTAAATAAATGTGAAGTATCCTTATATTTGACTAGCTGCGTAGAGAATGTTAAAAAAGTGATAAAGTAAAAATAAGAAAAAAATGGGTATAAAAATAGTCCTGAGAGAGATATCAACTTCTAGATCAAAACAATTGCCATGTATTTTAAATGAGAAAAAGCTCACATAACATTGCAGCAGGTATAGATTTTTTTATCTGTATAAATATGTTATTTATGGTACCGATCAAAAGAACAATTTGAATTAATTTTCAAAAACTTTTTAAAATCGTGTACAGCATACTTAAAAACGGCAAACATACTCCATAAGAGGGAAGAGAAATAAAATTACAATGTTTTATATCACGGTTAAAAACGAGGATTTATTCAACTATAGTTTCGGTTATTAAGCATTATCAAGAAAAGAAAAACGAATTACAGAAAACTTATTTATATATAAACAATCTACCTACAGATAATATCGAGTAATGGACATTAAGTGGACATGAACGTCGAGTATTGGACATTAAGTAAATTATAATTGTTTTTTTCTCGGTGTTTGTGAATTTCTAGTGATTCAAGCTAATTTACTTTGACTTTTTGGACAAACATGTAAAATTTGTTAAATTATCTATACTAGGAAAATTATCGTGAGATTCTAAAATATGGTTAGCAAAGTTCGAATTAGTTTTATTTATTTATAACTATTAACATGTTCATTAAATCAAATTTTAAAGCCTGTTTGGCCAATATATATATATTTATTTCTCTTGCCTAATATGGAATAGCACGACATAACGGCAAAACTTATAACCGTATTTATAAGAATTTATCTTATAAATACGGCTAATATGTACAAATTTTCTCGACTCACCATAACTGTTGAAATTGTTACTGAATTTTCCACTTGGCGGTGAATATATTTTCATATTCTCACCACTTCTGTTTGGTCTGGGCTGTTTTCCAGATGTTGCACCATTACTGCTAAAAGTAATAGGCTTGTGGCGTTTACCCACGCCTGAAGCGGATTCAATTGCCTGCTAAATAAAAATAAAAAATTCAAACAGGAACATATAACGGAAGTAAAATTTCAAAAGTAAAATAAACTGCAGTTGACAATTCTTGAAACGACTGTTTAATTATCGAATTTGTATATTTGATTTTAATATTTACCGGCTCAGTTGGTACAGCAGCTAATTGCTTAGATGGCTTTTTGAATGATAAAGTAACTTTACATTTGTACTGAGGAGGCTGATAAAATAAGTCCCTAATTAAATAGTTTATGTTGTTCAACATTAATGGGGCCATTTCTTTCTTTTTTCGTTCCTCGGCCGTTAATACTTTATCCTTATTGACATTATGAATGACCTAAAATGTAGTTGATAAAAGAATTACACAGAAAGTCACTTAAAAAATTTATAGAAGTAACATTAAAAAAATAAACTATAGAGAGAAAGCCGATGCAAGATTAAACAGAAAATACACGTAGGATAGAAACTTAAAAAATATGGTTATAAGAGGATGATGAGGATTGGGCGGGTAGACAGAGTAACAAATGAAGCCGTGTTAGGGTTAGTAGAAAAGAAGTATCTGTAGTTCATAGACTAATTAGGTCATATCATAATACAAATAAAAAAAACCTAAATAATATTGGTAAAGAAGCAAATATTGTTAGACACGAGGGTATTATGCAAATAGTGATAGAAGGTAAAGCATACGGAAAACAATTATAAGTAGTTCTAGATAATAGGATATAAATGGGGAAGTGTAGGTTGAGATGGCGTCCTATTTCCAACCAATCATTATGATATATTAATAGCCCATAATGAAATCAAATAGATTTTTTATTACATTAATTTCACTCAAGTTATTTTTGAACCCCAATTTTTAAAATGAAGTAATATATTTTCAATGGTTGAGAGCATCTAATCATGAATAAACATCAGAAGTATGAAATAACAAATTAGAACAAAGCCTCATAGGGCTATAAAACAAATCAAAAGTTTTTCTAAGTTTAAGAAATAACTAATGTATTTATGCAGATTTTTTTTTCCATTTATTTCTTCCGTGGTTTAATTTTTTATTGTTTGCTTGGCACAAATAAAAATTAGAAAATGTATGGATATATAAGTAATTGAATTATATTGAAAGATAATTTTGTTAGAAAGGAAAACGAACAAACGCCAACGAATGAGAAACACAGTGTTCTTTTTCTTACATTTAAACATCCTTGTACTGCTCTAGCGCAGTACATTAATCTGGCTCTGAATTCCTTCAAAACAGCTGGATCGTGTGTCAGAAAATCTTGGCATTGGCACGCCAAAGAATGAAATGCGAACAACAAGCTTTCGCAAGATGTAAAATCGTAAGCTGGCATCTTTTCATCTTGAGATGATTCAGTTTGCTCAGGAGGCAAGGGTAATTCTTGCTACAGAAAAAATATGTACGAATGATAAGTTTAAGTATCAAGTTTTACTCTCACTAAATTCAAAACACAATAATCATGAGTTATTCAGTTAGAATTTGTGATCAATATTTTTATGATCAACACACAATATCAAGAGCTCCACCTCTTTTTTTTTTTAATCTAAACAAAAAAATAATTGACAGATTTGTTGACAAATGATATCTAGGTGATTTGATACAATACAATATTTATCTAGAATATATTGTTCCATGTAAATATGGAGAAGTTTATAAAAGAACTATCACATGCAATTATATAGCAATCCCGGTGAGTAACAGAGGTATCTTTATTTGTTTTACTATTGTGCTACTGAAGATGGGGGCATAGCCTCTGAAATGCGCATCTAGCTAATAAATGCTTTGTGTTACGGTTTTTGGGTGATGTTTTATATAACTCAAAAGAGTTAACATGAAGAAATGTGACAATCCTACATTTCGTCATAGAACTTAAAAAAATGACAAAGATGAATCGCCATGCATTTCTTATGGGAAAATGCGCACATCGCGGATGATGTCATATGTCGAAAATTGTATAATATTGCAGTAATAGATTTTACATCTATATAAAGCTGTCATCTGTGGTGATACCCATTCGTGATTTCTGTACTGTAGTTATACATATGGTCAGCGATGTGACAATACCTCCTATCTTACAAAAATTCGAAAAATGTGATATTATGTCTAACCGATTCTTAGGTTTATTGCACATGTTCAGAACATCTTCAAACTTATTAAAAGTTCAAAGCAGGTATGAGGTATTGTCACATCACTGACGATATAATATATTATATTTAATTAAAAAGATTAAAGAATATAATAAATTCAATATTAAGAAGGCATTGAAACGGTCAAATTAATTGTATTATATATGTTATCATAGCCATATGTCAAAGTATCACTACTATCCAGAGACTTTCTATAATCTTATTGACTTTAAAGTTTATAGTATAAACAAAGCTAAATTTGTAGTTCATTTTTCCATCGACTTTTCTGATTTTTTGCATAATTTTCGATAAATATTTAATTATTAATTTTAGTATTGTAACTTCATTTATATGATACTAAAATTTATTGTTAGTATCCTCCAGAGTAAGGGACTTATTTAAATTTGTTCTATATCCATTTCCATCATGAATATATTGTCATAATGAAGCCACATCGAAACGTGGTAGAGAACTGCCTTTATGTCTCCTTTTTTGTTTTTTAATAAAAAACTACAGAATCATAACTGTAAATTTTATTAGTATTAGTAAATTAGTAATTAGTAAATTTTACTAATAAAATTTACACTTACGATTCTGTCGTTTTTATTAAAAAACATCGAAAAAGGAGACATAAAGGCAGTTCTATACCACGATTCACTGTGGCTTCATTTCAAAAATGCTTCCAGACAGATTCAAACATTATATTGTCATAATGTTCAAGTATTTAGGATCATTGAAGCTAAAAAGTGATTTGTCTTTGTGATCTGCCTATTATGGCCGTTTTAGCGCCTAAGCAGCTTAAAAAATGCTAATCAATCAAAATTATAACTTAAGTTGGTTATTTTAAGATCAATAAACGATATCAGGAGGTGACATTTATTTATAATCTAAACAAAAAATAATTCACAGATATTGCCTATGCACAAGAAACGTGCCACTGGTAAAAAATCAGCGAAATTCAGTTAAATGTTGGAATCAACCCCAAAACGGTTATATTTTTATCTGGAAAAATGTCACATATGAAATTCATAAATTGTCACCAGTAGAGCGCTAGTGTCACTTTTCCGTTCGGTCGAAGTTGGTAAATGTTGATCTAGAAAACTGGCACAGATCAGTTGTGTATTGAGTATCGTAGGAAGTGTACGAGGAATGTTCCAGAAAAGTTGCATATTTCGAATTGTTACTCTGTTAAGTGTTGTTGATGAGCAGGGCAAGATTAATTTTGTAATAAGTTCAAAGTAATAGAATTATAACGCGTCAGAAATTCAAGTGGGAATGCGGCACTGAAAAAACTGTACCATTCCAAGAATACACTTAGCGAAAAAAAGAAACAAAATATAATGAAATTGTTTAAAAAAAATCACATTCCTCAGTATTACTTCAATTACTACAATAAACTGTAATTCTTATTTTTCGAATTGTTTGTAATTTATTTGTACTTTCGTGCATATAAATTTTTTGTTGTCTTATTACCCTCTTGTTCATTTATTAAGTGTAATTGATTTTATGCATTCAATTTTTCCAAATAAACATTATATACTCCATGATTATGATACTCATTTTCATATACATTTTCGAAAGGTCCCAACAGTGGGGTTTATTTTCAATAAACAAGGGTTGAATAATTTGTATTAACATAAAACTTAAGATTTTCTTTTGAGTTAAACTGCATAGAGATGATATTATTTGAAAATACATAAAAAATCATGCTACATTCGATTACAAAGCACTTCCTAAGCAAATAAAAAAACTTCAATTGCTTCTCCTGCAAAATGGCAATTTTTGACTTGTGTCACTTTCTTGTGTATAGGCGATATGTTGATAAATAATATCTAGGCGAATTCATACAATACAATATTTATCTAGAATATATTACTATCAATATATTGTTCGATGTAAACATGGAGAAAATTATAAAAGAACTAGCACATCAAATTTATTATAAGTCTCAACTTTGTTTTATAGTTATTAAAAAAGTGTCACCTATTTTGAATGTTCTTACCTTTATTCGATCAAATATCTGTACGACATGGAGTGACGCATTTTCAAGAGGACCACAATGAATTGACAGTTCAGCTAATTGCTGCAAGATGTGATGTTTGCACTCAGATCTTACTTCTTTCCATTTCGGCAAAATTTTATCGGTAATATATTTAACGAAGCGCGCTGAATTAATCTTCACCTAAACATATTTATTGCACAAATAAAGCCACGAATAATTGCGGCGAGTACTAAAACGTGTACATACCGAGAAAAATGGAAGAACATATTTAGTACATGTAATAAATCGGTCTGCGTTATTGCATTCCTCGTCCATTGGATCAAAATCTTGATCTAATTCAGCTTGCTCCGCTGCAATATCCACAAGTTCCTGCATACCTGTGAAACTATTTGCAAATTTTGTGGAAACCAGATAAGACATCAGCTGTGCAAACTCTTCTCCGGAAGCATCCTAAAATCGATTTTATAAAATATTCTAAACAAAACCGTATTCCATAGATATGATTGGTAAAATTTGTACCTGTAATACTTTCTTAATCTCTAAAATAATTAGATCTTCAACTTCTAGAGTTATCAACGATTTTTCAAGAGTCTTTATCTTTGTGGTAAAGAACTTGATGCATTTCTCACGTGCAATATTTTCAGACTCGTGCATTTGTAAGAAAATACACTTCATTACGGTGATAATATCATCCTCTAAAAGTTGCATGAGGCCAGTACTGGCTACAATATATTCCGCTTGATCTTCCAATTGCAGAAGCTGAGCAAGTATATCTGCAACCTTGCCAATAAATTCTTTATTGGCCTTACACATCGGCGGCAAAGATCTCATTGCAGCACATCGAACCTATTTAGTATAAAAAATAAAAATTGTTTTACATCAACGCAGTAGTGTATAAAGTTCAAACCTTTGAATCGTCACATTCGCACATATCAATTACTGCTTCGATTCCCTGAGCTTGTAGAGAGGGAAAATGTTTAAAAAACGTCGGAATTATCTTTGCCGATAAAAGCTTCATCTTCGTATCGCCTTTGGTTGAATCGATCACTTCCAAAAATTCATTTTTAAGCTGTAATTTAAAAAATGTGTTCGATATGAAATTAGGGCGCCCACATAAACTACATACCTCGCCAACTTTGTCTTTTGCTTCTGTGAGCGTATTATAGTTTTCATATAATTTATCGAACGTAACAACGACCATATTGAAACTAATTTAAGTACACAATGTCACGAATCCTGAGAAACTTAGTGGTATATTAATTTCAAAATGGTAATAGGTTGTTAAGAGATAAACAAACCCAAAATTTTAATCCGGCATATGCACGCTGACAGTGGCGTCGTCCTGAATTGACATTAATAAAATCAATTTAGTGAATATCGAATTTAAGTAGAGATGTGAGTATACAAAATACAATGTCACATAAGTTGTATAAAGTAAAATACTAATATTTGAGAGAAATATGATGAAATATCCTAAAGAGCTATTGATACATATTATTTTATATAGCTTATCTTATAACATTGCGATTATGTTTATTACACAATTTTAGGGGGCAGCAGGCTCTGTAGTATATTAATATTCGTTGGTACTAATAACAATATTGTTAGGAAACTTTGACAAATATTATATTTTCTAATTTGCGTCTTTTATGCCCTTTTTAAATAAAAATCGAAATTTCAAAATTTAGGGAATTTTTTGACTATTGGTAGTAACTATCGACACATTTGAAACATTCGAAATAAATTGTCAAATAAATTTAAATTAACCTATTTGTTGCTTTCTTTTGTAGTTTGACGTACAGTTGTACATTTCAGGGACAAAATTAAATCAAACTATTTGTTGCTTTCTATTGTAGTTTGACGTTTAATAACTGGCAAGCAGAGCTACCAACTTTCACACACTAAATTGCCCTATGCTATAAGCGAACTCAAATTCGCTATAAACGAACTCATTTGGGTTCGTTAATAGCTCTATTAGAAACGCAAATTAGAAAAAAATAGTTTAGGCGTAAAATTTGATTGATCAAATATTTGCCCAAAATATCTAATGTTCTCTCGCTACTAATATCAATAAGAATACAATATTGCAATTCATGTATTATTATTATAATTCTTAATATTCTCTGCAACTACACTCTGTAATTAAGACTATATCCTGTTTCGGGGTAGTTTCCACAAAACAAAAATAAAAATAAAATTACGAACATTTTAAACTGATTATTTTAATTATAATATGTAATAATAATGTGTTAATGAATCGTATAATTTGTTTGTCACTGGTTATATCGTTTGCTATATCAGAACTCTCTTAACCATACAAAACCAAGGGAGTGAGTATTTTTTGAGTAGGGCGCATAAATCAAATGACGTCGCGACGCTAAGCGAGCCTTCGGGACACATTTGAACCGTCACATCGTTTCGTCGATATGATTCACAGCGGTTGACAAATGCTGGAACAAATATTCGTCTCCGCATATAAATGTTCGGTTAGCTATAAATTTAAGGCGGCTCTGTTCGTGTGTATAATAAATCTCTTTTCAGAATAGAGTAAAATTTTATTCATCGTTCATTTATACTTTTTTATATTTAACTGTGTCATATTTACTAGAATGATATAAAAAGTAAATATTATAAATGCAAAGTAATATGCTTTAGTCATTTTTGTATAAATACATTCAAATAAGCATATCTTAATTTGAAAAAGATTAGTTTGTCGTACTTACTATGTAAATTGGCATGCAATTTTAAAACTAAATAATCTCACTTTATATATAATGAAAAAATTGCATTGTTATGAAAATTACAATTCATTAATTAAAGATTTAAATTGTATATATATATAGAAAAGGAAGCGGAAAATGTTTTTCAATGTCTTTAATATTATCAATTTCAAAAAATTGATTTAATGTCTAAAAAAATTTATATTAAAAAATTCTTTAGTAACAGTTCAATTGAAGGGTTCTCAGTCAAAATAAAAACTTAATATAGTGCAACAAGGTTTCAAAAATACTTAATCTAATTTTGACCAAAGCGTAACTGTAAAAAGGCCAAAGGAGCAAACAGCTTAAAGTGAGAGAACTTGCTTTAGATTCTTAGTTATTTAAAGAACAAATATGTTAATTAGTATAAACAAATCAGCTGTGAATTATTTGATGTTTCTTTAATGATTTTAATTCTGTTCGATATTTAAAAAATTTATTAGGTAGATATTGCACGATTCAAAATTTGAAAGAAACGATAAAAAAATTTAAAAAGTCTGACTTTAAATACTTTTTATAAAATTAAAAATGCATTTTACAGATAATTTACAGAAGTGTAATTCAATTCTAAAGAAAATAAATTATTTATTTAATAATTAAACTATCGTTTGAATAAATTTAAAGGGGGAGCGGAGAATCTTATCGTACAGAAAATGATCAAGACATCCCTTTCTTTGTACTGCTTGCAATACAGAAGCTGAAAGATTAGTTATAATCTAATGCTACCGTATAAATGTATGCATCTGTCTTCTAGCATACAATTTTACAAAGAAAGCACCGATCTTGATACTTTTGTCAACCTTTGTGGATGCAGACACAATAGTTTTCTTATTGCGATAACATAATTCCCCAGCTTAAGACATATCATGACAATGAAAATCTTCAAATTTGACAGGATTCATCTCTTTGAAATCTAATTTTCTGGTTATTTGCGTGGTTATTATTACACTAATGGATGTAAAATGATTAAATTCAATCATTTCTTGAAAGTGGTATACCACTTTTCTATCTTTCATTGATTTAAACACTCCTTGCGCAAGTTTGTGATAAATATAAATCAGGCAATGGCTTACTTAATTCTTTAATTTTTACTTTGTCCTCAAGAGAAAGTCTACAAACTCAATTTTCAATAAAGAACTAACACTATTCATTTTTATTCAATTATTTCTATTAAATATATTTTTGGAGAAATACGTGGCAAAATCTTACATACACAGAACAATGCAACTGTCTTATCTGGCTATTCATATATCAATTTGTCTGTATACTAGACCAGGCTTCTCTGTTGGGACGCTAAAGAATTGTTTAAAACAACGATATATTCATAGCTCTAGAGGCAGCGTGACGTCACGTTGCCATAGTAACCCGGGCCGCTACTTTGTTTGCGGCTCATACGATACGCGAACCAAAGAAACAGATGATATACTGCAACGGTCGCACTCACTCTACCGCTTGCAATAGATAGGATGCGTTCATATGCATTTAACTCATCTTGCTCGCTGCCACACCGTGTTGAGTGCTATCTCAACGCAAGCTTTATATTATAGGAAAAATAATGCCGAGATAAAATATCGCAATACAAGTATATATCTACGGTGACGCGCTCAATGTTCAGAAGGGGCGCGCGGTCGTGTGACCTCGAAAGAAACCGCCACTGCCTACTAGTCTATCTCTCCTAGCACGGTTTCATTTGTCACTCTATCTGCCCAACCAATCCTCATCACCCTTCTATAGCACCACATTTGAATGCTTCTATTCTACGTTTCTCTTCCTATCCTATAGTCCACGCCTCATATCCGTACAATGCTACACTCCACACGTATGCCCATTCTTTTCATAATGCCTAAGTCAATATTAGACCTTAAATTTTGGCTTTTTCATTAATGCTTTCCTACGAAATGCTATCCTACATTTTATATCAAGCTGAATAATATTTAGCATGTAAATATTCACCAATAATTTTTTATCAAAATAATAACATTTATAATTGTAACAATATTTTCGAGTCGCGTTTGAAATATGAATCCAAATAAAATATTTTTCTAAGAGGTGAACATTTGATTTAATTAAATACACTGGCTCAGATTTACAGCCAAGTGAAACGGCGCACAGGACATTTTTATTATATGAAAAGCATTAAGATCTTGGGGTATAATTTACAACGCTTTGTTATTTGTACAACAAAATAAGGTACGTATATCCGGTCTGGGACTTGTTAAAACTTATATAATCGTGCGTAAATTGAATAGAACTACAACAGTAAATATTTTAATATTTATGTTTTGTGAAAATGTTTTTTTTAAATATTAAATATACATAACTTCTGAAGTAATGAACAATCAGTAGAAATACTTTTCTTTTACTAATTAATGCAAACTGTATTATTACACCAAGATTTAGTAAAATCCAGATTCCTTAAAAAAGATCCAGACCATTCGGTTTAATTGGGATTTTTTCAATTTCATATATTGCAATAAAATTTGTTGGCACATTTTTCGAAACGATTTTTAAGTACGTAAGTTCTTAATAATTTATTAGATAGCTGTTACAATAGCTGTTGGGAATATGCAGCGAGTCTTTAGACAAGTCAGTCTAGGCCAGTCAATTCGGATCTGGTCAAGAGGTAATGAGAGGGTTTTGTATAAAGGTTTCGCACCTATAACATTAAGGCGTTATTACGCTGCCCTGCAGTGTAGACAACAGGATTAAACTTTGTAGACTTTGAAAACTATTATAACACTGCACTGTGAAATTTTGCCCAACGTTTTGAAATTGATGAAGTACTTGTCTATAGGTAGAATAGTAGTTAATATATGCCAAGGGAATTCAGGCCTGTTGTCGTATACATATCGTATACATCTTTAAGAGTTAAGCAATGTCTCGATAGGTGTCAGTGCTTGGATGGTGACCGTAGCTCAGTGCCACCTATCCTCTATACTCGGTACCATTATTAGTTGGGATACAATTAACTAAGCTTTAGCGGAATAGCGAACCGCTATAGTAACAGGCTTCCCACCCTTCCCATATGTTCCTAATATCTCCGCCAAAGAACTCAGATATGCTTCACTGGCTTCGAGCTGTTTGCAATCTGATCCCAATCACAAACAATAAATAAATAAATAATTAAATAAGAAGTAGAAATGAAACGATATGTTTGAAACTATAATACATGTATAGATGGTTCAGATTATTGCACGTACGAAGGTTCAGACTTCAGGGATGATGTACCGAGCGTGTATAATTTCATGTTGACAGTGTTTAGTTTATACAACGTCGAATGTTAGTTAGGCAATTTACGTGAATCTGGCGATTGCAGTTATTACTGTAGAAATCTGTTTGTGAAACTGAAATGTTTAACGGTACCCTGTATGTTTATTTACGAAAGTATAATGTATGTCCACAAACGCATGGACACTTATGTAATAAATAATAATGTTCATGTTCATAATACGCGCATAAATAGTAACATATGAATTAAAAAACACAGAATATTTAGGTCTAGGTGTAGCATTGCATACTACGGTCCTGTAATGTTTAAAGCATTGCCTTTAACATATAAAAACTGAGATACTAACGTATTAGAGATTTAAAAAAAATGTACCTAAGGCGAAAGTTTTTTACTTTTTATAAAATCATCACTACGGCGTTAAATAACTGTATAAAACAAGGTCAAACACGCAGACCTATAGAAGACCTAAATAAGGAACATTTAGCATATTTTAAATTAAATAGAAAACATAGAAGTGCAGTAGCTAACTATATTTTCGATTTTTATAGTTTATAATAAGTACGAAAGATGTCGCATGAAGGCGGGAAACTGCTGTTACAATGATATTTCGTTCAATTGTATAGCAATCGCGGTGAGTGATAGAGAGGTATCGTTATTTATTTGAATATTGTGCTACTGAAGATGGGGGCATAGCCTCCGAAATGCGCATCTAGATAATAAATGCTTTGTGTTACGGTTTTTGGGTGATGCTTTATACATGCTTTGATACTCCCTGCCTTCTTTCTTGTGGTTGGTGGTTGAAAAGAAAATGTAGCTGTACGTTTAGCATTCGAAATCGTAGGAATATGTAATGAACTGCTAGAGCCTTTATCTTCAACGTCTTCGCCCAGAATCAGCCTATCCTGAGTTACATAGGAAGTAATAATTATTAAATAATTTTATAGTTTATCTGTGGATTGACAATCACAAGCTCATTAGCTTACTAGTCGTTCAGATCTTCCCTACTAGCATTAATAATCGAATGGCCTTGAAAAATAATATAATATATACGGCCATAGTAGTAGCGATGTGTAGTTCACTCGCGAACCGTTCACTCTGAACGGTTCAATCAAATGACGGGCGTACTGTGACGATGTTTTGCTACGACCTATAGGTCACATGTTGAACGGTGTACTTATTGATGTTCTTGTATTAGGTCCTGAACCCGTCGTCTACTAAACCGTTCATGAATTACAACGACTCGTAAACGATGCAGTATAGTATACATTACATATACAATACTAACATTTATTTAGTGATAAAGTGCGTTGGTGAACGGAACGAAATAGGAAACTCGATGCAATATTGCCGAACTGAGTCACAATTTATATGTTGGTATCAGATTTCATTTGGAATATATAATTAATATATTCGCAAGATTAAATATGTGCTTAAATATGTCATGCCATAGCAAATTTTTGTAATAATGCAAAAATAAACATCTATATCCTATAGTTCTTCTATTTCATACTGAGTGCAATGCGATCACTTAATATCAAATCAAAGCTTTGAAGTTTGAACAGAGAAGATTCGGAATAGAAAATATAAATTATAACGCCAAACAAAACGATTCTATCTAGTTCATTTTATTATAGTTTGTACATTTAATTTTTTATTTAGATTCTAGCACTAAGAACGGTAGTAGAAAAAAGAAATAGGGTAGGAAAGGTAACTTGCATAGCTTTTGTAGACTTAGAAAAGGCATTTGACAATGTAGATTGGGACATAATGTTTAGAATTTTAAAAGAAACGGGTATAGATTATAAGGATAGGAGAATAATTTTCAATTTATATAAACACCAAACTGCCTTAGTTAGAATTGAGGGGGAAGAAGAGGTAGCAAAAATAGGGAAGGGAGTTCGGCAGGGATGTACACTCTCACCGTTATTATTTAATCTATATATAGAAGATGCAATAAACAAAGTAAAAGAAGAGTATAGTGTAGGTGTGAATGTACAGGGAGAGAAAATATATATGCTGAGATTCGCCGACGATATAGCTATATTGGAAGAAAGCGAAAAGAAATTAGAAAGGGTATTGAATGGTATGCAGGCAGTATTGACTAGGGATTTTAACATGAAAATAAATATAGGTAAAACTAAAGTGATGAGGTGTGACAAAAAGGAATGCAGTAGAAAAATGAGGATCACAATAGGAGATAATAGAATCGAAGAAGTGTCAGATTTTTGTTATTTAGGCAGTAGAATCACAAAAGATAATCGAAGCAAGGTAGATATAAAGTGTAGGATAGCACAGGGTAGGAAGGCATTCGTAGAAAAAGAACAGATTTTAAGATCAAATATTGACTTGGGTATTAGAAAAAGATTTCATATAAATAATTGTGAGTACCTAGAGAAGATTAGATTTCTTTATATATATATGTTTTGTATAAATTATAAACATTGTTGTCTTTTCTTCCTCATTCCTAATTTAAAATAAGTATTGTAATATTTCAATTTATTTATTTTTTTACCATTTGATATTTTATATTGAGAAAAAAAGAGATTATTTTCAGTATGTGCATGTATTTCATATAGGTCGTGAACTAGTTCATTTTAAAAAGATGTAGTAGTTCACGACCTATAGTTCGTGAACGGTATATTGAAATGAACTACGAACTAGGTCCCCAAAGTGACCTACAGTTGCCATCGCTACATTACAATCAACAAATAATCACTTGTGTAATGATTGCAAAGATGGGGCTAAAAGCTTCTTACATTTACTCTAGCTCAGAAATGCATGAGTTACAATTTATATACAATATTATAAAATAATTTTGAAACTTCGATATTTTTAGATAATTAAATTTTGGCCCTACTAGCAGCATATCCTATCAGTACTGAAACATAACTGTAATAAGAATTGTTATTTGTTATTTCGTTTATTCAAATATATAAAAAAGTAAAATTTCTTTCTTTTATTATAAAATATACTAAAAAGGCACTCCTTTAATAATAATAGAAAATAAAAGTAATTATTAATTTAAAAAGAGAACTTGATTATTCCACAACTTCCAAAATAGATTTGTCTTACGAGTAAAAATATTATACCAATGTTTTATTTAGATAATAAAGCGAAAGAATATTACTTTGAAGCAATCCGCCATTTGGCTTTCATCAAATAGTTTTTAATACAATCAATAATTTTGTCATCTTGACCATCATGTGTCATCAAATAAAAAACCACAGCATCAGATCAAAAATGTTTTTTTTTCAATTAAATATACCATCAATTACCAGTTTTTTTGAAAGAGGCAACTTTTAGACGAACAATTTTTGAAAATTCCAAAATAAAAATATAACGTCCTTGCGGCCTTCTACCCTTCTAGTAACTACAACTTTATAAATTGAATACAAGAATATACCTCCAAAATTCAAACTTGGATCCATCAAATCCACAAACTGCCAGGTATATTTTCTTTAATCGCCACTAAAATCTATGTAACTTCACCATTCACGCAACGAACCATGTGCGACTTGGCTTCAAATTCGGTTGCTCTATCTCACTTCCCCACCCCCTCCCACATGAAAAACAAGATTATCTCTCGGCACTCTGCGCCATTGGCTCCAGTTCTATACGAAATCGTCGCACCCATATGACAACATACAGCAGCAGCGCCATCATTCGATTTAATGCGCAGGATCCGTCATAAATTCGTTGGAAGCACGCCCCGCCCCGTAGCCTTCCCAAGCGTCAGATTATCATATACGGATCGGAGTGACAATTGCGATAAGGCGAGGAGGGCAGCCCGAAACACCTTCAACCGAGTTGAGAACAGGTTATCGCAACGCGGATCTGCATTAGTTACGGGGCCACCGTTGCATGTGCGTAGCGGATGTTGTTCGACTCGTTCGTTTCGGATCTGTTGCCTCAATCTTCAAAGACGTATGTCTCTCGTGGCCTTTTTGCCTTTTTAGTTCAATTGCTTGATATGGACTTGATTTCGATATAGTTAACGTTAAGGGTGGTGTGTTGTTCGATGGACAAATTATCATGGATTAATAAAGTGATATTAGTCAATAGTTTGAGACATTGTAATGGTAATTATTAGAGAATCCTTCAAGGACTTTAGGTATATTGAAACAACAGATTAGTGGATGGTAGTTTAATTGTTATGGACACTATGAGTGTGGTGTCATACTACAATCATCCAGCAGCAGCAAACGCCATGTACCGCAGTCATCACCATTTGAACCAAGCACACCACCATCCACAGACTGGTGCCCCACCGCCTCCAACACACCACCAGTACCATCCACACCACCCGAACAGCATGTCTTGGTACTCGTTCAATGGCGGCCAAACTTCCGGCACATCAACCTATGCCAATTGCATGGAGGAGCAATCAAATTTGTGGAACAGTTCGCACTCTCATCCTCCGCCACCGCCACCGCCGCCACCGCCACCGAACCAGAACTTCGCTGATATTGTCGTGGATTATCCGCACCACCCTCATAATAATCTTCATCATCATCATCATCATCATCAGCAGTTGATGCAGCATCAACCGCACATGGAGGCGCAACACCACAACCACCACGAGAACCATCAGTTACCGTCGCCACCGATTACCGTATCGGGCAGTGAGTTATCTAGTCCGGGTGCGGCGAGTGGGAATGTTTCGCCCCCAAATAATAACAATAACCCGTTAATGTTGGGTGTGCATCAGACAAGACCGCCGCCGGTTCGGAGCCCTTTCGAATGGATCAAGAAGACCAATTACACAACCCAACCAAACCCTGGTAAGTTTTAGATGCGTTGTAGTTTGCATTAACAAATTAGTAATGGGATCTGCAAGTAATTATCTAATATCGGTATTAGAACGCGCTTGAATTGGAATATTCAACATAGATGCTTGTAAGTAGAAGTAAATTTGCCTTATTAATTGATTACATTCACAAGGATGTATAAAAAACACCCTATATAATTTTAAAAATTATCACTACGGTGTTAAATTATAATATATAATATCACCCAAATACCGTAACAAGCATTAAGTAGCTAGATGTACATTTCAAGGGCTATGCGCCCATCTTCAGTAGCACAAGTTAAACTAAATAAAATAAAATATTGATAGTATATCAATCACCATTCGGGACAGACGTACTTTATTTAGTTTTTATCTTGTGCTACTGAAGATGGGCGCATAGCGCTTGAAATGTACATCTACATACTTAATGCTTGTTACGGTATTTGGGTGATATTCTATATTATACCCTATATAATCATAGCATTGTATTGTGGCCTATCTGAAAATATGTATGTGTATTAGTTTTAATAATAATGCTAATTATAATACTAAAACAATAATTATTGGCAAAGTTCGTTTTTTAAATGTAACTTTACTGCAAACAATTAAAATGTTCTTATTTTCTTTTGACATGAAATTTACTTTGTAAAATTACAATTGCAGTACGAAATTGTGATATTTAGTACTATAATTTGGCTTTCTAAGTTACTTCAGATGCATCTATCTTTTCATCAATTATAGTTTTTTCGAAAGAGGCAATTTTTAGACGAACCATTTTTGAAAATTCCAAAATATCATCGTCTCTGCACGCCTTCTACCCGTTTCAAAAATCTAGTTACTGCAAATAGTACAACTTTATAATTTGAATAAACAAGAATATACCTTCAAAATTCAAACTTGGATCCATCAAATCCCCAAACTGTCAGATATTTGTTCTTTAATCCACGGTTAATCGAAGGAAAGACGTCCTACCAAAAGTATTTGTTTAATGGGTACCATATTCTTAAATGTGTGATTTTAGGGTCAGGGTAGCCAGATTTTATATTAATAATCGACAGTATTTTAATATTTTTGGTTATCATAATTTGATAACGAATTTCAACAGGACACGAAATTTAATTGTTAACTATTCGTTATAAATATCAAAACAATAATGTTGGTTTTTATTATGGATAACAATAATTCGGCCCCGTAATAATTAGAATACAAATTAAAAGATAAATTCTATACAAGAACGAATGGAAACCGAAATGTACATGGAGTTTTTTTTAGAAAGCTACTTCATTATAGATAAAAATATATTCAAGTTTCGATGACTATTACTCAAACTAAACATTGCTCAATGATTCAAATTTACTATTTGATGACAAATAATGAGTAAGTGTCCCACCCAGTGGCGTAGTCAAATGGGGTGGACCGGTGAATATACACCCCTAAATGCATCCCTCACAATTAGAACACTGAAACAGATTGTTGCGTCGTTATTTAAAAAAAAAGGGATATCTTGTAGCAGTGCACGTTTCATTCGAAACAAAAATTACACCCGATATCTTTTATTTATTTGATTGATAGGGTTGCCTTGCAATGGATACTCGATGTGGCTGATTTATTATTTTATATATGGTTGTGAATCTTGTTTAACAATGTTTTATTCGAGTATAAACTTTTATTTACTTCGTACGTATGAAATAACAACAGATGTAAAAGTGGCATTCCGAGAGTTGCAATTTTATGTTTCAACGTCCATTAAATTTGATTTTATTGACATAATTTTTTCATTTTGTTTGTAAGATTTTACGCAAACCTTCTCATTTTATGTATATGATCGAAATTCATCCAAATCATATTATTTAGCTTAAGTTTGTGGATATTTTCACCAAGGTGCCAAATTGGCTGGCATATTAATATATACCATTAAAATAATTATGAAACGAAAAGTAATTAAAATATATATGAAGGAAAAATTGGAGCAAAAAGTGCATCGAATATTATTGAATCTTATTAAAAGAAATATATATGTGCCCATGATGACCAAGCTTATCTTTGCGTAGGGTTTAGAGCATATAGTTTAGGTAGGGTCAATATTAGCATTACTTTTTAGTGACGTCATTACTCACTAATGCTTCTTAAAAAGCGTCATAATTCTATTTGCACGTCGTTGTGCTTTAAGTAGCAAATAAGCAAATAATATTTCATTGTTTCTGTTTTAGAAACAGATCCATTTCAACATGATTACAACACACCCGAAAACGGTATGCTAATATAAAAAAATATATTTAAGCATGATAAATTCATCAAAAATGTGATCGTTTTGTTTCATGGTTAATAAAAATATCATTACGAAGTTTCTTTGATTAAGTAAACTCTACGTTTGTGATGCCAAAATAATTGTTTTATAAATAATTTCGGAATATATAAATTTGATGCGATTATTTTACGAGTTTTTAATGAATACTTTTAGATATTAAAAAAGTATCTTCGTTTAAAAATACTATGTTTAGCATGCTTGTTTTTATGTGTTGTAATAAAACATTTTGCATGCTTTTATTTTCGACTGGCACAAACAACTTTATCACACATATTTGAATCACCAGATTCAATTTGGCTATAACTGAAAATTTATATCATCAATAAATACTTTTCACATTAAAACCAATTTCGGGTCTATTGTTCGCGTTTGGTTTATGCTGAACAAAGTCGCATTTAACGCCAGTTCAGTTTTGTGGTAACATTATATAAACTAGCATTTTTTTTCCGATTGCGTGATTTCAGTATTTTGTCATAAAAGTCTTTGCCTTACGCTTGGCCTTTATAGCTCTATAAAAGAGTTTACTCTTCTTAAGTGCAGTTAAACGCAACCAAACTATATGGTAAAAGGATTTTTTTCACAATGCCATGTTATGAATCACTCACCGCGGGGTGACATTAATGATTCTTTCGTAACAAAAAGAGATGGTTCAAGTGAAAAATTGGCGTTTAGAGAAAAGTAGCGAAGCGTAGTTTTAAGCTTTCGCTTCTAGACGGTTTTTCGTGAAATTCATCGGGTGATAAATAGCAATTAATGATTGATTATTTACAATAATATTGACTACTGCTTTTTCAACCGCATCCGATTTATAACGCAAAAAATCACTCGAAAGATTTTCAGTAATGGTGAAGAAGCTATTAGTCATTAGCACGTGCTTTTTGCCATGTTCATGAAATGAATACAGCACTTTTCAATTCGGAACTACTCAAAGAATACCGACTGCCTTTTACAATACCATCCCTTTATGCCATAAAATTCGGGACACCAAATATTATCATAACGGTCATACCAATAAATCGGACGATGCCGAGAATTCTCGATAAATTTTCTATTGGAAATATATTACGAAGGCAATATTCTATAGAAAATCTGAATTTTCTACCTAGCACCGTATAAGTGCCGTATTTAGAACAAATTCGTATTTAAAATGAAATGATTCTTAAATTTTTTTGTGAAAATCCGATTTGTAAGGATTTTGAATGATTTATTTCATTTTATAATAGTTGAAGCATAGATTAAATAGAAGACTAATAGTATATTAAAGAACGAATTTCATAAGGCAGATTTTATTGCACGGGTTCAAATTTAGAAAACTAGGTGCATAGCACCGAGTTTTCTAAAGAACGAGTGTTATAAATGACTTATGAAATTTTTTTTTTATACTATTTTTTCTAATTTGCGTCTTTTATACCCTTTTTAAATAAAAAATCGAAATTTCAAAAATTAGGGAATTTTTTGACTGTTGGTTGTAGCTATTGACACATTTGAAATATTTGAAATAAATTGTCAAATAAATTTAAATTAACCTATTTGATGCTTTATTTTGTAGTTTGACGTAAAATTGTACATTTCAAGGACAAAATTTAAATCAAACTATTTGTTACTTTCTATTGTAGTTTGACGTTTGATAACTAGCAAGCAGTGCTACCAACTTTAAAACAGTAAATTGCCCTATGCTATAAACGAACTCAAATTCGATATAAACGAATTAATTTGGGTTCGTTAATAGCTCTATTAGAAACGCAAATTAGAAAATAGTATATTAAAGAACGAGTTTCATAACGCAGATTTTATTGCACGAGTTCAAGTTTAGAAAACGAGGAGCGTTGCGCCGAGTTTTCTAAAGAACGAGTGTTATAAATGACTTATGAAATGAGTTTTTTATACTATTTTTTTTAAATTTGCGTCATCAACTAAATGAAAACGTGTTATAAATTACTTATGAAATGAGTTTTTTATACTATTTTTTCTAATTTGTGTCTTTTATGCCCCTTTTAAATAAAAAATCGAAATTTAAAAATTTAGGGATTTTTTGACTGTTGATAGTAACTATTTTCACATTTGGAACATTTGAAATAAATTGTCAAATAAATTTAAATTAACCTATTTGTTGCTTTCTTTTATACTTCGAAGTACAATTGTACATTTCAGGGACAAAATTAAAATAAAACTATTTGTTGCTTTCTATTGTAGTTTGACGTTGGATAACTAGCAAGCAGTGCTACCAACTTTAAAACAGTAAATTGCCCAATGCTATACACGAACTCAAATTCGCTATAAACGAACTCATTTGGGTTCGTTAATAGCGCTATTAGAAACGCAAATTAGAAAAATATATTTAAAAAATATTTTTTTTACTGCCAAGACGGTTTTTTTACCTCCTATTTCATAAGACAGCAGTCATGGTGATATTTTGTAATTATATTAATTATGATCTGAGTACTAAATTTAACTGCTTAAAAAGTAGTTAACGTTGGCAATAAAAAAATAATTAAAATCCAGATATTTTAATTAACGAGAAAAAGAGGATATGATTAATACATCGAAATATTATTTGCTAAATCATAGTGTGCATATTAATCTCAGCTATAAAAACGTATTACGGTCCTTATATAAAGAGACTGTTGCTTCTTCGGGCAAGGGGTGCGTATATGCTCAATGTATAATGAACTTTACCCAAGGTTGATAGTATTAAAAGTTTTATTACATTGCAAATTTTATGACGCCGACGAAATACTCGGTATTTATTACGATATGCGCCTCGACGTACATACCTGGACATCCGAAGATCTGTTCCCTACGATCTTCTTTGTCCGCTGTCTTTGTGTCGACGCTTGTATTATGCAGACAGATAGTTTACGTTGCTAAAGTGTTTTCTGCAGACAGGTAGCTGTCTGAACGCTGGTGTATGCACACATTTTCATAGAGCGATGACAACATTTCAATCGTGTCTGTTTTGGTAATAAACATGTTTACCTGTTAATCCAATATATTCCGGTAATTTGTTGAATAGAACAGGCAATCTTGTCCGTGTTCCAAAAATCTTAAAATCTTTTTAAATGTGGTAACCGCCCCCACAATGCTAACCAATATTACTTGGTAAATATACATCCATATTTCCAAAAAATCATTTTCTTGGAGATTGTATATTTATACGGGTGTGAGGCGTGGACTATAATAATTGAAGAGACTGTGAAGAACTGATTGAAGAAGATTGCGGCTATTATACTTAGGCCATGCTATTATTTGTCTGATTTTTTTTTCAAATTTAACAACGCCTGCCAAAAGATGTTAAAATAAATTTTACATTCTTAAATTTTTTAACACATTGAATTCTGAGTCAAAGGGGCAAACATAACATATTTTCAAAATGATCAGTATTGATTATAACTATATAAAATATATTTTTTTAAATAGCCTTACAATCATCCCCCAAGAAATTATAATAATGATAAAGTTTTTGAAATTTTGAGATTTCTTTTTTTGAGGATTAAAATGGTAGAAAGTGAACATTATTTCATTGTGATCATGAAGACATTGATGAAAAAAAATTTCATTGATCTATATAACGCTTGAAAAACGTGTCAAAGTACAAAATATTATTTTGGATTCTTTAATTGATTAAAAAAGCCAAGAGTCTCGTGATGATTTCAATAAAAGATCAAATGATTGGTGTATTTAAGCATCTAAAATTGCTTTTATCCACTAATTTAAATTCTGCAATATATTTACGTTCATTATTTCGTATGTATTATACCAGAGAAAAATTAAGATATATATTGAGTAGTTTTATTGCTGTTGCTTCAAATGAGATCAATTAAAACTAATTCAAAATTAATTACAATTCACAATTGCGCTAGATAGACTTGTTTCATTACTATGAATTTCTATAAAAAAGTGAATAAGTTAAATTCATCTATGGGCGCCAATTTTGGTTATTTTAAATTCTATTATATTAAATAGACTAGTTTGTTAGCAGTAGAAGTAACGAAGCTACTAAAGAAATTGAAATAGGAAAAATATTCTTTCCAAACTAAAATAAGCTCCCCATCACAACGAAATAGGAAGATTAGAAAACCGTCGTGGCATTATTTTCTTAATGAAGCCAGAATACGTTTTTCAAACTTTCCTACATTTCAAAATAAATCGACAAGTTTAGTCGTTGTTTAAGTAGCATTTTCAAACTTTCCTACATTTCTCCTAATATATAAATCATTTAGATTAACACGAATACACGAAAGTACGCGAAAAAGAGTACCTTTCTTGTTTACCTCTGACGTTTCGGTGTTTATTGCAGTTTTTATTTAAAATAATTGGTTTAACAGAAATATTAGTGAAATGATATTTGTACAAAAGAAGAAAAAAAACATGTAATTTAAGGTCTGATACGAATAAATTAACTAAGTGTTAGAACTTGTTAATTACGAAAATAATTTAGGAGAGGTCAGATTTGTATGGTTTGTTAGGCAACCCATATAACAACTTCAAAATAATTAGAGGAATGTACACAACAATTATTATTGTAGGTTAAGCACATGTAATTTAAACCAATGACAATGTATACATATACGAAAACGAATCCACTTTAAGCGGTTGATTTTCATGTGGCGACATCTGTTGATATCTTCCCCACGAGAACTTGGTGAAGATAACTGAAGACTGCGCTAGTATATTGACCAAATACACGGGAACAAAATTTTGACAATTTTCCACTTAGTGTGGCGCCATTGTCTCCCCATAAGCAATATGTTAATTGAATTCAATACGCGCGTTGCGTCCCCAATCGACTTAAACCTAGCATTCGATTACTGTGCGCGGGAAAATACGATATGGCCACGGTCAGCTGTTCGACATCAGCAAAATCAAAACTTGAATAAAATATGTTAAACATTCAACAACCCGGGAGAAATGTATCGAATCGATAAAATTCGATAAAATACATTGTCATTGGCATTAGTTACGATCCAGATTTAATAAATATACGAGCCATATATTAACTTGCACTCCTCAATATATTCCTCCTCTTACACTCCATCAAAAACTATTTTTAAAACGCCCAATTCGTAACTTAAACTTCCGTCATTAACAAATATTTCACTTCTCTCACTCATTACAATTCCTTTATAATTGTACCTAAAGAAGTATTAGATACAATTTACTACCTTCAAAACTCTTCAATTTATTTTCTAAAAAATCTTGTAACAATTTTCAGTTTAGCAAAAAAACAAACAAAAAGTAAATTACATTCCTTCACAAAGATAGCTAGTTAGTTAAACAGTCCGCAATCCTAAAGATTGGTTGGAAACAGCACGCCATGCCGATCTATCCTGAGCTAATCCCTTCATCTCCCTATAGCTATTCATCTCAACGTCTTCAACTATCTGACTCACATACTCCAATCTAGGCCTACCTACCCCTCTCTTTCCCTCCACTCTACCTTCTATGATCAATTGCATAATCCCCCCATGCCTAAGAATATGCCCTACTAATCTGTCTCTCCTACGCTGTAACACTCTCCAGATACTTCTCTTCTCCCCTACTAACTCTAGTACAGCTTCATTTGTTACTTTATCTTCCCAACCAATCCTCATCATCCTCCTATAACACCACATTTCTAATGCTTGTAATCTACGCTTCTCTTCCTTTCCTATAGTCCACGCCTCACATCCGTACAGTGCTACACTCCAAACATATACCTTCAGTAATCTTTTTCTAATACCCAAGTCAATATTTGATCTTAAAATCTGTTCTTTTTCTACGAATGCCTTCCTACCCTGTGCTATCCTACACTTTATATCTACTTTGCTTCGATTATCTTTTGTGATTCTACTGCCTAAATAACAAAAATCTGACACTTCTTCGATTCTATTATCTCCTATTGAGATCTTCATTTTTCTACTGCATTCCTTTTTGTCACACCTCATCACTTTAGTTTTACCTATATTTATTTTCATGTTAAAATCCCTAGTCAAAACTGCCTGCATACCATTCAATACCCTTTCTAAATTCTTTTCGCTTTCTTCTAATATAGCTATATCGTCGGCGAATCTCAACATATATATTTTCTCTCCCTGTACATTCACACCTACACTATACTCTTCTTTTACTTTGTTTATTGCATCTTCTATATATAGATTAAATAATAACGGTGAGAGTGTACATCCCTGCCGAACTCCCTTCCCTATTTTTGCTACCTCTTCTTCCCCCTCAATTCTAACTAAGGCAGTTTGGTGTTTATATAAATTAAAAATTATTCTCCTATCCTTATAATCTATACCCGTTTCTTTTAAAATTCTAAACATTATGTCCCAATCTACATTATCAAATGCCTTTTCTAAATCTACAAAAGCTATGCAAGTTACCTTTCCTACCCTATTTCTTTTTTCTACTACCGTTCTTAGTGCTAGAATCGCCTCTCTCGTCCCTCTGTTTTTCCTAAAACCAAACTGATCTTCTCCTAGCCTTTCCTCTACTTTATTTTCTAATCTCCTATAAATAATCTTTAACAATATCTTCGATGCATGTGATAGTAGGCTAATGGTCCTATAGTTCTCACACAATTTAGCTCCTATTTTCTTCGGCATTGTTACTATTCTACTACGCTGAAAATCCTATGGTACTTCTCCCTTCTCATATATTTTACAAACTAACCTGTATAATCGCTCCTGCATTTTTTCCCCTGCGTGTTTTATTAATTCGGCTGGTATCATATCAATCCCCTCTGCTTTGTTATTCCGTAAATCATTTAATGCTCTATGAAACTCTGACCTAAGTATGCTAGGACCTAAGTCATCCTCATCTATCTGTTCCACATTTTCTAGCTCCTCCATGTCCTGCCTACCTTTATATAAATCTTCAAGATACTCCTTCCATCTTCTAGCTTTTTCCTTATTTTCTGTGAGTTCCTTACCCTGCTTATCACATATAATGTTACCCTTTGGTTTTACTTTAGAAAAATGTGACTTAATTTTCCTGTAGCCCAAATCTACTTTACCTCTTCTCATATCCTCCTCAATATCCTCACAGTTTCCTTTTATCCACTCTTCTTTCGCTAGCTTGCATTTCCTATTAATTAAGTTCCTTAGTTCCTTATATTTTTTCTGTCCTGCTTCTGTGTTTCCTATTTTAATTTTCCTTCTTGCTTCTATCATTTCAACTATTTCTTCCGTGATCCATTCCCTCCTACCTGCCCTTTTCTTTGTGCCTAATACTTCATTTGCTGCTGTAGTTAGCCCATTTCTGATTTCCCTCCATTCGCAATCTATGTCGTTCCTAGATGTTCCATTAGCCATGAGCTAATGATAGCTAAAAGATAGCTAAAATTTGTATTTACTACTTTTATATATCGTAGAACTAGCAGAAATACGTTTTTACATATATATTTTACAATAAATTTTACACACGATCGAACGTTCGATCCTAGCGGTGGCAGCACCTTAACGCCGAGACGACACCGACAAAACATGATTTTATGAACAGTTTAAACTACACCTCTGCAAAAGAATATTAACATAAAAATCGACGAAAAATCGAAATATTTCAAAGGTATATATATTTATACCTAGGATTTATCCTAGATATCAAATATTTCAACACAACCATAATTTATATATCACCACCAGAGTGCAGTACTTCCTGGCCTATGAAATTTGTGGAGATGTGATTCCCCTCTGATTCTCTCTTTTATATCAACTTGCAATGTCTATATATACATTGGCATTGTTTAAACTATAATTGGATATATTTCCTGTGATTTTATGCGCAATACGATATTTTCTCGTACATTGGCATAAAAACTAAATATTTATGAAATTATAAATGAAATCAAATTAAGGCATGTTTAATCATAATTCGTTAGTAGTGATTGTACGTATTCATTTGTTGCCTGAAGAAGGTGATGCAATAAACACCGAATCGTCACTTGTAATGAAATAGTTCTTTTTTTTTGTCCGATGATACCCGATAACTTTGAACAACAACTCCCTTGTTTATATCCAATTAAAAAAGCACACCGAAAGCACCACCAACAGGGCAATTATAAACTGCAGCCCGTTGCAAACTACATACACATACAAATGTTGACAATATACGACTCCAACTCAATCAGAACATCCTCTCATAAATATAGCCTAGCTAGAAACTACTAAATCATAACCACGGTACACTCAAAGACAATAGTAATGCACCCGTATAATATACTGTTGCTGTGTTTCTCTGGATTACTATTGTACGTTACGTTA
Organism: Leptodirus hochenwartii; assembly: GCA_947310635.1. Lineage (NCBI taxonomy): Eukaryota > Metazoa > Arthropoda > Insecta > Coleoptera > Leiodidae > Leptodirus > Leptodirus hochenwartii. The sequence continues at coordinate 34,488,796 of OX371178.1, read as the reverse complement.
CCTTATATTAGTGGCGTATCCGAGATTTTAATAAGGGGGTCGTAAACAATTTTTTTGTGTATTCTAAATGCGAGTATTGCACAAAATATATAATATAATATATAATACTTTTTCAATTATAAAAAAATATTTTTAGGTAAGTTTTTTTTTAAGACACGCTTTTTAGAACAAACAATCATTTATAATATGCCACGGTGATGATGTTATAAAATAAATTTTTGTTTTCACTTATCACTAATTTCCACTAATCATCTTACGTTTCCACAGCAGACATTTTTTTTTGAAAGATATACATTTTGTTGTTGTATTTTTTATATAATTCGAAGAGTTGTATTAAAAATAATTACAAAAATTTGGTGATTTGAAAAAATATTTCACCTTCGCTGAAATTTCCTTCTTTACGAAGGAACATATTCGCATGGACACATTTTTCTTCTTATAATGCCTACTATTTTTTTTATTAAGCAGATCAAACTCGTAATATGTGTTGCTATACGTTGTTCAGGAAAGTTTTATAATGTTACACTTCATCTATGAAAATTTCCATTAAATACGGCACTGCAATATGTAGCGAGTGATCCTGCGGTGTAAAATAAGGATGCTCTGCTTCAGCTATGATATCATTTTTATTTCGTCCTCTTGCTGAATGTTGCAATAAACTGCTGTCCCAATAATATCATTTCATCTTTGCATAAAATTAAATATAGTAACGAAATCTGATTAATGTCACTAGAGGCCGATTGGAGGCTAACCCTTACTCTATTAATTTACCGCATTTATGTTTTTCAATTAAATTTATGGCAGTTGGTAGAAGAAACATTTCTTTAAAAATAGAGCAATATAAAATTATATAAGAATACCTAATTAGCAAGAGTAAGAATATATAATTGAAACTTCAAATTTTCTCTTTTGTTTAATTATAGTAAATTATATTCATTTGTCATGAATTTTTAATTTTTTATTCAAGTTCCTAAAAATTATTTACACGAAACTATATGTTCAGACACTAAAAATATATTTTTCAAAAACTCATTTGAGCTGCGTGGAATATTCTGTTCAAGTGTATCTCACTCAGGTCAAATACAACCGACATACCTTTCCATTTTCTTTACCTTCTATTACTAGAACTCTCCAAATACTTCCAAAAGTATTTCATTAAATTATTTGCTATGCAATTAATTGCAAGACACAAAATAATAATTGTATTTCTATAACAGTTTAATTTTAATTTTATTTGCCTCTTCTAATATCTACAGGTTTTCCTAGCTGTATAATGCTATACAGCAAACATACCATTTCTAGATTTTTTTATCCTATTTGATATAAATACTTAATTTCTAACGTAACTAGCTTATTTAGCGATATCTTTATTTTGACAGTCAAATTCTGTACTCGAATCACTCTGTATATATATAGCTATTGCGGGGCTCCGCAACAATAGCTCGAGCGGGCGACCCCGCGCGCATTTCGCGTTACGAGTCCCCGGGGCTCCATTGCCACTATTACCACTGTGGCTGTTGTCTCTTCGCGCGGCCGAGGAGACAACGCGTGCGTCCTCCATCCACACACTAGCTAACAACAACAACAAGAGCAAAACGAATGTTCGATCCACCACACAACGGCAACAACCACCGTCATAATCAACGGCCACTTTTGGCTAGGAGCAGTGGAACGGGCACTTGCCCACCCTGCGATTGTTCTTGCGAACATACCGGGTAATTCGCTATATACAAGTGCAATTTATGTCTGCAATGTTAAGCGCGATGTTCGAGCCCTCTGCTATTAATTTGTACATTACACTAGTTGTGGTGTCGTTCTGGTTTCATGGTAATTGGTCATCGCGCAATTTTATTCTTTGAAGAGGTTATTACAAGGACAACTATCGTATATTTACTATACGAAAGAATTTTTAATGAAATGAATAATTTCAATAGAATTGCAAGGAACTGTGTGAACTAAGAAAGTTTCACAAAGCCCTAGCGACTTGGTGACTTTCAAACATTCCCGAACCAGGCAAGATACTACGGCGTTAAATAATGGTATAAAACATCACCCAAAAACCGCAACACAAAGCATTTATTTATTTAGCTCGATGCGCATTTCGGAGGATATATCCTCACCTTCAGTAGCACAGTAATAAAACAATTAAAGGTACCTCTCTGTCACTCACCGGGATCGCTATACAATTGAACGACATATTGTAACAGCAGTTTCCCGCCTTCATGCGACATCTATCGTACTTATTACAAACTAGGAAAAGGAATTGCAGATAACTATTATCAACTACGCAAACGCATAACCAAATTTAAGGGTTATCAAACTACACTACCCAAAAAGAAAATTTATTTGTTAATTAATTTTAATGGACAGGATGATATCGGGCCTGAATCTAAATTCATTAAATCAGATTTTAATCTATGAATATAAATACTCTTATAAGCATTCAATTCGGAATAATTTCTAACACATTTAAGTAATTTAAGTGAACTACTTTCAATAGGATGACCGGAATCGAAAATATGGTCAGCTACTGCACTTCTATCTTTTCTATTTTATTTTTAAATTCCTTAAATTTAACTTCTATGGGTCTGCGTGTTTGGGACAACTAGAACAAGAGATTTCATATATACCAGATTTTTTCTTTATATCTACTAAATCTTTGGGATTTCCCAGAAAATTCGCTAAGGCTATTAAAAGTATTAAACGCAATTTTAAAGTTATAATTGTTCAAAATCCTATTCAAATCGCGAGAAATCAAAAGGAAGTTTAACAAATTTGTGAGTCGAATCGTTACTTTTTACTAAACTACTTATATTTCTAATATCTCTTGTTCTTTTAAATTTTCTCAATATATTACTTACAATTAGAGAGGAGTAGCCGTTCTTCATAGCTATATTCCGGATATTATTCAATTCAACGTTGTATTTCTCCTTAGATAATGGAAAATTCAATAAGCAGTTTTTGGGTGATGTTTTATACAACTAATGTTACTATTTTTTTTTTAGTTAAAGAGTCCGCAATCCTAAAGATTGGTTGGAAACAGCACGCCATGCCGATCTATCCTGAGCTAATCCCTTCATCTCCCTATAGCTATTCATCTCAACGTCTTCAACTATCTGACTCACATACTCCAATCTAGGCCTACCTACCCCTCTCTTTCCCTCCACTCTACCTTCTATGATCAATTGCATAATCCCCCCATGTCTAAGGATATGCCCTACTAATCTGTCTCTCCTACGCTGTAACACTCTCCAGATACTTTTCTTCTCCCCTACTAACTCTAGTACAGCTTCATTTGTTACTTTATCTTCCCAACCAATCCTCATCATCCTCCTATAACACCACATTTCAAGTGCTTCTAATCTACGCTTCTCTTCCTTTCCTATAGTCCACGCCTCACACCCGTACAGTGCTACACTCCAAACATATACCTTCAGTAATCTTTTTCTAATACCCAAGTCAATATTTGATCTTAAAATCTGTTCTTTTTCTACGAATGCCTTCCTACTCTGTGCTATCCTACACTTTATATCTACCTTGCTTCGATTATCTTTTGTGATTCTACTGCCTAAATAACAAAAATCTGACACTTCTTCGATTCTATTATCTCCTATTGAGATCCTCATTTTTCTACTGCATTCCTTTTTGTCACACCTCATCACTTTAGTTTTACCTATATTTATTTTCATGTTAAAATCCCTAGTCAATACTGCCTGCATACCATTCAATACCCTTTCTAAATTCTTTTCGCTTTCTTCCAATATAGCTATATCGTCGGCGAATCTCAGCATATATATTTTCTCTCCCTGTACATTCACACCTACACTATACTCTTCTTTTACTTTGTTTATTGCATCTTCTATATATAGATTAAATAATAACGGTGAGAGTGTACATCCCTGCCGAACTCCCTTCCTTATTTTTGCTACCTCTTCTTCCCCCTCAATTCTAACTAAGGCAGTTTGGTGTTTATATAAATTAAAAATTATTCTCCTATCCTTATAATCTATACCCGTTTCTTTTAAAATTCTAAACATTATGTCCCAATCTACATTATCAAATGCCTTTTCTAAGTCTACAAAAGCTATGCAAGTTACCTTTCCTACCCTCTTTCTTTTTTCTACTACCGTTCTTAGTGCTAGAATCGCCTCTCTCGTCCCTCTGTTTTTCCTAAAACCAAACTGATCTTCTCCTAGCCTTTCCTCTACTTTATTTTCTAATCTCCTATAAATAATCTTTAACAATATCTTCGATGCATGTGATAGTAGGCTAATGGTCCTATAGTTCTCACACAAATTAGCTCCTATTTTCTTCGGCATTGTTACTATTCTACTACGCTGAAAATCCTGTGGTACTTCTCCCTTCTCATATATTTTACAAACTAACCTGTATAATCGCTCCTGCATTTTTTCCCCTGCGTGTTTTATTAATTCGGCTGGTATCATATCAATCCCCGCTGCTTTGTTATTCCGTAAATCATTTAATGCTCTATGAAACTCTGACCTAAGTATGCTAGGACCTAAGTCATCCTCATCTATCTGTTCCACATTTTCTAGCTCCTCCATGTCCTGCCTACCTTTATATAAATCTTCAAGATACTCCTTCCATCTTCTAGCTTTTTCCTTATTTTCTGTGAGTTCCTTACCCTGCTTATCACATATAATGTTACCCTTTGGTTTTACTTTAGAAAAATGTGACTTAATTTTCCTGTAGCCCAAATCTACTTTACCTCTTCTCATATCCTCCTCAATATCCTCACAGTTTCCTTTTATCCACTCTTCTTTCGCTAGCTTGCATTTCCTATTAATTAAGTTCCTTAGTTCCTTATATTTTTTCTGTCCTGCTTCTGTGTTTCCTATTTTAATTTTCCTTCTTGCTTCTATCATTTCCACTATTTCTTCCGTGATCCATTCCCTCCTACCTGTCCTTTTCTTTGTGCCTAATACTTCATTTGCTGCTGTAGTTAACCCATTTCTGATTTCCCTCCATTCGCAATCTATGTCGCTCCTTGATGTTCCATTAGCCATGATTTCTACTTTCTGCTTGTACTTTTCATATACATCAGCTAATTTTAACCTATCGACATCTACTCTGACCTGTTTGGACTTCTGTAATTTCTTGAATTTGAGTCCAGGACTACTAAATTATGGTCACTATCAATATCTGCTCCAGGGTAACTCTTACAATTCTTAATCTGGTTCCTAAACCTCTCTTTAACCAGTATGTAATCTATCTGATACCTCCCTATATCTCCTGGCATTTTCCACGTATATATCCTGCGCTTGTGATTCTGAAAAAGCGTGTTTGCTACCACTAGCTTATTCCTAATACAAAACTCTACCAATCTATCCCCTCTATCATTACGTGTTCCTATTCCATATTCTCCTACTATTTTTTTTTACGAAATTAAAATTTTGTCACTAGGATATGATAACATCGTTAAAAAATATGAACAGATTTTCCATATTTCGATTTTCACAAGTTCATTAATGCATTGTTTTCTATTTACAAAAGTGGTTTAAGAGTTTTATCATTATTTATGTTTATTTTTGTTTCATTTTGTTGTGTACGCATTAAACGTATATGTAAATATGAAATGCCTCAAATCAAATATGTTATTGGTTGTGAATATTTTTTTAAACTGAAGTCATCACATCAAAATCAATGGAATCTTGATTATAATATTCCCAAAGATGAGGTTTAAAAATCGTCGAATGGATCATAATATGAACAAGATTTTATATGACATATCAGTTTATTTAATTCTCGAAAATTGTAAATTTTTAATGTTTAATCATACAAATATAAACATTAAAAATCAACGGTATTGGAAAAAGTTTTTCAGATTGATGCAAGTTACTCCGAAAATTATTTCAACATATTTAAATCTGAGATTTTTTAAATACATTCTATAGGTTGCCTTTACGTATGCCAATATTAAATAAAATCCATTGTATAAACGATTCATTTTATAGTGCAACGCTACTGAAAGAAAAGGCAACTACAATTCATCAAATCAATTAGTTTTGCAAATGGACATCAATAATCTACAATAATAAGGTACGGTTTTAAATAGAACCAAATTAATGTTTTTTTATGGACATTTAGCTTGCACAATTAGTGCCGCTAGAGCACAGACTTTGTAGTAATTATATTGTCGTTTGCATTGCACAGCAGCATGTTGTCTTGTATTATCCACAACAAATATATTGTATGTCATTGAAAACACTTGTCTGCCGTGTGCAATATACGGTTGAAAACAAACTGGGTTATTTGTTTGTCAGTTGCTTGTCAACCAGTTTACGCACGAACGATATTTATTAGGCTCCCTTTGGATATGTCAACAGCTTTGGGCAGCTCAAATTGACATATCTATTGTCGGAGCAGACAAGTACAAGAAGAACAAGATAATGATGAAGACGCATGATGTGTCTATTTGTGAAACAGTAGCAAATCCATTTTGTTCGGTTTAACTATACACGCTAGATCTATATACCGACTACCGCCCCAAACAAATGGAATATAAAAAATTCGTAATTCTTGTATATAGAATAGCGATGTGTAGTTCACTCGCGAACCGTTCACTCTGAACGGTTCAATCAAATGACTGTGACGATGTTTTGCAACGACCTATAGGTCACTATGACCTAGTTCGTGAACTATGAACTACATGGTGCATGATCTACGTATTCATCTACTTGTACTATATATATACTTGCAGTATAGTATACATTACATATACAGTACTAACATTTATTTAGTGATAGTGTGTTGGTGAACTCCAAATAGGAAACTCCATGCAATATTTATATGCTGGTATTAGATTTCATTTGGAATAATATAATTAATATATTCGCAAGATTAAATATGTTCTTAAATATGTCACGCCATAGCAAATTTTTGCTGTAATGCAAAAATGAACATCTAAATCTTATAGTTCTTCTATTTCATACTGAGTGCAATGCAATCACTTAATATCAAATCAAAGCTTTGAAGTTTGAACAGAGAAGATTCGGAATAGAAAATATAAATGATAACGCCAAACAAAACGATTCTATCTAGTTCATTTTATTATAGTTTGTACATTTAATTTTCAAGTGTTAGTGAACTACTAAACATTTTCATCAATAACTATCAATAAGTATTTTATAACTTCATATAAATAATCGTGAGTACCTAGAGAAGATTATGTTTTGTATAAATTATAAACATTGTTGTCTTTTCTTCCTCATTCTTAATTGAAAATAAGTATTGTAATATTTCAATTTATTTATTTTTTACCATTTAATATTATTATATTGAGATAAAAAGAGATTATTTTCAGTATGTGCCTGTATTTCATATAGGTCGTGAACTAGTTCATTTTTGAAAGATGTAGTAGTTCACGACCTATAGTTCGTGAACGGTACATTGAAATGAACTACGAACTAGGTCCTCAAATTGACCTACAGTTTGCCATCGCTAATACTGAAGGCCTTTGCAACAATTTGCCAAATACAGAAGTGTAACTTTTGATATTTTTTTTACAAATATCTTAAATTTTTTTGCCTCAAACTTGCCTTATTTGTACGAAACTAAATTAATGCAGATAAGAATATCTAATTCAATCTTTTTATTCTTTGTTCATTTATCATCATATAATCGCTTTAATTGAGAACTCGCTCAACTTTGTTTAGATTTTCATGAAAACCAAAGAAATTGTATAGTTTCTGATAAATCATTTATATTTGGTGTATTTTTATAAAATACGTATGGAATCCAATATTTGATCAGATCAAGATTATTATGTAAAAAAAAATTGATTTGAAACTTTCTAAAAAAAAGTCTTAAAATTTTGCTAGTTCAAAGTTGTTTGTGGCAAAGATACTTTGTGTCTGCTGATACATACACCCGGTATACATATCCCTACATGGATCGACTAAGGCTTAACTAATAACCATAGAACATTATCATTTTTTTTGTTACAATTGATGCGAATATTAGCTGTTCGATTTTATTTAACATATTCTGGGTGGCATATTGATCGACACTAGATCCGATTATGTTAATTCTACGTTCAAATAAAGATTTTGTTTTTCGTGGATTATAGAAGTATGTCACGTCATCTTTATTTCATGACACTATTTGCCATCATTCGTGCAATCTATTATAATGTAAATACGAATAATGCTTTATATGTTAATTATATTACGAAATATTTAATTACGTGGCTGATTAGGAAAGTCAGTAATTTTAATACTTAAGAGTAAATGTAGGTTAGTTCATATATAAATCAATGATCGATAACACCTGTCGAATGATTTTATTTAACAAGTTACCATTTTCCGATTGTTTCTGTATAAAATATTTGTTGAATTTTTGTACACAAGTGTGTAGAAATTAACGTTTCAATAAATAGACTAATTCTATTTACTATCGATTATAGCAATAACTCTCAGTTGGGGCAATATCGACCCCTTGGTGGTGGATGAAATTTTGAAACGCGTCGATGGAACTTAACAAGTTGTTTGGGTGTCGATGGACAAGTCAGATATTTATTAGGGAAGAGAAATAAATTACAATGTTTTATATCACGGTTAAAAACGAGGATTTATTCGACTATAGTTTCGCATTGTATTAAGCATCATCAAGAAATAAACAACGATGCGTCTTGTGTGTGGTGATTTGTTAGGTCTGTGTGTGGAGTGTCAAACGTCTGTTTCTTCCTCCGGTGTTTTGTCTGTTTTCAATAGTGTGGTCTTGGCGTGAATCTATGTTCTTGACATTTTACAGAAAACGTATTTATATATAAACAATCTACCTACAGATAATATCGAGTAATGGGGAGATTGGACATTAAGTATATTATAATTGAGTTTTTTCGGTGTTTGTGAATTTCTAGTGATTCAAGCTAATTTACTTGATGACTTTTTGAACAAACATGTAAAGTTTGTTAAATTATCTATACTAGGAAAATTATCGTGAGATTCTAAAATATGGTTAGCAAAGTTCGAATTAGTTTTATTTATTTATAACTATTAACCTTAGTTAGAATTGAGGGGGAAGAAGAGGTAGCAAAAATAGGGAAGGGAGTTCGGCAGGGATGTACACTTTCACCGTTATTATTTAATCTATATATAGAAGATGCAATAAACAAAGTAAAAGAAGAGTATAGTGTAGGTGTGAATGTACAGGGAGAGAAAATATATATGTTGAGATTCGCCGACGATATAGCTATATTGGAAGAAAGCGAAAAGAATTTAGAAAGGGTATTGAATGGTATGCAGGCAGTATTGACTAGGGATTTTAACATGAAAATAAATATAGGTAAAACTAAAGTGATGAGGTGTGACAAAAAGGAATGCAGTAGAAAAATGAGGATCTCAATAGGAGATAATAGAATCGAAGAAGTGTCAGATTTTTGTTATTTAGGCAGTAGAATCACAAAAGATAATCGAAGCAAGGTAGATATAAAGTGTAGGATAGCACAGGGTAGGAAGGCATTCGTAGAAAAGGAACAGATTTTAAGATCAAATATTGACTTGGGTATTAGAAAAAGATTACTGAAGGTATATGTTTGGAGTGTAGCACTGTACGGGTGTGAGGCGTGGACTATAGGAAAGGAAGAGAAGCGTAGATTACAAGCATTCGAAATGTGGTGTTATAGGAGGATGATGAGGATTGGTTGGGAAGATAAAGTAACAAATGAAGCTGTACTAGAGTTAGTAGGGGAGAAGAGAAGTATTTGGAGAGTGTTACAGCGTAGGAGAGACAGATTAGTAGGGCATATCCTTAGGCATGGGGGATTATGCAATTGATCATAGAAGGTAGAGTGGAGGGAAAGAGAGGGGTAGGTAGGCCTAGATTGGAGTCAGATAGTTGAAGACGTTGAGATGAATAGCTATAGGGAGATGAAGGGATTAGCTCAGGATAGATCGGCATGGCGTGCTGTTTCCAACCAATCTTTAGGATTGCGGACTCTTTAACTAACTAACATGTTCAGTAAATCTAATTTTAAAGCTACGGCCTTTTAAATTTTGGCCAATATATATTTTTATTTCTCTTCCCTAATATGGAATATCATAACATAACGGCAAAACTTATAACCTCCTATTACTCCATAAGAATTCATGTTATAAATACGGCTAATATGTACAAATTTTCTCGACTCACCATAACTGTTGAAATTGTTACTGAATTTTCCAATTGGCGGTGAATATATTTTCATATTCTCACCACTTTCGTTTGGTCTGGGCTGTTTTCCAGATGTTGGACCATTACTGCTAAAAGTAATGGGTTTGTGGCGGTTGCCCACGCCTGAAGCGGATTCAGTTGCCTGCTAAAAAAAAAATTCAAAATTCAAACAGGAACATATAACGGAAGTAAAATTTCAAAAGTAAAATAAACTGCAGTTGACAATTCATGAAACGACTGTTTAATTATCGAATTTGTATATTTGATTTTAATATTTACCGGCGCAGTTGGTACAGCAGATAATTGCTTAGATGGCTTTTTCAATGATTACATTTAAGTTTACATTTGTACTGAGGAGGCTGATAAAATAAGTCCCTAATTAAATAGTTTATCTTGATCAACATTAATGGGGCTATTTCTTTCTTTTTTCGTATCTCGGCCGTCAATACATTATCTTTATTGACATTATGAATGACCTAAAATGTAGTTGATAAAAGAATTGCACAGAAAGACACTTAAAAAATGTATAGAAGTAAAATTTAAAAAATAAACTATACAGAGAGAAAGCAGATAAAAGATTAAACAGATAATATACGTAGGGGATAGAAACTTAAAAAAATATGGTTATAAGAGGATGATGCGGATTGGGTGGCTAGACAGAGTAACAAATGAAGACGTGTTAGGTTAGTAGAAGAGAAGTATCTGTAGTTGATAGACTAGTAGTTATATTATCTATACTAGGAAAATTATGGTGAGATTCTAAAATGTGGTTAGCAAACTTCGAATTAGTATTTTTTTAAATTTAACACAGTAACATGTTCACTAATTCTAATTTTAAAAGTTTCTGTTTGGTCAATTGCAATCTGGACAATTAATCTTATATACTCCACTACGTTTAAATTTATCTGTCTTATCTTTATGGTTGAATAATAGATTGGATGTGGTATAAGTTGTTCATTCTGATAGACTTAAATTGTAGTTAGATAAAGTATTAGCAATTTTTTCTGTGTTCGGTGGAGAATATTAAAGGAAATATATTTAGTTGTGTTAGCAGATGTTAGAGCATGTAGGATAGATAGAGTTGAAAATCATTTGCTTACGCTTCCTATGGACAAGATTAGAAATGGATGTTTTTTGATCAACCAATCAAGAATATTCGAAATATCTAGGTTAAAATGTTCATTACTTAGAAGGATGGAGAAGGCTCTGTGAATCAAGGATTTGTAAGCTGCAAGTTAATGTTTCAAAGGATGTGAAGAGTTGGTTGGGATTGTTATAGATGAGAAATTCGGTTTTCTATGAATGTTAAAATTTAACTGGGAATTCTGTCTATTTATGGTTATATCAAGAAAGTTTAGAGTGATCGATTTCAGTTTCTAAAGTGAATTTAATATTATCAGGTTGTTGGTTCAAAAATGATAAAAACGAATCTAATTGTCTAGTAGTGCCCAGTGGCGGCTCTTGCCATTTCAATCTGGGGGGCGCATTTCTTAAAAAATAACATAATAGTAAGAAATCGTACCTAAAATGGATGCAAAATGATTAAATTCAATCATTTCTTGAATGTGAATTCCACTCTTCTATCTTTCATTGATATAAACTTTTCCAAAACTTTTTCGTTAAAATTGTAAATATCTTGCACCACATTTTTATTAATACAAATCATCGCCAACGCGTTTAAATGATCATTACCCATAGCATTTCGCAAAAAAGTCTTGATTCTTTTAATTGTTGAAAAACAACGCTCTGATTGAGCAGTGGTCATCGGGGTTGTTAAAATAATTTTAAGTATTTTTATAGTTTCCGGGAATGTTTCACTCAGATTATTTTGTAGCAATAACGAAAGAAAATTTGTGGCTCCAATTATTTGATAAAAATCCGGACACGAGTAAATGACTTCTAATTCTGTTTTTAATCTGGTTTTATTCAAAAATGGATATGCATGACACACGGTTTCGAAAAGGTCCACTGGAAATTGTTTAGAAAATGTTGGCATCGATTTCGTGTTAAATAACTCAGCGGCTTGCAGATGGCCATGATATGAAAATCTGTCCTTCATCTGTGTTATATATATTTTTGTAAATGTCTGGTTTTGAGCACTCCTTGCACAAGTTTGCTATAAATTTAAATTAGGCAATAGCCTACCTAATTCTTTAATTTATACTTTGTCCACAAGAGAAAGTCTACAAAACTCTATTTTCAATAAAGAACTAACACTATTCATTTTTATTAAATTATTTCTATTAAATATATTCTTGGAGAAACACGTGGCAAAATCGTAGATACGTACATATCGTACATACAAAGAACAAATGCTACTGTCTAATCTGGCTATTCTATATCAATTATATACATATATATATATACTCTCTGTATATACTACTCTCTGTTCTCTAAACTTCTCTAGGACGTTGAAGAAGCGCGACATCCAATAGATGATATACTGCATCGGTCGCCTGCACTGTATGATACACTCATCTCATTGCATATGTACTGTATATATGTATTTAACTTGTACTGGCATTGGATAGCCGCTGGGAATCTATGATACATATTAGACGATGAAACAAGGAGCGAACCGAAGAAACAGAAGATATACTGCATACGGCTGCTCTCACCGATTGCTTGCAATAGAGTGAGATGAGTGTATATGCATTTAACCTGTACTGGGTGGCACTGAACACGCAGCGGCACCAAATTAGCGATATATCTATACCACGCGAACGATAGATACAGATAGATACAGCATCGGTCGCTGCTGTGACTTGCAACGGATACCACAACGAACGCCACACCGTGTTGTGTTGATTGTTATCGCGGCGCATGTTTTATCTTTTATGAAAAATAATACCGAGATAAAATATCGCAATGCAATTATATATCTACGGTGATGCGCTCAATGTTCAGGAGGGGCGCGCGGATCTGCGACCTGCATAAGGAACCGCCATTGGTAGTGCCATTAAAACAAGCTAAAATGTCATCCACATACCAAAATGTTATTCGTTTTTTGCCTGATGATGAATTTATTATTTTAGTTTCTACATTATACATGAAAATGTCTGCTAGTAGGGGACTCAAGGGAGAGCCCATGGCTAGGCCATGCTTTTGGAAATAATATTTATTATTGAATTGGAAATAATTCTGCATGGTACAGAGTTGAATAGATTCATAAATTTCAGATTAAATAAAGGGGCCAAACATTGTAATTTATTTCTCTTCCCTAATATGGAATATCACAACATAACAGCAAAATCTATAACGTATATAATAAAACCTAGAATAGCAGCAATAGAAACTAGAGTACACAAAATGGAAGGGGTGTTTCATATGACAAAAAACACATATAACAAGAAATCTTTATCCTGGAACACAAAACTAAGACACTATCAAACAGTGGTTAGACCTGAAACATTGTATGCGGCAGAAACACTTAAACTAACAAGAACTGGAGATCTTGAAAAACTAGAAAAGGTAGAAAGAAGAATTTTGAGAAAAATATTGGGACCTAAAAGTAATAGTAATGCAGAATACAAATTAAGATCAAACAGAGAGCTATATTTGAAAGTTGAAAAACTAACTGATGTAATGAGGAAAAAAAGACTGCAGTTTTACGGACACATATACCGAATGGATAATAACAGACTAACCAAGCAGATCTTCAACTTACTAAACAGTTACAAATCCAAACCCACATGGTTCATTGAAATTGATAAAGATATGAAAAGTGCTGGAATTAAAAGAGACACAATAAATAACAGAAAACGTTTTAGAGAAGTAACTCAAAAGGCAGGATTTCAGGAAAGAAAGAAATCAACGAATGGAAGAAAGTGGACCAAAGAAGAAAAGGAACGACATTCTCGAAGGATGAAAGAAGTGTGGGAGCAAAGAAAATTGAATACAAAGAAGTATAGCCAAAGTTGATTTATCGTACCCTCCAAAAGGGTTATTCGAAAGAAGAAGAAGAAAACCTAGATATTTATTAGTTTTCGAAAATTTCAGGTGATTTTTTTAGAATAGTGAAGCGAAGGAAATCTTTAGCTCATTGAATTTGAAATCATTTTGATAAAGATCACTTACCAATGCCGAATCTTCGGATATAAAATTTCTAATCGATTTTGTTATATAGATTCGATATCTTGATCTAAATACAAATTATAATTACAATCTTCCACGATTTTTCTTCATCTATATTCCCACGATGCTTTATTATTCTTCAATTAATTTAGGATACTTTTATAATGCCGATCGGAAATAAAAACGAAGTCTCTGAACTGGTCAAATAGCTACCATTTCGTATTTTCGCATCGCTATAGGCATGATTTATTCAATAAAATCTGTGGCGAAGAGGGCCACATTGGGCGCGTAATGTACCCACCAAGATGCTGTATAAAACGCACTAAGTAGGCGTCGGCGGTGCGACGGCCCCTGGCCATAAAGCGGCGAACACCCAACCTCTTTATGACGCCTTTCAACGACCGCCGCTGTTTACTTTTCGGGCTTCGGTGGTTTTCGTTCGTGTCGTAACAGTGGACGGTTCCGACGCAAGGCTGGATGAAGGAAACGGGCAGCCACTCCATTACAGGGAAAACTAGCAGGAATACATTAGGAGAAAAGGCATTGTGTACTGGAAAAATGCATCGTTCGATACGGGGAAAAGAAAAATTAAAATTAAATGTGTACCAAATTAAACTCTGACTCCAAAAATAATAATGCCTGTATTTTAAATAGTATGGTTTATTTATATTTAAATTTAAATTTGTATTTAAATTTAGATTTAAATTTATATTTAAATAGTATACCGAATTTAGTAAATGTTCACCGAATGTATAAAACTAAATTTATCATTATTTCACGTTTATTATGTGATTTTATTTTTAATAATTAGTGAGACTGATTTTTAAAACTTTAACACATTAAAAGTTTAATATTTATAGTAATTTTTACTAGGCAGAGTCATGATAAATTTTCAATTAAAAATAAGATAAATAAATAATTTTCATTAATTCTTTTATTGTTAATTGACAGGACAGGTCTGAAATCTCAATACGGTATTTTTTTATTATTCAGTTACAATTTTCTAATTATATTGCCATTACAAACACGAAAAGTAAAATATTTTTACTTGTCAAAACAAATTATTCTATATCGAAAAATGTATTTTTACTTTTTTTTGCAATTAAAGTTCTTGCAATTAAACTTAACAACGTCAAATAATGAAATATATATTTTTTGTAATAATTTTCATTGTATAAATGACCAATTTACCTATCATCGGAAGTATTTTACAAAAAGTAAAATTATTTAGTTTTCATTGTTTTAAATTAACACTAAGATTAAATATAGTGCAAAAATTGGTGAACATTTACTATTTTCGGAAAACGAAAGTATTTTTTTTTGTGTGCATATTTTCATTAAATTTAGTAAGCAATTAATAAACACAAGCCAAATAAAAATACAATCTTTCATACAGACCTAATACCGAAATATCAAGAAAAAAAGCTTAATAAGCGAACTATAGTCAAATAAATCATCGTTTTAAATTGTGATATAAAACATTGTATTTTTATTTCTCTTCCCTAATATGGAATATCACAACATAACGGCAAAATCTATTACCTACTTGTCTTCCTTTATGTAGAGAATAAATCATTTCTTCCGCTTTCTTTCATTTAATTGTTAATTCTATGAATGAAACAATTTTCTTCAAATCTCCACTAAATCGAATACAAGTTTGATTTTATTCTACTTGATTCAAACAGTCCTATTATGCATTTTTAATCTTATTCATTTTTAAAATTTTATCCCCATAATTGTATACAATAATAATAAAAAACGAAATTGAAACTTTTATTACCCAGATGTGTTTTTCGAAAAAAAAAATTTTTTCCTCGTGAAAAATCCTGAGAAGAAGAAAATGTATAAAAACAACTGGTTTCTTTGCAAATAAGTGATATTTCCAGCTCTCTGGCGTTAATATCCTAATTGATAAGAATTAAAGAAATTTTTTCCTCATCAAAAAATAAATTTTGGTCCTGCAACCATATAAACAGCTGTTTTAACGCCACACCTTTAGCACTTACATTAGTCTAACCAATATGCTTTTCAAAACGATCAAATTTTTTTATTATAATTTGCAATTTTGTTAAAATTTAGCTTCAAAATAACGCAACAAACAAATATATGATTTGTTTTAAGATAAAAGATAAAACCCCTACAGTATTTATTTATTAGTTTATTTATTTAGCACGAAGCATATTTAATTGGTCTTCTAAAAAATAATTTCTTATAAAAAGGTAATTTGAAACTATGTTTCAGATAATTTAGAAAATATGTAACGATCCTTGATGTTTACAAAAATAATATGTACTTAAATTATCTGGAAAATTGAGTTTTTAACTCCACTAATTATCAGAGTCACATATTTTCATATTCACCAATTAATAATGCAATTAAGAATATTTATACTACTCGGATTGTAAGATTATTGAAATATTCCCAAAAAACCTGATAAACCCATATTTTAACATAACCGCGTTTTTGATAATAATGAAGACACAGAATTTTCTAAAATATACTTTTAGAGACTCTGAAGGAATTGTTTTTATGAGGTTATTGTCTTATGGTTCCATTTATTATGTAGCATTTATGTAATTCAGTTATAATTTGGATAATAAATTTGTCAACTCTTCTAACATCCGTGTCCCGTTATTTTGAAAGAAAACGGTTATAATATTAAGCATATGATTAATTTTGTTGTCAAAACTGACATTTGATCAAATTGAATTGTTGAGTCCTGGCAAGCTGCAAATAAATGTGTCGATGTTTCTAAAGTTTGTCATCATGTTTAAAGGAAAGGGTGATGAATTTTTCAAAAGTGAATACGGCATCAGATGCATTTTATAATTCTGAACAAATTAGTAATTTACCATTTTGCTCTAAAGTTTATAGGAGAGCCAATATTTGCACATGTTTAATTTTACATGCTATTTCCCTATGGGACATAATCCGTCCGCCACCCTGTATATCAAATCCTAATATATTATTATTTCTAATGACTAAAATACAGAAGTGATAATTTTTAAAATTAAATATGAAGTTTTAAAAATTTCCAATTAGAAACGAAGGACCTAGTTCGTAGTTCATAGTTCATTTCAATGTACCGTTCACGAACTATAGGTCGTGAACGACTAACATCTTTTTAAAATGAACTAGTTCACGACCTATATGAAATACATGCACATACTGAAAATAATCTCTTTTTTTCTCAATATAAAAATATCAAATAGTAAAAAATAAATAAATTTAAATATTACAATACTTATTTTGAATTAAGAATGAGGAAGAAAAAACAATGTTTATAATTTATACAAAACATGTATATAAGGAAATATAATTTCGTTCCGTTCACCAACACACTTTATCACATAAATGTTAGACTGCTATTGGCACTGTATATGTAATGTATACTATACTGCATCATTTACGAGTCGTTGTGATTCATGAACGGTTTAGTACACGACGGGTTCAGGACCTAGTACAAGTACATCAATACGTACACTGTGCACCATATAGTTCATAGTTCACGAACTAGGTCATAGTGACCTATTGGTCTTTGCAAAACACCGTCACAGTACGCCCGTCATTTGATTGAACCGTTCAGAGTGAACGGTTCGCGACTGAACTACACATCGCTACAACGAACGGTTTACAGCGCTAATTAATATAAATACTTTTTGTGTACAAAAAAGGTTTTTTACGTTTAAACGAGCGGTACTAAAAAATGATTGTACAAATATGTGCGCAGCATAAATTTTTGTTTTTATCAATTTTTATTTTCGGAAATCCGTAATTTTGAAAACCGTGTAAAAAAAAGTAGCGTGTAAATCGGGGGATATATAAGTGTACTGATTTTATAGATTTTTAATAATCGAAAAATGTCGACGTCCTACTCAAATAAAAAGTACCAAGCTTTCTGAGAAATGTTTTAAATAAATGAAAAGATTTACAATTTTCATTAGGGAAGATTCGTGACTCTGTCCTCGTAGTATTCCACCTATGGTAGACATTGAGGAGGAATAATCTAGCACTTATGCAGCAAACGTTGCCATATCGCACAGCTTTATCATCGCGCGTACAAATAGACCGCGTTCCTAACATCTAGCCGCCTCGCTAATCCCCGGGGCTTATCCGAATCTTATCGCTCACCACGGGGTTTACGCTCATATCAAACTATCCTACTATACAGGTTGAGACAGTTAAAGTCGCCATTCCTTTTTGAACACTTACTTTGTGACGAACAGTCTCCTATTGAAGAAACAATGCTATATTTTGTTTATAGAAAATTGTTCGAAATTAGTTGCATGCTAAATATAATAATTTTTATGATTATCGATTTGGTGTATATTGAAGATGTATTTTCCAAAATGGTCATTATTTATGCTCAAAATAATCACAACGAAACTGAAAAATATGATTCAAAATAAATTATATGGGAAATTATCGCGAAGTCATTCAATATAACGTCCTTATAATAAACGGCGTTTAATGTAATCGACATATGTCATAAACATTATATTCTTTATGGAAATTTTTTGAAATTAGTTGCATGCTAAAAATATTGATATATATATTTTTTTTTTCTAATTGCGTTTCTAATAGGGCTGTTAACGAACCTAAATGAGTTCGTTTATAGCGAATTTGAGTTCTCTTATGGCATAGTGCAATTTACTGTTTTAAAGTTGGTAGCTCTGCTTGCCAGTTATCAAACGTCAAACTACAAAAGAAAGCAACAAATAGTTTAATTTTAATTTATTTGGCAATTTATTTCAAATATTTCAAATGTGTCAATAGCTACTACCAACAGTCAAAAAATTCCCTAAATTTTGAAATTTCGATTTTTTATTTAAAAACGGCATAAAAGACGCAAATTAGCAAAAAATGTGTAAAAAACTCATTTCACAAGTCATTTATAACACTCGTTCTTTAGAAAACTCGTGCTATAAAACCTGTCTTCTGAGATTCGTTCTTTAATATACTATTATGATTATCGAATTAGTGTATATATAAGATGTATTTTCCAAAATGGTCATAGTTTATGGTCGTCGAAATAGTCACAACGAAACAGAAAAATATGATTCCAAATAAATTATGCTGAAGTCATTCAATATAACGTCACTAAGAATATCTTTCAATCAATATAAACGGCATTTGGTGAAACCGACATATGACATAAAAATTATATTCTCTAAAGAGTTGAATAAATTTTCTTTTATTGCACAAACTGTATTATTGATTCATTGCACAATGTAACATAATAATTATTAAGTAATTAATAATTATATATTTTTCTTAATTGCTGTCCAACTGGCGGCACGTGAAGAAATTCATGTTTTTGAAATCACAAATAGATCATCTATATTACAGCTAATACTTTTTGCGAAATTATAATGTATTTTTAAATATCAAAATGTTAACGGAGATTCATGTTGAACCATTTTTATATTCCCTCTCATCTCATTGGATGTAGTTTCACAATAAGAAGCTATTATAAATTAATAATGCATCTTAAAAAATACATTTATTAATATATAAAATAATTATGTTCTAGAAGTTTATATAGCCAAATATTAGCAAAAGAAAAATTGCCAGCAGTTTTAGGAATTGGACAGCGCTGCTTAATCATTGCTTGGATATAAATCTGATTAATATTTATTTGTATATTCATAAAATTAATACTAACCAAATTAAGCAAATAAATGTATATGTGTATAAGACATGGGGTTATGTTTATGCTCTCTGACAGTTTTAGAAAATAATGGAGAAAGTAAGTTTATACCAAATGACGGTTATATCGAATGAAAATTGCGGACAGTGGCGATTATGAAGCATGATTGTTTGGTTAATAATATTCCTGCGATCAACTTCTAAATCTTCTAAGAATGTAATGAAAATGAAATCTTTGTAAATAAAATCACACTGTATATAATAAAAATAAATACACAGCTTGGTGTTCTCATTTGTATGTCCACAAGATTTATACAATCTGTTTTTACTGAATCTGTTTATAAAGTCTAGGTATGTGAATCGAGCTCACTTTAAAGTATACATATTTAAAAAAAAATTTCACAATTTTTTATTTTCCACATATTTGACATATTCGGCATCAAACAGTATTTAATTATCGAAAAATGCGTTAATATGTACCGGAATTTTAAACTCTTCTAAATCATGAAATCGTTCATTACATATATCTAAGTGGTAATAAATTTTTGAAAATTGGCTTGAATAAAAAAATCCTTACAATAAAATTACAGTTAATATAAAGTTTTAACCAGATCTACGATTGTAATACAGACAAAATGAACACATCATAAAATTTATAAAAGTAATCGAATCAAACGTTTCCAAATTTGAAGCAATTGTTTGTTAATGTAAAATCTCCAATTGCAAATATTGAAATCAAAGTGGAACCTCGTTTCATATTGTGTCCATTTTTTTTAAATTTAAATTCGCTATTTGATTTTCATGGATTTTCCAAAGAATCTCAGATAAACATGAAATATTGACGAGGTTTCATAAGAAAAATATTTTATACTCTGTATTTAAGTGATTAATGAGAACTTAAAAATTAGAAATACTATAGTTTAGTTGAGCTATAATTTTTCGAGCGTTTACAATTTATTTATATATTTTTAACACAGCTTAATTAACACTAGATATTATGCTAGTATAATGCTTGAATAGAAACTAACATGGCGATGGGTACATTAACAAGAATGTATTGGGTACTCGATAAGGAGATTTTAATTTAATTTTAATACCCGGTAATTTTAATAAAATTTTATTTCGCTCTGATATAATAATAATCGGCAATTCACTAATAAACCGGTACTGGAAATCGAATGGTTATAAACAATTAAATTAAGTCATCGATTATATTTAATTTTCCAACTATCATTGCAACATTCTAATTTTTTTACATTAAAATAACTAAAGCGAATCGATTTTTTTTTAATATTGTGCCTGTTCTCACATACCCGTCAGTCTTTAGGTACCTGTCAGTTAGAGTGTACCCTGTCAGAATTGACACTTATAATAAAAAAAATTTGCAAATAACATCGATTAAATTTACATTTTATTTTATTACCATATTTTATTTTATTATCATTTTATTACCATATCATACCTCATTGTCATAGCTTAACATTATTGTCATTTAATTAGCTCATGTCTGTACTTTATTTATTTATGTATAAACAATGCGACGTGTAAAAAATTTAAATTATATTTTTAGATAATTGCCATTGTATATTTTTGTACACTTCACATCATACACATCTCATATTTGAAAATGGTTCACATAACTATTGCACGTGCTGTGGAATATGGTGGAACAATTTTGTATTTTGAAGAAAACATAAAACAGGATCATGTTAACTTTAGTTATTTTCGGGATATTTCGTTAGTCGCGTCCCATTTCATTTTTTATATTTCAATACGTATATATTTTTCATTGAGTTCAAATTATGTCATCATCTAAAGTTGTTAATTAGAGGCAACAAGTAAACTATTGTAAACAAAAATCTTGAACATATAAAAATTAATTTGGTAGAGAATGGACACTACAACAATAATCTATTAAAAATTGTTGTAATTAACGTATGATCAAATTTTTAATCGATTAAATGTGGTTAAACCAGTTACATTTTCGGACGAGATTTTGTATTTTAAAAAGAATTAGTGCCTTATAAATACAAATTCGTTACGCTACCATATTCCAAAGAGCAGGTGGCATTCATATAGGCCGTTATTACGCGGCGCTGCAGTGTAGACTGTAGGATTAAAGTCTGTAGACTTTGAAAACTGTTATTCCACTGTACTGTGAAATTTCGCCCAGCGTTTTAAAATGGATAAAGTGTTGCCTATATGTGGAATAGTAGGTAGCATATGCTAAAGGAATTCAGGCCTGTTGCCGTATATCGTAAACATCTTTGATAAATTGAAATGAAACGAGTTGATTGAAGTTATAAAATATATATACAATATAGATACAAGTTTCAACACAACTAATGAAATATATTGAATTTGCGTACTTCGTTCATCAAGAATACTTTTTGTTCTTTTTTCAATAATTGCATCTTAAATTTTTATGAAAAAAATGTAGCGTTGTAAAAGTAATTATGTTATAAACTTGTCCTCTGTACATTCAACGACGAAGATGCGGTTAGAAATGCTGGGCAATTATCAATTTTTTTACGACAAGTCTCTATTATAGTCGGAAGTAGATTTTTGGATTTTGTGCAAATTTTTTGTAACAAATACTGCAATAAAATGAATACCCTCTTTGGCTGGCGACATTTATTATACAGAGAACATTTTTCCCAATATAAATTCATGAAATAGTAGATATTTGAGCACACTATAATGTAATTTGTTTATTAATTGTTATATATAATTTTATGGTATATAACAACGGACCTGAATTCCTTTGGTATATGGTACCAATATATTTAAAGGGAGTACTACGTCAGAGAGCTGGAAACGTCTAAAAACGATCACTTTAAACGAATACAAGAGTTTTTAGACATTTTCATGCGTCGCCGATTAAAAATGTATTTTTTACGCCAAAAAATTTTTTTTTATTTGTGAAAATAAATTTATTAACGTCAGAGAGCTGGAAACGTCGAAAAACGATCACTTTCAACGAATACAAGCGTTTTTAGACATTTTCGTGCGTCGCCGATTAAAAATGTAGTTTTCATGCCAAAAAAATATTTTTTATCTGTGAAAATAAATTTATTAATGTCAGAGAGCTGGAAACGTCGAAAAACGATCACTTTCAACGAATACAAGCGTTTTTAGAAATTTTCGTGCGTCGCCGATTAAAAATGTAGTTTTCATGCCAAAAAAATATTTTTTATCTGTGAAAATAAATTTATTAATGTCAGAGAGCTGGAAACGTCGAAAAACGATCACTTTCAACGAATACAAGCGTTTTTAGAAATTTTCGTGCGTCGCCGATTAAAAATGTAGTTTTCACGCCAAAAAAATATCTTTTATCTCTGAAAATAAATTTATTAACGTCTGGAAACGACTAAAAACGACTACTTTCAAAGAAAACAGGCGTATTTAGTAATTTTCGTGCTTCATGAATTAAACATGTAGTTTTTACGCCAAAAAAATATTTTTTATTTGTGAAAATAAATTTATTAACGTCAGAGAGATGTAAACGTCTAAAAACGATCACTTTCAACGAATACAAGAGTTCTTAGACATTTTCAATGCTTCGCAGATTAAAAATGTATTTTTCACGACAAACAATATCAATTTCAAAACGTTGGGTAAAATTTCACAGAACAATGAAATAACGGTTTTAAAAATCTACAGACTTGAATCTTGCAGTGCAGGACAGTGTTATAACTCTGCTACATATTACATATGCACATACATATATCACACACACCCATTTCGTCACATATTCTCTGCCTCTTCCACAGGCCCGGGGCGGACACGCACGAGCGACAAGTACCGCAGTGTCTACACCGACCACCAGCGCCACGAGCTGGAGAAAGAGTTCCAATTCGTCAACAAGTACATCACCATTCGGCGCAAACACGAACTATCTTCGCATCTCAGCCTGACCGAACGCCAAATCAAGATCTGGTTCCAGAACCGACGCGCCAAAGAACGGAGACAGCGCAAAAAGAGGACCGACAACCAAGGCATGCTTTTATCTCTAACTACGTGCATCAAGACGGATGATGATAAAGACATAGACGATAGAGATGAGGAAGAGGCGTTAGCGTTGCCTAGTTGCAGGATGCACGAGGGTTACAATGGACGAAGAGCTTATAGTACGCCAATTCTAGAGGGGTACGAATATAATATGTTGCGGATGCGTGAATAGGTGTCCCAGGATGATTTGAGGCAGAAGTCACTTGTCGCGGGACCAAGCGCACCCCGATGCGCAACTTATTAATGTGCCACCACCTTTACCATCACCACCATTAATTGTCGCTGATTATAACCGAGGGATTTGCTCTAATGTGATTTTACGAATTTAAAATATGAGAAATCTACGTTAATTGTAATGTGATTGTGATTTACAGTGATGATATTAAGGAAAATATTCATAGTTAATACATTCATTGTTATTTCAAAATTAGCAGTACGTTTGATTCAAAATGATTCCAAAGTGTAGTAAATGTTACCATAAAAATACGTTTTATATCTACAATATGCAAAAACGTAGAATTTCATTAAATTTCGGTTTTAATCGTTTTTTTTTTAAGATTTAAGATTAAATTTTTTATTATCTAGAAATATATTTTCTTATATATTAGCTTTATTACTATAGAAATGATTTTTGCTAACAAATTTCACTTATTTATTCGTTCATTAATTAACTAGCAATATTTGATGTATGATAATTATTTTTTGATAATTGATAATTTGGTAATTACGATAATTATTATTTTTAATTCAATCTTTAATAAAAGTGCAATTTTTATAGGTATATCGTGCTCGCCATAATCAAAATATCTTCTATGATTAAAAATTATTTTCAGCGAATTATTTAAAAAAAAAATTATTTTTACCAGACATTTATTCTGGCAATCATATTAAAATGTAATGAATATTATTATATCACAATCGCAATTAAATAGAAACAATAACTTTTTTTGTACTATTACAGATTTTATCCTAAAATGAATTATTTTTACGATATTATTTTTTAGGGTTTTATTATATTGTTTTATTATACATTTCTAAATGTTCTCTTTTAATATTGAAATTTTTTAGGTGAGCACGATGCACGAATTACCCTGTATAGCAATATATGAAAGATAATACAATCTAATATTATTTCGAAGTGCAATTAGAAGACAAAGTGATTTTTAAATTTATTGTTGAATCATAAAAGTAAATAAAAACTTAGGAATCTCCGAATTTTGTACATAAATATTTCTTAGAATTAATCGAGCACTCCAAAAATTTTGTAAGACACTTTGTGTACTTAGATGGAATTTAAATAAACTTGTTTTTATACCAAAATGTTGCGAAAATTTCATTTGTTGGTAAGACATTCCCAAGATTGAACAGTTTTTAAAATGAATAGCTTATTTATATAGCAGATTTGTTGAAATTTTAAACATTAAAATGAAATAACGTTCGTCAATAATAAACTTAATAATATCCTCGGTAAGTATGAAATAGTCTTGTAGTTCTAGAATCCGTTTTGAGGCATTGTAGATGAGTAGAAAAATGGAAGGGTAGCTTTATACCTAACGCTTTATACTGAGGCATAAAGCTACCATTCCATTTTTCTACTCATGAAATAGTCTTGGAAAATATAAATAAAATAAATATTAATTTTGGACTGTATTCAGCGATATTTTAATTCCAATAATTGCATGTCACTATTCTTATCTTAAAATGATCCATTTTACAATGCATGATTTGTCAAAAATGGCAAATGTCAAAATGACATTATATAGAGTATATATTAATTTCAGATGCAGTCATATTGACAATCTGTACATGAGAAATGTAAAAAAAAAAGTAATTTGAAACAAAAAAACTTTTTGAAACAAAAAACTTTTGAAACAAAAATTCAAAAAATATTTAACCGAAGAAACACTTTATAGCTTTAAACACGTTATAACATTCCCAATTCTATATTTTAGAACATTACACAATAATTACTTTATAACGTTGGCAAGAGCAGTGTTTGCACTTATATTTATAAAACAAGGAAAGAATCATGTTCTTTCTATTCTATTGCAGGAAAAACAAGGACGAAGGATAAATACCGTGTGGTATACACAGATCACCAGCGAGTTGAATTGGAGAAAGAGTTCTATTACAGTCGATATATAACGATAAGAAGAAAGGCTGAATTGGCCGCAAATTTAGGCCTATCGGAGAGACAAGTAAAGATATGGTTCCAAAATCGAAGGGCAAAAGAAAGAAAGCAGGTAGGTGAAAATCACATAATCCGGCTAGATAAATATATTATTTGCCGAGCTAAAAATTCCGGCTATGTATATACAGGGTGAACTTTTAGCGACGGTGTGGAATTTACCGCATAAACTAATATAGATGGAAATTCGAAAATTTCGATTCACAAATTCAGCTTCGAGCTTTAGTTAGTTAAAGAGTCCGCAATCCTAAAGATTGGTTGGAAACAGCACGCCATGCCGATCTATCCTGAGCTAATCCCTTCATCTCCCTATAGCTATTCATCTCAACGTCTTCAACTATCTGACTCACATACTTCAATCTAGGCCTACCTACCCCTCTCTTTCCCTCCACTCTACCTTCTATGATCAATTGCATAATCCCCCCATGCCTAAGAATATGCCCTACTAATCTGTCTCTCCTGCGCTGTAACACTCTCCAGATACTTCTCTTCTCCCCTACTAACTCTAGTACAGCTTCATTTGTTACTTTATCTTCCCAACCAATCCTCATCATCCTCCTATAACACCACATTTCTAATGCTTGTAATCTACGCTTCTCTTCCTTTCCTATAGTCCACGCCTCACACCCGTACAGTGCTACACTCCAAACATATACCTTCAGTAATCTTTTTCTAATACCCAAGTCAATATTTGATCTTAAAATCTGTTCCTTTTCTACGAATGCCTTCCTACCCTGTGCTATCCTACACTTTATATCTACCTTGCTTCGATTATCTTTTGTGATTCTACTGCCTAAATAACAAAAATCTGACACTTCTTCGATTCTATTATCTCCTATTGAGATCCTCATTTTTCTACTGCATTCCTTTTTGTCACACCTCATCACTTTAGTTTTACCTATATTTATTTTCATGTTAAAATCCCTAGTCAATACTGCCTGCATACCATTCAATACCCTTTCTAAATTCTTTTCGCTTTCTTCCAATATAGCTATATCGTCGGCGAATCTCAGCATATATATTTTCTCTCCCTGTACATTCACACCTACACTATACTCTTCTTTTACTTTGTTTATTGCATCTTCTATATATAGATTAAATAATAACGGTGAGAGTGTACATCCCTGCCGAACTCCCTTCCTTATTTTTGCTACCTCTTCTTCCCCCTCAATTCTAACTAAGGCAGTTTGGTGTTTATATAAATTAAAAATTATTCTCCTATCCTTATAATCTATACCCGTTTCTTTTAAAATTCTAAACATTATGTCCCAATCTACATTATCAAATGCCTTTTCTAAGTCTACAAAAGCTATGCAAGTTACCTTTCCTACCCTCTTTCTTTTTTCTACTACCGTTCTTAGTAATGTTCGAGCTTTATGTGGTAAATATATTTTTAACCATACAAGATGTTCCACTTTCGCTATGTACAAATCTTTATACAATATATACAAATCATACCACCTGAAAGTGTGATTGTAACAGTGGCTCGTGCCATTTCAATGGGAGGGGGGGGGGGGGGGGGGGGCGCATTTCTTAAAAAATAACATAATAGTGAGAAATCTTACCTAAAATGGATGCAAAATGATTAAATTCAATCATTTCTTGAAAGTGTATTCTATCTTTCATTGATATAAACTTTTCCAAAACGTTTTCGTTAAAATTGCAAATATCTCGCACCACATTTTTATTAATACACATCTACGCCAACGCGTTTAAACGATCATTACCCATAGCATTTCGCGAAAAAGTCTTGATTCTTTTAAGTGTTGAAAAACAACGCTCTGATTCAGCAGTGGTCATCGGGGTTGTTAAAATAATTTTAATTATTTTTATAGTTTCCGCGAAAGTTTCGCTGAGATTATTTTGTAGCAATAACGAAAGAAAATTTGTAGCTCCAATTGTATGATAAAAATCCGGACGCGAGTAAATGACTTCTAATTATATTTTTAATATGGTTTTATTCAAAAATGAATATGCATGACACACGGTTTCCAAAAGGTCCACTGGAAATTGTTTGGAAAATGTTGGCATCGATTTCGTGTTAAATAACTCAGCGGCTTGTAGATGGCCACGATATGAAAATCTGTCCTTCATCTGTGTTATAATTTTTTTTTTGTAAATGTCTCTTGTAAAACGCCGCGTAAATTTTTGAGCACTCCTTGCACAAGTTTGCGATAAATTTAAATCAGGCAATGGCCTAACACTATTAATTTTTATTAATATGTATGTACGTATGTACGATTTTGCCACGTGTTTCTCCAAGGATGTATCTAATAGAAATAATTTAATACAAATTAATAGTATTAGTTCTTTATTGAAAATAGAGTTTTGTAGACTTTCTCTTGAGGACAAAGAAAAAATTAAAGAATTAGGTAGGCCATTGCCTGATTTTAATTTATCACAAACTTGGGCAAGGAGTGTTTATATCAATGAAAGATAGAAGAGCGGAATACCATTTTCAAGAAATGATTGAATTTAATCATTTACCATCCATTTTAGGTACGATTTCTTACTATTATATTATTTTTTTAGAAATACGCCCCCCTCGATTGAAATGGCAAGATCCGCCACTGTAATCCATTGACCAGTTAGTTAGTTGATCCTCAATCCTAGAGATTGATTGGAAACAGCACGCCATCTGTTGATCTATCCTACGCGAACTCCTTCATCTCCCTATAGCTATTCATTCCATACGTCCTCCACTATCTGACCCACATACTCCAATCTAGGCCTACCCACCCCTGTCTTTCCCTCTACTCTTATATTTATAACTATAATAACTATAATGACTAATTGCATAATACCGCCATGTGTAAGAATGTGACCCACTAGTCTATTTCTCTTACTCTGCAATACCTTCCAAATAGCAATGTGTAGTTCACTCGCGAACCGTTCACTCTGAACGGTTCAATCAAATGACGGGCGTACTGTGACGATGTTTTGCAACGACCTATAGGTCACTATGACCTAGTTCGTGAACTATGAACTACATCGTGCACGGTGTACGTATTGATGTACTATATATACTTGCAGTATAGTATACATTACATATACAGTACTAACATTTATTTAGTGATAAAGTGTGTTGGTGAACGGAACGAAATAGGAAACTCGATGCGATATTGCAACAGCAGCATTGCCGAGCTGAGTCACAATTTATATGTCGGTATCAGATTTCATTTGGAATAATATAATTAATATATTCGCAAGATTAAATATGTTCTTAAATATGTCATGCCATAGCAAATTTTTGCAATAATGCAAAAATAAACATCTAAATCTTATAGTTCTTCTATTTCATAGTGAGTGCAATGCAATCACTTAATATCAAATCAAAGCTTTGAAGTTTGAACAGAAAAGATTCGGAATAGAAAATATAAATTATAACGCCAAGCAAAACGATTCTAACTAGTTCATTTTAATATAGTTTGTACGTTTAATTTTCAAGTGTTAGTAAAGTAGTAAACATTTTCATCAGTAACTACCAATAAGTAATTTAGAACTTCATATAAATAATCGTGAGTACCTAGAGAAGATTATATTTCTTTATATATATATGTTTTGTATAAATTATAAACATTGTTGTTTTTTCTTCCCCATTCTTAATTCAAAATAAGTATTGTAATATTTCAATTTATTTATTTTTTACCATTTAATATTTTTATATTGAGAAAGAAAGAGATTATTTTCAGTATGTGCATGTATTTCATATAGGTCGTTAACTAGTTCATTTTTAAAAGATCACAATCTATAGTTCGTGAACGGTACATTGAAACGAACTACGAACTAGGTCCTGAAATTGTCCTACAGTTTGCTATCGCTACTTCCAAATACCTCTCTTTTTGACAACTAACTCTAATACGGCTTCATTTGTCACTTTATCTGCCCACCAAATCCTGATCATGCTCCTATAGCACCACATTTTATTTTAAATGCTTCTATTCTACGTTTCTCTTCCTTTCCTATAGCCCACACCTCACACCCGTACAATATGCGTTCCGTAATCTTTTTCTAATACCCAAGTTTAAAATCTGTTCATTTTCCTACGAATGCCTTCCTACCCAGTGCTATCCTACAATTTATATCTACCTTACTTCCATTATCCTTTTAAATTCGACTTTTTAAATGACAAAAGTCTGACTATTCTTCTATTCTATTATCTTTTATGCTAATCCTTATCTTTCGCCTGCATTTTTTCTTGTCACACCTCATCACTTTGGTCTTGCCTATATTTATTTTCATGTTATAATCCGTCGTAATTACTTCCTGTATACCATTTAATACCTGTTTTAAATTCTGCTCCCTTTCTTCCAAGATAGCTATATCGTCGACGAACCCCAACATATATATTTCCTCTCCCTGAATTTCCACACCTACACTAAGTATACTTTTCTTTTACCTTATTTATTGCATCTTCTATATATAGATTAAATAACAACGGGCAAAGTGTACGTCCCTGCTGACTCCCTTTCCTATTCTCGCTACCTCTACTTCCCCCTCAATTCTAACTAAAGCCGTTTGATGTTTGTATAGATTGAAAATAATACTCCTATCCTTATAAGTTATTCCCGTTTCTTTTAAAATTCTAAACATCATGTCCCAATCTAGAATCTACATTATCGAATGCCTTTTCTAAATCTACGAAAGCTATGTAAGTAGCTTTTCCATTGACCAATTATTATTTCATAAAAACAATCATAAAATATATCGGTCTATATAAATAAGATAAATTTTCGCTCACCATCGCGTAATCCATCATCGAATAATAACCACGCTTTACAAACAGGTGAAGAAACGTGAGGAATTCACCGGTCACGGCAAGGACGCCAGCTCCTCCAGCGGCATTCCTCTACATCCCATCCAGCAGCACCAGCCCGTTCTTATACACCACCACCATCACAGCACAGGGGCAGCTGGTGGTCAGGCGCAGCTGCACCCGGGAGCGTCCGGCAGCGGTGGTAGCGTCAGTGCCGGCCCCCAGCTTAGTCCTGTCAATGTGGTGGTAGAACAGTCCTCTCTGAATATGTGATACTATGATGGGAATGAGTGTAATGGTGAATGGGTGGACATGGAACACCTGCAACAGGACAGAGTTTGTGATTCGATTAGATTATGTTGTGTTCAAAATGGAAGCGAAAAGGACATTAATGATGGTGTGTTTGAAAATGAAGCTCCAATGCCGAATGGTGTGTATATATAAAATTAAAACAATATGAAATATATGGTGTTATTGTGATGTGCGCACGAGATTTATATATGGTGATTAAGTAATAAAAATTGGTGAGGATATTTTCGTAAATTTCCGTTAATTTCTACATAAATTTATGGCAAACTTGTCAATTTGAATCTTGACTAGTTTACATACACTATCACAATTATAGCTCGGAAAAAAACAAAACTCTACATAGACATTGGGTTTCTGTAGTAAAATGTGTTTCTGCAAATATTAACCAAATTGTAATTTTTCTTAAGTTAGACGATCGACAAAGTATTTTGAATTTAAATGTTACATAAACGCAATTTCAGAAACCAGAATCATATACTTTTAAATTCCAACCAATCGTTTGAACTACGGAAACTTCAATCTACCTAAAATTTAAATTTAAGTGAACTAATGTCACCTAGTAGTCATAGTTTCAATATTGACGTTGTCTTATTTATTAAGTATCTACAATTGTAAACAATTTTAAACAATTGTAAACAAAATGTGCTTCCGCAAATATTAATCAAATTGTAATTTTTCTTAAGTTAGACGATCGACAAAGTATATTGAATTTAAATGTTACATAAACGGATCATAGTGTCATAATTTCGGAAAACAGAATAATATACTTTTAAATTCCAACCGATCGTTTGAACTACGGTAACTTCAATATCTACCTAAAATTTAAATTTAATTGAACTAATGTCACCTTAGTAGTCATAGTTTCAATATTGACGTTGACTTATTTATTAAGTATCTACAATTGTAAACAATTTTAAACAATTGTAAACAAAATGTGCTTCCGCAAATATTAATCAAATTGTAATTTTTCTTAAGTTAGACGATCGACAAAGTATATTGAATTTAAATGTTACATAAACGGATCATAGTGTCATAATTTCGGAAAACAGAATAATATACTTTTAAATTCCAACCGATCGTTTGAACTGCGGTAACTTCAATCTACCTAAAATTTTAATTTAATTGAACTAATGTCACCATAGTAACCATAGATTCAATATTAACGTTGTCTTATTTATTAAGTATCTACAATTGTAAACAATTTTGAGCAATTTGTAACAAGTTCTAAAGTAAAAGCACTACTGAATGCGAATAGTCCAGGGGGATGATTATATTGTGTTATATTGACGCATATATGATGCAGTAGTTCAAATGTTTGGTTGGGGTCTATGCTCTATGCTACGTAAAAATACCCCCTTGTCACCCCAAAAAACAATGCCTGTTAATGTAGTTATTTAAATACCCAAATAAGTACTAATCAAATTGCCAGTTGTAATTTTGTTAGTTGTCAATGCTTATAAAATAATAGCAAATAATTTTAAAATCACAAAACTAAATTATAATTCGGCATATTCTTATTTAAATGCTGTTTTAATATATTTTTATATTTTGTAAAAAAAAACTTTTATCATAGATTTGAAGGATAGTGGTGTTTATGATTATATGGGTGATAAATACATAATAGTATATTAAAGAACGAATTTCATAAGGCAGGTTTTATTGCTATAGTTCAAGTTTTCTAAAGAACGCGTGTTATAAATGACTTATGAAATGAGTTTTTTATACTATTTTTTCTAATTTACGTTTTTTATGCCCTTTTTAAATAAAAAATCGAAACTTCAAAATTTAGGGAAATTTTTGACAGTTAGTAGTAGCTATTGACACATTTGAAATAAATTGTCAAATAAATTAAAATTAAACTATTTATTGCTTTCTTTTGTAGTTTGACGTACAATTGTACATTTCAGGGACAAAATTTAAATTAAACTATTTGTTGCTTTCTATTGTAGTTTGACGTTTGATAACTGGCAAGCAGAGCTACCAACTTTGAAACAGTCAATTGCACTATGCTATAAGAGAACTCAAATTCGCTATAAAGAACTCATTTAGGTTCGTTAACAGCTCTATTAGAAACGCAAATTAGAAAAATAATTTTTTAAATCTAAAAATAATCCGTGCTTTATTCTATACAAATCATTCCATAATTTATTTATATATTTGGTCAGCGATAATTGAACAAAGTACTTTTTCACGAAATAAGTCTCTTAAATGCCATATGAATGAAATGTATCCGATTTTATTTAGATATACCATAAATCAATAAATAAATTTAAATCAAAAAATATTTAGATATTTAAAAAATGGCTTAATTCGCATTTGCGCAGAAACAACAAGATTTGGCCGTATATTTGGATTAATTTATAAAAATACGAAATAAATGCGCATTTCTGGAAAACAAATGTAAATAAAGGCGATTACAAAGATATTTCGTAAATTTGTTATATGGTGCAATATGATTAGTAATATTATTATTTTACCGAGAAAGTATTATTTTTAATTTAATTGTATGTTATAATAATTTCATTTTTACATTGTAAATGACTTGTTGATGATTAGTACGATCATTTTCGATGCTGATAATATCAACAAAAAATTATCCAAATCAAATATGTCAATAATATTGTGTTCATTACCTTTTTTAACTCAAAATAGCAAAAAAAAACCACAGAAAATAAGGAAAAGGCAGAATAAATTGTCCTGCTAGATAAAAGTTCCTTATGGCTACTACAATTACACACTATGTCATATTTTTGAGATTTTCACGCTCAATTTCTTTTAAATGCCAACTTTACTTATTTTTTGCCGGAAATTAAATTACATGTTATATTTGTCAATGGTCTAATATAATTTTTGCACGTGATAACTGATGATGTAATTTTAAACATTGTAAATGGTTGTGTGCTAAAATTGACCCACCCTAAAATGTTATGTAATTAGAATATGTAATAAGCAATAAGCACGATCTTTGCAAGTCCTTTATTATATGTGAAATATCATAAATATAATGAAATTTTGATTTTTTAAAAATATGAATAATTAAATTCACGACCTAGCGCAAGTATAAAAGGAACAATAAAGGAATTATATTTTTATAATCACTCGAAAATATTTCCAATATGAAATTCGTGTGAAAGAATGCGGCTCATCAATCGGTAATCGTTAACCATGTAATTATTTTATGATATCTCACCGTAATCCCCAAAGCTATTTTTATAATGCAGAAAAAGTAATTATTTCTCATTATGATCCACTTCAATCACGATGATAATGCACATTGATATCAGAAAAAATGCAGTACAAAATTGTATAGATTGAAATATTTAGTAATTCATGTGCTGTCGTTTAAAGGGTGTAAAATATGATTTAAAGCGTAAATAGTAACTAATCTACCGTCCAGAGGCTCAATGTATTTTCTATACAAATACAAATTTTATATGCGTGTGCTAATCGAAATAAAATTCCATTTCTATTATTTCGGTTCGTAACATTTTGACGAATTACATAATAATTTGGACAGGCCTCAAGGAATTTTATTCAAACCTCGGGGTTATGTCAAATTTGCCGCATAAGTAGATATTTTGCACAGACCATATGGTATTGATATCGAATTAGAATTACTCAGTCGGCTGGTCTTTAACTGCGCACAAATTTTATTACCGGATTAAAAGATGCTCTATTTGCGCCAACAACAAAACCCCGACCGAAAATAGTGACATCAACTGCGCACACACACACATACATGACCTGACCTGACCTGACCTGACCTGACCTGACCTGACCTGACCTGACCTGTCCTGAACTGACCTATATTATTGTATACTGAATAATATATTTTTTTAGTATAGATTATATTTATTTATTGCCGAGATCTAAATTTAGCTTCTGTATTAATCAAAATTTGATGTTATATCGAATCACTTTCTTTATGCCATCGTCTTTTACATAAATATAATCAATTGTTATACGTACTATCTAAATCTATATTCGCTAGCCGCTTAATTTAATTTTTAATTTAATTATAAAATGAAGCTGGGTGCATAGCTTTCGAAATGCGCATATAGCTATCAAATGCTTTGAATTACGGTATTTGGGTGATATTCTATATACACCTTTTTACAGTTTTGCTATTTAAGATTACCGGTAATAAAGTTCCGATAACATCTAACGGTGAAAATTCCGGTAATAATTTCATAGAATAAGCTATTTTGTTTTTGTTTCACCGATTCTTTTTTTACCATTATAGCAGGTTTAGATAGCAGGATATAAATATTGCTTGCGTGGCTGGTCTTTAACTGCGCACAAATTTTATTACCGGATTAAAAGTTTCTCTATTTGCGCCAACAACAAAACTCCGACCGAAAATAGATACATCAACTGCGCACACAGGTACTAAGTAGTATATACTACCCGGAACGCCTGACCTGACCTGACCTGTCCTGACCTGACCTATGTTACTGTATACTGACTTATATATTTTTTTCTACCGTGTTTTAATAAATGTATTGAAATATATGTGAAATTTGTGAACTACAATGCAAATCTATTTTTATTTTACCCATTATTAAGAATGACACAATGCAAAATACATTCTCTTTTTGTTCCACATTATTAATTTTTTTTATTAGAATATTATTAATTGTTAATAATTTGTAGCCAGCCGTGCGTATACCTGCTTATACGTGTGCGCAAACGAATAGTAGGATTAAGGGTGCCGCGCTGGGTCGTAGTTTATGACATGGGATTAGTGCGCAATTAGAAAACTGCCACTCAGTCAATACTTGTACAATTTTACTAAAATAAAATGTAGTTCGAAATTTATTGCGTCACTCATAAGCTATAAAATAAGATCAAATTTGGAAGATATATTTCTGTATATAAAATAAGTAAGACCACGGAAAAAAAAAATCACAATTTAATTTTCAAGTTACAGGAATATAAAGATAAATTCGTTAAATATAGATTTATGTAAAAATATGTTTATAAATCGTTAATGAATAAATATAGGAAAAAAAATTTTTAAATTTTTTTGTAGTTCAATGCGGCAAAGAATGACAGTGTTGCAGAAACATTTCCCAATTCTAATGTATGATTTTTGGAATAAAACTGAACTTTGTTAACATTGACAACATTTATGGTCTTGTAATGTATGGTAACTCTTCGCTTAATGTTAACATTTCATTAGTATTATCTAAATTTAATCAATATGACGCAATATGTCAAATGTAGATTGTACGAAGCAATTGATTCATAAATTTTCATAAAATAAAATTCATAAAATGGTTGTCGATAAATCAAAATGCCTACTTCGGCGACAAATTTGACAAAGCTCTGCGTATCTGAACAAATATAATATTTTCCTGATTAAATTTTTACCTGAAAAGTCCAGCGAGAATAAACAGTTCTATGAGAAATTGTCTTATACTTAGATTTTATCTAGGTTATTTTAAAATCATGAAAACTGTACATGAGTTTAAAAATATATTGAGCCTCAAGGGCGATAGATTCGGTATTGTTTGTCAAAAAGAGATTCACGTTGTGCCTACAGAAGCTTGCGCCTTTTAAATTGTATATATGTAATTGTATGAAATACAAGATACGTCGTACCACGTACTATATTGTGAACATTTAGCAACGTAAGACATTTTTGAAATTCATTGTTTGTGAACTGTTATAGAAAGGTACAGGTAATTTTTTTCCAACTGGCGAACGTCTGCGCACCGATAACCGCTGCACAGACAACAACAACCAATAAGATATGCCATAGAGGATGTTTACATGTGAACGCTTTAGAGGCTGTGCTTACTCCAGGGCTGTAAGATGAGTGCGCATACCGTGGCAGCCGCGGACGTTCGCCTGTTGGAAAAAAATTACCAATAGCTGTATTATTGGATATTGAACATTATATTGTATTTAAGCAGCAAATGCTTCGAATTTTTCAACACCTCTGATTTCTAACAGTATTATATAGTTTTATTTTGAATAATTTAATATTGTAAATGAACTAAATTAATATATTATAAATAAACAAATGAAAAATAATGCGGTTTTTCTTAAAAATCCTATTCTACTAGCGCTAGTTGAAAAAAAGAAACCTTGCACATATGGTGAAATATAGTTTTCTATATTTGAGTTAATACCTAATGAGTTTATTTAACGAACGAATTGTATTATACCTATTGTTAAAAATTTAACAAGTATTGTTGTTGTTTTTACAATTTTAAATGCTTTAATTAAGTTTTTAAGTTTTTTATTCGATATATTATGTCTCAGATTTTGCTGCTAACTTTTATTGATATGTTTTATATTTATAGTATTTGCATTTGAATTACATTTTATATGGTTTTTGTTCAATGAATTTGTTATTTGACACACATATTTGTTATAATATCTCCTGAAACGATTATAGTATTTCCATCGTTAATGTTTTATAATCCGTTGTGTTGTATTTTATAAATTTATAAATTGTGCATTGAAATTAATGCTGAAAAAGCATAAAATTTTGAATTTGCCGCGGAATATCTATATATATAAACACGAAGTAGTAACCCGAGATTCGAATTATTCCGAGGTATGGGCGCTTTAAACGGTATCCTTGCCAACGTTCGTGTATACTCGTCACATCGTCTGTAGCCGGCTTTAGCGTATGAGGTGGTAAGCTGATGTTTGAGAGACGGCCACGTTTAAAGTGTCAGTTTGTCGATTTATAGATTATCGCGGCGCGGTTTAGATTATGGAGTCGAGCGCTTTCCCTCTTATGATTCGCCGCCCTGGATTATGATAACGCTGTTATCAGCGGCAGCCCTTTGATGGATGCCGCGCGTGATCCGCGCAGGGATTCGGGATTTGTTCTGTACAGTTTAAAAATTCCATATTTGTTGTATGTACATAGGGAATGTCGTAAGCAAAGGCGAAACCATACATTTGCGAACTATTACAATATGTTATAATAAATCAACATTGTGCCATTCTAATTTACAATATACCAGGTGTTATATCAATATTATACAAATTTCATATTTGTTTAAATAAACTGACTTCTTTAATTTAATTACAGCAACACTAAAAACAACAGTTTTTCCAGATAGGAAATTTGTATTTTTACAAAATGTTTCTCTTTTTGTTTTAGTTTTTCTGTCATAATTGATAGCGGAAGATTAAAATAATTTAATCATCGACTATATTGTCACATTAAATGTTGATTTTTTTGCTGCTAATTTGTAACAGAATTAATACAAGAGTAAAAAAATCATATCTTTAGGAATAAAAATATTAATAAGTATATATCACTAAATAGTTAATCTATTATTGTGCAAAAAGTCCAAAGAAAAGGGTGTGTAAAATGACACATATTGACAATAATTGAGTTAAGTTGTTTTGATGAATGGCATAGTTTTAAAAAATCATTTAATTTTGGCCAGTTTTCTTTTATATCCTTGAAAACTCGTAACGCTAAATCAAAAATTTCATATTAAAATTTAAGATATCTATTTTTTTTGCAATTAATCATTCGTTGTAAAGCAATTTGTTAAAGTTTAAATTTATATCACTTATAATTCAAAAAGTAGAAGTTTTTATACATACATTATCAAATCTCTATATTACTTTTTCCAGAAGATGATTTCTATAATATTATTAACAATAAGCAAATTTTCCAAAATTCACCAAATATTTCTAAAAAGGTGTATATAAGATAATTTGCTATACCTTGTGATTGGATCTTAAATTATTAAAGATGTAAAACATTAGCATGTCTGTCATTTAAAAATTACAAAAAAAAAATTATATATGGTGATGTAATCTGGCATTCAAACAATATAGTCAATTAAAATTTGCTAATGTGGCACTAGTTAATTAATTGACATTGCTTATTGGTAAAAAGTATTTATTTTCAAATTCACAGCGTGTAATTATATAATGACGATTCCAGTGGCGGCTCGTGCCATTTCAATCTGGGGGGGCGCATTTCTTAAAAAATAACATAATAGTGAGAAATGTTACCTAAAATGGATGCAAAATGATTAAATTCAATCATTTCTTGAAAGTGAATTCCACTTTTCTATCTTTCTTTTCCAGAACTTTTTCGTTAGTTAGTTAAAGAGTCCGCAATCCTAAAGATTGGTTGGAAACAGCACGCCATGCCGATCTATCCTGAGCTAATCCCTTCATCTCCCTATAGCTATTCATCTCAACATCTTCAACTATCTGACTCACATACTCCAATCTAGGCCTACCTACCCCTCTCTTTCCCTCCACTCTACCTTCTATGATCAATTGCATAATCCCCCCATGCCTAAGAATATGCCCTACTAATCTGTCTCTCCTACGCTGTAACACTCTCCAGATACTTCTCTTCTCCCCTACTAACTCTAGTACAGCTTCATTTGTTACTTTATCTTCCCAACCAATCCTCATCATCCTCCTATAACACCACATTTCGAATGCTTGTAATCTACGCTTCTCTTCCTTTCCTATAGTCCACGCCTCACACCCGTACAGTGCTACACTCCAAACATATACCTTCAGTAATCTTTTTCTAATACCCAAGTCAATATTTGATCTTAAAATCTGTTCCTTTTCTACGAATGCCTTCCTACCCTGTGCTATCCTACACTTTATATCTACCTTGCTTCGATTATCTTTTGTGATTCTACTGCCTAAATAACAAAAATCTGACACTTCTTCGATTCTATTATCTCCTATTGAGATCCTCATTTTTCTACTGCATTCCTTTTTGTCACACCTCATCACTTTAGTTTTACCTATATTTATTTTCAGGTTAAAATCCCTAGTCAATACTGCCTGCATACCATTCAATACCCTTTCTAAATTCTTTTCGCTTTCTTCCAATATAGCTATATCGTCGGCGAATCTCAACATATATATTTTCTCTCCCTGTACATTCACACCTACACTATACTCTTCTTTTACTTTGTTTATTGCATCTTCTATATATAGATTAAATAATAACGGTGAGAGTGTACATCCCTGCCGAACTCCCTTCCCTATTTTTGCTACCTCTTCTTCCCCCTCAATTCTAACTAAGGCAGTTTGGTGTTTATATAAATTAAAAATTATTCTCCTATCCTTATAATCTATACCCGTTTCTTTTAAAATTCTAAACATTATGTCCCAATCTACATTGTCAAATGCCTTTTCTAAGTCTACAAAAGCTATGCAAGTTACCTTTCCTACCCTCTTTCTTTTTTCTACTACCGTTCTTAGTGCTAGAATCGCCTCTCTCGTCCCTCTGTTTTTCCTAAAACCAAACTGATCTTCTCCTAGCCTTTCCTCTACTTTATTTTCTAATCTCCTATAAATAATCTTTAACAATATCTTCGATGCATGTGATAGTAGGCTAATGGTCCTATAGTTCTCACACAAATTAGCTCCTATTTTCTTCGGCATTGTTACTATTCTACTACGCTGAAAATCCTGTGGTACTTCTCCCTTCTCATATATTTTACAAACTAACCTGTATAATCGCTCCTGCATTTTTACCCCTGCGTGTTTTATTAATTCGGCTGGTATCATATCAATCCCCGCTGCTTTGTTATTCCGTAAATCATTTAATGCTCTATGAAACTCTGACCTAAGTATGCTAGGACCTAAGTCATCCTCATCTATCTGTTCCACACTTTCTAGCTCCTCCATGTCCTGCCTACCTTTATATAAATCTTCAAGATACTCCTTCCATCTTCTAGCTTTTTCCTTATTTTCTGTGAGTTCCTTACCCTGCTTATCACATATAATGTTACCCTTTGGTTTTACTTTAGAAAAATGTGACTTAATTTTCCTGTAGCCCAAATATACTTTACCTCTTCTCATATCCTCCTCAATATCCTCACAGTTTCCTTTTATCCACTCTTCTTTCGCTAGCTTGCATTTCCTATTAATTAAGTTCCTTAGTTCCTTATATTTTTTCTGTCCTGCTTCTGTGTTTCCTATTTTAATTTTCCTTCTTGCTTCAATCATTTCCACTATTTCTTCCGTGATCCATTCCCTCCTACCTGCCCTTTTCTTTGTGCCTAATACTTCATTTGCTGCTGTAGTTAACCCATTTCTGATTTCCCTCCATTCGCAATATATGTCGCTCCTTGATGTTCCATTAGCCATGATTTCTACTTTCTGCTTGTACTTTTCACATACATATTTTTCGTTAAAATTGTAAATATCTCGCACCACATTTTTATTAATACACATCATCGCCAACACGTTTAAACGATCATTACCCATAGCATTTCGCGAAAAAGTCTTGATTCTTTTAAGTGTTGAAAAACAACGCTCTGATTCAGCAGTGGTCATCGGGGTTGTTAAAATAATTTTAATTATTTTTATAGTTTCCGCGAAAGTTTCGCTGAGATTATTTTGTAGCAATAACGAAAGAAAATTTGTAGCTCCAATTGTATGATAAAAATCCGGACGCGAGTAAATGACTTCTAATTCTATTTTTAATCTGGTTTTATTCAAAAATGGATATGCATGACACACGGTTTCCAACAGGTCCACTGGAAATTGTTTAGAAAATGTTGGCATCGATTTCATGTTAAATAACTCAGCGGCTTGTAGATGGCCATGATACGAGAATCTGTCCTTCATCTGTGTTA
Source organism: Leptodirus hochenwartii (assembly GCA_947310635.1). Lineage (NCBI taxonomy): Eukaryota > Metazoa > Arthropoda > Insecta > Coleoptera > Leiodidae > Leptodirus > Leptodirus hochenwartii. The sequence continues at coordinate 34,447,032 of OX371178.1, read as the reverse complement.
TATACAATATATTTTTGTAAATGTCTCTTGTAAAACGCCGCGTAAATGTCCGGTTTTGAGCACTCCTTGCACAAGTTTGCGATAAATTTAAATCAGGCAATGGCCTACCTAATTCTTTAATTTTTACTTTGTCCACAAGAGAAAGTCTACAAAACTCTATTTTCAATAACAAACTAACACTATTCATTTTTATTAAATTATTTCTATTAAATATATTCTTGGAGAAACACGTGACGAAATCGTACATACGTAACTCACAGAACAATGCAACTATATCTATATCAATTTTACTTTATACTAGGCTTCTCTGTTAGGACGCTAAAGAATCATAGCCCAGAATAGCATAAACAACGATATATATTCTCGCTGTACAAGCAGCGTGACGTCACGTTGCTATGACTCATCCAAAGCCGCTGGAATGTTGTACACTAGTCGTTATACAGTACAAGCCGACCGAAGAAATAGAGAAGACATACTGCATACGGTCGCTCTCACCTATTGCTTGCAATAGAGTGAGATGAGTGCATATGCATTTAACCTGTGCTGTGTGGCTGGGTGGCGCTCGAATTTGTACTACATATTAACGATATAGCTATATTGCGAAGTATATGCAGTATAGCTATATAGCTATACTGCATACCGTCGCTCTAACTCTAGCGTTTCCAACAGATAGGGCATATGCATTTGACTGGTACTTGCTAGCTGCCATATCGTGTGAGTTATGAGTGTTAGGTATGTTCGCGGCGCAAGCTTTATCTTTTAGGAAAAATAATGCCTAATTAAAATATCGCAATACAATTATATATCTGCGATGATGCGCTCAATGTTCAGGAGGGGCGCGCGGCCCTGCGGCCTGTATAAGGAACCGCCACTGCAGGATTCACTCTTTGTATATGAAAATAATTTTGGTCCTCATTTAAGAATGTTGAATACTATTTATTGTTTCTAATATTAGATAATTTTAATATTCAATTTTTGCCGACTTACTCTTAATTAAAAGTACTTTTTAAAGTATTTTAATTAAAAGTACTGTTAAAAGTATTTTTTTAAATACTTTTAATTTTTGCTTTAAGTGGAAGAGCAGCACGGGTATTTTTTTCTTTGTTATAAGTTACTAATTATGTTATTTTTTTATATTATGCTGAACTTCGTCCAGAGTGAAAATAAATATTATATATTTTGCTTATTGTTATGCTTATTATTTCGCTCAATAAAGACATTATTATTATTATTATTATTATAAAAGTTAATTAAACAAATGTGCTTAAATTTGTACATTCAATCACATTCTAATTGCTATTGTAATAAATTCATTCTAATGTTTTAAAATGATAGAAAGAAAGTAGCTACTTTATAGGTACCATAATTCACGAATTTATGGCTAATTTCTATTTATTTTATTGCACGAATCCGTGCTATTATTCACATGTTAGCGCTGCAATTGGCTAGTAATCTCAACACTAGAAAACTCTTCGTTTCCCTTAAAACACTCCATTTTCCGTCCTTTTCATCACTACCCTTCGGGACTGGGAGAACTCCCTTCATGTGCTCCTATACCGGGATTTCCACTTTTAATAAGAAAACACACGCAACAGATTACAAAGTGGAATACTATCACTTCGAACAATTAAGAAATATTTCAATATTAACAATATGGTGTTAAATAATATTAAATAATTGTATAGAATATCACCCAAATACACGTAACTTAAAGCATTAAGTAGCTAAATGCGCATTTCGAAGGCTATGTCCCCATCTTCCCATCAAATATTATTGGCAATAGATTTTTATAAAATAAATTGAAAGAAGATTTTCATGCCATAATTATTTTAAACTTTTAAGCTTTCTGTCTAAACATCCAAGCATTTTTTTGATTTTAATGGCGCTTGGTTCTACTGAAGGAAACATCTATAGGTCCTTCAGTAAAATTTGGCTGTTGTATGGTTGAGAATGGCCAGCGAGGTTTGGGACCTTTGGTAGGTCATTGGCACAATTTCTTAATAAATGTGCATTGAAAATTTCATTTATAATATTTGCTACATTCAATACTGTCATTATTAACACTACAATGTCTTATAAAGCCAACGACCTACTTTCTTTGAATGTTGCATAACAGAGAGTATATCTTATAAATAAGACCCTGTAATAACCTTTGCATTGGTTCGTGCATTCTCTTTATGAAAAAGTATATGAATATATAGTTCATAATAATAATAATAATAGAGCAATTTAGAATAACCATTTTCAGTCATTAATGTAGTCTATAGACTAGCGATGGCAAGCTGTAGGTCACTTTGAGGACCTAGTTAGTAGTTCGTAGTTCATTTCAATGTACCGTTCACGAACTATAGGTCGTGAATTACTTCATCTTTTAGAAATGAACTAGTTCACGACCTATATGAAATACATGCACATACTGAAAATAATCTCTTTTTTTCTCAATATAAAAATATTAAATGGTAAAAAATAAATAAATTGAAATATTACAATACTTATTTTGAATTAAGAATGGGGAAGAAAAAACAACAATGTTTATAATTTATACAAAACATATATATAAGAAAATATAATCTTCTCTAGGTACTCACGATTATTTATATGAAGTTCTAAAATACTTATTGGTAGTTACTGATGAAAATGTTTACTACTTTACTAACACTTGAAAATTAAACTTAAAATTAAAATTAAATGTGCAAACTATAATAAAATGAACTAGATAGAATCGTTTTGTTTCGCGTTATAATTTATATTTTCTATTCCGAATCTTCTGTGTTCAAAATTCAACGCTTTGATTTGATATTAAGTGATTGCATTGCACTCAGTATGAAATAGAAGAACTATAAGATTTAGAGTTTATTTTTGCATTATTGCAAAAATTTGCTATGGCATGACATATTTAAGGACATATTTAATCTTGCGAATATATTAATTATATTGTTCCAAAGGAAATCTGATACCAACATATAAATTTCGTTCCGTTCACCAACACACTTTATCACTAAATAAATGTTAGTACTGTATATGTAATGTATACTATACTGCATCGTTTACGAGTCGTTGGATTCATGAACGCTTTAGTACACGACGGGTTCAGGACCTAGTACAAGTACATCGTTCACCATGTAGTTCATAGTTCACGAACTAGGTCATAGTGACCTATAGGTCGTTGCAAAACATCGTCACAGTACGCCCGTCATTTGATTGAACCGTTCAGAGTGAACGGTTCGCGAGTGAACTACACATCGCTACTATAGACTGAAGCTCTTTTAAATGACATACGAATATTAGTTTTTTTCTTTAAGTATTTGGGTTATATTCTATATTGGGGGAAGAAGAGGTAGCAAAAATAGGGAAGGGAGTTCGGCAGGGATGTACACTCTCACCGTTATTATTTAATCTATATATAGAAGATGCAATAAACAAAGTAAAAGAAGAGTATAGTGTAGGTGTGAATGTACAGGGAGAGAAAATATATATGCTGAGATTCGCCGACGATATAGCTATATTGGAAGAAAGCGAAAAGAATTTAGAAAGGGTATTGAATGGTATGCAGGCAGTATTGACTAGGGATTTTAACATGAAAATAAATATAGGTAAAACTAAAGTGATGAGGTGTGACAAAAAGGAATGCAGTAGAAAAATGAGGATCACAATAGGAGATAATAGAATCGAAGAAGTGTCAGATTTTTGTTATTTAGGCAGTAGAATCACAAAAGATAATCGAAGCAAGGTAGATATAAAGTGTAGGATAGCACAGGGTAGGAAGGCATTCGTAGAAAAAGAACAGATTTTAAGATCAAATATTGACTTGGGTATTAGAAAAAGATTACTGAAGGTATATGTTTGGAGTGTAGCACTGTACGGGTGTGAGGAGTGGACTATAGGAAAGGAAGAGAAGCGTAGATTAGAAGCACTTGAAATGTGGTGTTATAGGAGGATGATGAGGATTGGTTGGGAAGATAAAGTAACAAATGAAGCTGTACTAGAGTTAGTAGGGGAGAAGAGAAGTATTTGGAGAGTGTTACAGCGTAGGAGAGACAGATTAGTAGGGCATATTCTTAGGCATGGGGGGATTATGCAATTGATCATAGAAGGTAGAGTGGAGGGAAAGAGAGGGGTAGGTAGGCCTAGATTGGAGTATGTGAGTCAGATAGTTGAAGACGTTGAGATGAATAGCTATAGGGAGATGAAGGGATTAGCTCAGGATAGATCGGCATGGCGTGCTGTTTCCAACCAATCTTTAGGATTGCGGACTCTTTAACTAATTCTATATTATACGAATATTAGAACAACAAATTTAGCAAATTTTTGTTATACACAAAATCACAAAATATTTTACGAATTTTAAATTGTATATTAACTTCGCGTTTATCCTATATAACTTGTGTACTTGCAAGGAGTAACGGAATACAAGGATTGGGGCAGGCAACAGGGATGGTTAGTGGTGGTGGTGGCGGTTAACCGGCACGGCACCCGAGGGACCATTCAACTCACGCTTTTGTTTCGCGTTAACACTACAGAATAGCAGCCATGTACATATATAAACCAAGCCAAGTCAAGGGAAGCAAACTCAAGTGCAGTAAGTTGTTATACAAATAGGTTGTGCTGGAGTAGAGAAGACCATGTGGGGAGAATATAATTATATATTTGAGATATTATTCGACGAAAACCCCAAAGAGTGGCCTCATGGTTTTCGAATTTTTTGAAACGATTGCCTTTACAATAGCAAGAAACTTATTTTTATTTAAAAAATCAAATATGTTTGACGTCCTCTGCATTAAATATCTTAACAAACCTAGTCAAATTTATACAATCAAAAAATTTCTTATATATTTGTCTAAATTTTTGGATGTGTAATTGCTGGTATATGTTCTACGATTTTATAAAAAAAGCTGTCATTAATTTTAAAAATTATCACTACGGTGTTAAATAATAGTGTAGAATATCACCCAAATACCGTAACTCAAAGCATTTAATAGCAAGATGCTCATTTCGAAGGCTACGCTCCCATCTTCAGTAGCACAAGATTAAAAATAAATAATAATAATAATAATAAAATCTTGTGCAACTGAATATGGGGGCATGGCTTTCGAAATGCGCATCTAGCTCCTTATTGCTTTGAGTTACGGTATTTGGGTGATATTCTATACTATTTTTTAATTATGATTATAATGATGTAATATATTTTTTGCTAAGTTTTATAACATATTTATAACAAGATATTTAGTTATTTTTCGTCTTATGACGACGTGACATTGGGAAGCTATTTTTTGTCACAAAGCTTGTCGTTTCTGAAAAAATCGATGATGACGAATAAGATTCAGTTAAGTACGACAAGAGTGATGATATTTTAGGTTCTCTCGAAGATTTGTTGAATTGTTATGAACAGAAAGATCAAGATTCTGAATTGGAAGATAACCCAACAACAACTTGTACAATTTCAATGCAATTCTTATAGAAAATTATATTGGTACAAGTCTTAATGGGTGAAATTGTGCCACACAATTTATTTTTTTCTAATTCCTGTGTGATTCAAATTTAAAAACGAACACATAAAATGAAAGCTGAAAACTTCATCTAAATAAAAACTCAATTAAAAAATCAAAATTTAAAATTTATGCCAAAATAGGAATATAAAAGGTGAAATTGTGAAATAGTATTTGTGCATTTATAATTATTTTACATATTTATATTTTCAATGAAACCGAAATATACTGAAATGTTGCTGTGATTTATAATAATATTTTGGTATTTTTTGAAAGTTTGAGAGTTCTTTTTTTGAGAGTTCTTGAAATATAATAAACTAACTGTAAATATATTTTTTTTTTATAATTTCCCAATTTGTCACAGGCAATAAACTTTTATCGAAAAAGCGCGAAAATTAAAATTGCCAAATGGCCCTGGTCTAAAAAAAGATATAACAAAAATATCAAATAACGTTCAAATATTGCAATTCTCACGAAGAATATTCAAAATCTCCTCTAATCTCTTGAAATATATTTCCCCATTTTATTAATATATACTTCGTGGACTTGCAAGAGAAAAATATAATCAGTTTTCATTTCATATTTTGTACATCTCTTTAATATTTGAGTAATTTAACATTTTGTTTCTATATATTGAAAAAAAGTTTGGTCGTGTTAAAAAGATATAAAAAAAAATACTTTTCAGTAAGCGTATTTTAAAACATTGCACAAGATTGTTCAGTGAGAGCATTTTAAAAGATAAGGTATCCCCCATAACTTAAAAAAAATTAAGCGACGGATTTGCAATAATATTGTTCTCTACGATGCTTTAATTTTATTTAAGAAAAAGTAGTTTTGAAAAAAGAAAAAAGAATGACTGATGAATCTAGTTCCACGTGACAGAGGTATTTTATTTAGTTTTTATCTTGTGCTACTGAAGATGGGGGCATAGCCTTCGAAATGCGCATCTAGCTACTCAATGCTTTAAGTTACAGTTTTTTTTGTGATATTCTATACGATTGTCTCAATATAAACAGTTTTAAACAGTTTAACGTTTAAAATTTTTACTAAATTATAAATTTTTCTTATTAAGAAACGTACGAAGCTTTAGATTCAGCAAGTAGTTTTCCTGCGATTTTTTAAAAATTAACGTAAAATTTTTTCAATTCAATACTTTCGCATGATTTAGTAATTTTACCTCAATCTACACATTTATATCATTACCAAAAAAAAATCATCAAAATCAGGCCGATAGAATATCTTCAATTAAAATGCATAAGAAATAGTTGCATTTTTATATATTATTGGTAGATTTTTATAAAATTTGAAATAATAGAAATATTTATAAATTTATAATCATTTCACATGCACTATGAGATAATTGTATAGAATATCTGCCAAAACAGCAACTTACATTTTTATAATCTAAATGTACATTTCGAATGCAAAACCCTCATCTTTATTAGTAAAACAAACATACTCACAATGTATATCACCCATCTAGTTTTCTATACAATTAATTGTATTCAATTATTGTATAAACTTTTTTAGGAATTTTAGGAATTTTCACTATTTCATGATAATATGAGAATTTTTCGAATATTTTAATTTAAATCTTTATATTATACGTCGCTTTCAGAAGTGCAATATTAAAAATATTGTTACGTATAATAAATTTGCAATAATTTTGTATGCCACAGTACTGAAGACATTAAAAAAAAAAAAGGATTTTGGTAATCTACTTCTTCTATAGTAGTCGGTTAATAAAATTGTTTTGAGTCAATACGAAAATCATCGATTGAAAAACGAACTCTAGAATTTAAATAAAATAATCAATTCGATTCGATTCGTCCTTTAAATAAAGTACAATTTAATTAGTAAATCCAAATAAAAAAGTTAACATCTTGCATCCGTGAAGGTAAATATATTTGCTCTCTAATTACGAGAACTTCTTTGAGAAAGTCGCAATTATTTCACTAAAAATGTTCAGAGACTAATAAATTAATAGGCATTTTATTCGTCTATACGTATATGTTAAAATTTACGTCAATTATCAGTGACAGCGTTAAGAATTATACATGAATTAATTTTATATAGACAAAGAGGCAAATTTTATAATTCTTAAATGTGAAAAACAAAAGATATATACTAAATGTTGTTGGAAATAGATTTCTATAAAATAAATTGAAAGAAGATTTTCATTCCATCGTTATAAGATTTGATCGGCTTTCTGTTTAAACATCAAAGCATTTTTTCATTTGAATTGCGCTTGGATCCACTGAAGGAAACATCTATAGTTCCTTCAGTAAAATTTGGCTGTTGTATGGTTGAGAATTTCCAGCGAGGTTTGGGACCTTTGGTAGGTCATTGGCACAATTTCTTAATAAATGTGCATTGAAACTTGCATTTATAATTTTTGTTACATTCAATACTGTCATTATTAACACTACAATGTTTTATAAAGCCAACGACCAACTTTCATTGAATCAGGCATAGCAGAGAGCGTATCTTATAAATAAGACCCTGTAATAACCTTTGCATTGGTTCGTGCATTCTCTTTACGAAAAAGTATATGAATATATAGTTCTTAATAATTATAATAGAGCGATTTAGAATAACCATTTTCAGTCGTTAATGTAGTCTATAGATTGAAGCTCTTTTAAATGACATACGAATATTAGAACAACTAATTTAGCAAATTTTTGTTATACACAAAATCACAAAATATTTCACAAATTTTGAACTTAATATGAAAACAGTTATTGAAACATATTTCGTTTCTAAAGATAGAAAACTTAATTAAGGGTAAATAACTGAATATTTTTGATATAATTTAAAGAATTGTGTTTAGAAACAATTTTGAACTAATTGAGGCTTTTGTGTAAAATTAGCGATCATTTGATAACAGAATAAATTTAAGATTTGTTAAATAAATTTTTCTAATTTTCTACCAGTGGCATGTCTACCAGTGGCAGCTCTTGACATTTCAATCGAGGGGGGCGCATTTCTTAATAAAATAACATAATAGTAAGAAATCTTACCTAAAATGGATACAAAATGATTAAATTCAATCATTTCTTGAAAATGGTATCCCGCTTTTCTATCTTTCATTGATATAAACATTTCTTGCACAAATTTGTGATCAATTTAAATCAGGCAATGGCTTACCTAATTCTTTAATTTTTACTTTGCCCTCAAGAGAAAGTCTACAAAATTCTATTTTCAATAAAGAACTAACACTATTCATTTATATTAAATTATTTCTATTAAATATATTCTTGGAGAAACACGTGGCAAAATCGTACATACGTAACTACACAGAACAATACAACTGTCTTATCTGGCTATTCTATATCAATTTTCCTGTATACTAGACTAGGCTTCTCTGTTGGGACGCTAAAGAATTGCTGCCCGGAATATCATAAAACAACAATATCTTAGCTGTAAAAGCAGCGTGATGTCATGTTGCATAGGCAACCCGAGCCGCTAGGTTGTTTGATGATATACTGCATACGGTCGCTCTCACTCTACCGCTTGCAGCGAATAGGATAAGTGCATATTCTGTGTTCGCTGCCACACCGTGTTGTGTTGAGTGTTATTGCAACGCAAGCTTTATGTTTTAGGAAAAATAATGCCTAGTTAAAATATCACAATACAATTATATATCTACGGAGGTGCGCTCGATGTTCATGGGGGGCGCGCGGCCGTGCGGCCTCGAAAGAAACCGCCACTGATGTCTACACTCTTAAAGCTTCTTTGAATGAATTTCTGTATTAGAAGCTTAAGTATTTGATAAAATGCTTTTGTGAAAATATTTTTGGAAAGCAAAAAAGTTCATCTTTGATATTTTTAACGTAATTAACATATAGATAACTATAAAAAACTGTTATTATATCATTCAGAACGTTTCTTAATAAGTGTTAAAAATAACAAAGCCTTTCGATCTTTCTCTATCATGTTTCTTTCAGATATTTAATATAACAAATCGTTCTTTTGGTTTAGAACATATTTAGTGCTCTTTACACGTTCTAACTATAATTTCGTAATATTAATATTTACTTAAATAGTAAATTTTTTTCGTACAATGACAATATAAAACATTAAAAAAATATCTAAATTAAATGCTGCTAACTATACTACAAGTATATTTTAATTCAATTTCTCAAGATAAACCGATTGGAGCGGACTGGTCAAACATCGTCCATTTAAGTGATTCTTAAGCAATTCTTAAAGTGCCTTCATTTCTACAGTTTATTTGAAGCCTGCAAGAATGTTCTCCTATTACCGGAGCGGTAAATGCTTTATAATTGCAATAAATTTTATTGCACCGTTGGAAGATAGGCCACAGATCGGAGAGACACAATATCGGATGGACGGTCGGAGGATGGAACTTTTATGGCTATGTGCTTTTCCGTCCCGTCCACCGTAATTGTTATGGGGCTACAGCAATATAGAAGAGATTGCGAGTGAGTGAGTGATTTCTTTGCCGGTGCCTGATGGCCGACCGATGAGGCGATGCCGCGCAATGAAATTGAGTTAAGCGTTTACGTTATATTTAATGTTTGGAAAGAAAAAATCACGATTTACGTCCTGGATTAATTCAGTCGATAGACGACAAAAAAAAAATCTTTTAAAAAGATCGTATAGAAAGAAGCACAGATGAAAATATAGAAGCATTGGATAACTGTGAAAATAATTTGTATTGGGACATAATGTTTAGGATTTTGATAGAAATAAGAAGTGATTATAACTATAAAATAATTACTTACAATTATTATAAGTATCAAATTCTAGTTGTTATTAATAGAGAAGAGGGAACAAGAATAGGAGAGGCAGGGATGTACAATTTCGTCGTTTTCGAGAAGAGAAAGGTAGTAAAATTTAGAACAGCTGTTAAATGAAAAGCAGGAAATAATAATTAGGAATTATAACATGATATGTGAAAAATATAAAAACATGGATATGTGAAAATTTAAAGTGACGAAGTGTGAAGAAAAAGAATGCATACGAAAGATCAGGTAGATAGTATTTAGGAAGTAGAATCACAAAAAAGAAACGACATGAAATAAATATTTAAGAATAGCTCAAAATAGATAAGAAATAAAAATGTTTTAAAGTACATAAGGCAAATTGGGAAAAATGTTAGGATGATAGCTGCATTGTAAAAAAATATTTAAATGAGCTGCAGAAGAATTTTTTAATTTGTTGCCTCTAGTTTTTATAATTATAAACATGGTGCCTGTTAAAATGCAGACAGGCATTTTTTTTCTTGATGGTACAAATTCAGTATTCTTACACCAAAAAAACGGTATTATATTATATATTATATATATATATTATTATTATTATATATTATATTATTATTATATATTATATATATATATATTATATATATATATATATATGTGTGTGTGTGTGTGTGTGTGTATATATTACAAAGCTAATTTAAGCAGCATGCAAATTTTCTTTTGTGCGAAAAGAAATGTATATGTGCATAAATATTTTATCTTTTAAAAAACGAAGGCAAACATATAACATATAAATTTTCCAAATTCTTCACATAAAAAAAGGATCTAAAATGATTTGAAACGATAAGACGAATTTCAATTAAATACTAAAATATGAGTAAAGTTCAAATTTCAAATTTCAAATTTCAAACTTTTTTTATTGCCAGAATACATTAGGAAAATATGTATTACAATGCATAATTTATAATAGAGTCAGTAAAAGGAGAACAGGCTAATATTATTTTCATTAAATTAAATTAGATTAATTGATCTCCCACTACTAATTTTAAGACTGTAATTCTAACGCAATTTATAAATTTTATGCGGATGAAAACATTTTGATCACACTGAATTTTATGCATATACAATTGGTAACATTGGTAACATACAATGAAAAATATATTTTTCTAAGTTGCGTTTCTAATAGAGCTATTAACGAACCCAAATGAGTTCGTTTATAGCGAATTTGAGTTCGCTTATAGCATAGGGCAATTTACTGTTTCAAAGTTGGTAGCTCTGCTTGCCAGTTATCAAACGTCAAACTACAATAGAAAGCAACAAATAGTTTGATTTTAATTTGGTCCCTCAAATGTACAATTGTACGTCAAACTTCAAAGGAAAGCAACAAATAGGTTAATTTAAATTTATTTGACAATTTATTTCAAATGTTCCAAATGTTAGTTACTATCAACAGTCAAAAAATTCCCTAAATTTTTAAATTTCGATTTTTTTATATAAAAAGGGCATAAAAGACGCAAATTAGAAAAAATAGTATAAAAAACTCATTTCATAAGTAATTTATAACACTCGATTTTTAGAAAACTCTTTTTCTAAACTTGAACTCGTGCAATAAAACCTGCCTTATGAAACTCGTTCTTTAATATAATATTATTATAATAAAGTTAATTTATAGCTTTATATAATCATAAAAAACTATTATATAAACCACTTTTAAATAGGTTTTTATTTAAAAATTCTACCTTGTTAAATTTCGAAATAAGCTTTTTTGATTTTTTAAATTTTGATTTTCGAAAAACTTCGTATAAGGTTTTTTTTTTTTCTAATTCCATTCATGGAGTAATTAAAAATGTAATTGTATAATAAATTCCAATGTTAATTTGCCTAATGTCGATCGTTAAAATGATATTTGTTGATTTTTTGAAGAAAATTATTTATTGTAGATGAATGACTTGTGCAAGTTTTTTTGTTAGTTAAATAGTCCTCAATCCATGTCTAAGAATATGACCTACTAGTCTATCTCTCATATTCTGTAATACTTCCAAAATGCTATTCTGTCCTCAACTAACACTAACTTGGCTTCATTTGTCATTTCATCTGCTCAACCAATCGAATCGAAGAAGAATCATCATCATCCTCTATAGCACCACATTTCAAATGCTTTTATTCTATATTTATCTTCCTTTCATATTGTCGACGCCTCATAGCCGTATAATGCTACAGCCTTCATTAATCTTTTTATAATACCTAAGTTAATATTTGATCTTAAAATCTGCTCCTACTCTACGAATGCCTTCCTACCCTGCGCTATCCTACATATTATATCTACCATTCTTCGGTTATCTTCTGTAATCCTACTTTCTAAATAAGAAAAGTGTGACACCTCTTCTATTCTGTCATCTCCTATTCTTATCGTCATTTTTCGCTTGAATCCCTTCTTCTCACACCTCATCACTTTGGTCTTGCTTATATTTATTTTCATGTTACTAGTCAGTACTTCCTGCATACCATTTAATATATGTTCTAAATTCTGCTACCTTTCTTCCAATAAACCTTGTTTATTCTTTCTTTCTTCCAATAAACTTTCCAATAAACCTTTTTTATTGCATCTTCTATATATAGGTTAAATAAAAATGGCAAAATTCTTTCCCCTCAATTCTTACTAAAGCCGGTTATAATAAATGTCTGACACTTCTTCTATTATATCATCTCCTATTCGAATCCTTATCTTTCTTGCAATCCTTCTTGTCACACCTCATCACTTTTGCATTTATTTTCATATTATAATCCCTAGTCATTACTTCCTGCATACAGTTTAATACCTGTTCTAAATTCCGCTCCCTTTCTTCCAAGATAGCTATATCGTCGGCGAACCTAAACATATATATTTCCTCTACGTGAATTTTCAACCCTGCACTATTCTCTTCTTTTACCTTGTTTATTACATCTTTATATACAGGTTAAATAACAACGGCCAAAGTGTACATCCCTGCCTGACTCCCTTTCCTATTCTCGCTACCTCTTCTTCCCCCTCAATTCTAACTAAAGCAGTTTGATGTTTGTATAGATTGAAAATTATTCTCCTAACTCTATAATCTATTCCCGTTTCTTTTATTAAGATTCTATACATTATGTCCCAATCAAATGCCTTTTTCCTATCTACAAAAGCTATGTAAGTAATTTTATCTACTATCAGTCTTTTTTTTTACTGCCCATCTTAGCACTAAAACAGCCTCCCTCGTCCTTCTATTCTTTCCAAAAGAAAACTGATCTTTTGAACCGATCTAGATCACGTATAAAATGTTCATTCTTCTCTTTATATTTTCACTATTGCATTTTTTAACATCTATGTTTTTTTTCACAATCTGTTATATATTTGCCTCACTTATCATCATTCTACAGCCGCTCAAGACCGTTTACCATTTTTCATACAGAATTGTTTCCAGGCAATCGAAATGGAAGACAACCGAAATGTTCGCTGCACAAAAGAACACGAAACTCTTGCGTCGCATATGTTTACGAATAGGCGGTGGCCTGGCACCTAATTGCAACCATATTCGGGTCCTCCATTGACCGACAGGTAAACGTAGCATTCATAGATAAAGGTGAAATACTTCGTAATGATACTATTGAGTGAAAATTCGAAAAATAGATGCAACATACCCATAGGGGGGCAAGAGGGCCGCCTATTTTTGTAAATGAAAAAATATGAATACTGAAGATTGATTAATCAGTATATTCTCATCTGAGCTTAGGCTATCTGAGCCATGTTTCACTGAAGGAAACATAGCGTGATTTTATTAAACCAACTTTTTTTTCGTGTATAGTAATTAAATTTTGGAACTTTAATATTTGTGAGTGTGTAAGGGTGAGTTAGGCTTTTCCATCCATTTTATTTCATGCCAGATAAAAATCATTAACTACGCATAGGCTATAATGGAGTAGGGAGACATTTTATGTGTTTTAAAGACTCCACCTTAGTTACCTCCATACATAAAACAAAGGTATATCAGGGACGTACTAATTTTTATTATAACTAACGATTGATAACGTTTTTTTTTATAACTAACAGAACTGTGAACTACAACTTGTAATGTCATCCAAAAGAGTTAATTATATTTTATTTAATATGTAGTAATCGAAAATGTAATTGTGCACAATTTTTTTGTATGTACAATCTCATTACTTAACATATTACTATCTTTTTTTATTATAGTGCTAGTTTTTATATTTTCGTTTTGCTTTATATAAACTCACATTTTTATATTTATTTTTATAACTGTACTTTTTTCGTTTTTAACGACATTTTTGTAACCGCTATTTCTATCAATAAAGGCATAATAATAATAATAATAATATTCCAAGAATATATGCAAATAGATGTCTAGCTAATTTTATACAATTTTGTTTGAAACTTCTTGATCTAAATCACGTGGCGTATTAATTATTCGCTAAAGAAGTAACCAGAGTGATGGCCATATAATTTAAAAAAGCAAAATTAATGTCAGATATAAGTAGATTGATAATTAAGGTTTGTATTTGTCCAAAAGAACATCTGCGTAAAAGTGGCAGGTCATAAAACTGAAAAAAAATTAAAGGATTATCAAAAGCAGAAACTTTGTATGTCTTGAATATATTTATATAATAACAATTTGAAAATGACTCGCAAGCTAAATTCTATTTAATGATTACTTTTGAGCGTGACAAGACTAATATCGCTATTTTTAACTCGAACAAATATTTCGCCAGTAAAATTCTATGTCAAAATGTTTTTTTTTGCCAAATATGTTTAAAAATTGTATTGAACTATTGAACATGGGAGTATTTCTGTATTTCTAACAAGAGACATTGTTTGCAAATATTAGTCTCTTCGCATTTATGACAAATAAACCAATTATATAATGATTTTAAAGTCAAAATTGCATGAACAATATTTTTATACTATCAATGGAGATTATATAAGATATGGTAGAATATAGTTACGATATAACAATGAGGATGTTAATGTTAATGTTAACCAACATGGCTTTAAACCATAAAAAAATATTGAATCACACTTAGTTGAATATATAACGGATTGGATGGACCGCAATGAGCAGGTACACCGACTTCAGCAAGGCCTTCGACAAGGTAGATAACTCGATCTTGCTGCAGAAGCTGTCTGAGGTCGGTGTACATGGTGACATGGTTCAATTGGCTTCGATCTTACATTTGCGGCCGATCCAATTCGTTAGTATTTATGGTTACAAATCGGTCCAGCCAAATTGACGTCCGGAGTGGCACAGGACTCGAAACTTGGTCCTTTACTGTTTTCAGTATACATAAATGACATATCTAACTGTTTCAAACACCTGATATATATGCTGATGATGTCAAAATATATCGATCGATTAAATGTCATAATGATGTGGTATTATTTCAGGAAGATTTGAACCGTCTAAGCGATTATTGTATAGTAAACAAACTTGATTTGAACATAAATAAATGTCAACATATTACTTTTACAAGGAAATTTGGTACTAGTGACACACAACTATAACTAAATAACATTGCAGTGAATAAAGTTACTGAGATACGAGACTTGGAAATTTTGTTAGACAAGCTTGTATTCGATAAGCACATTGTTTCGATCGCAAAGAAAGCGTGTAAATTTCTTTTTAGAACAACGAAAATTTTTGATTCATTGCGTGCTATAAAAAAACATATATTTGTATATGTTTTTAGTAGAATTAATTTTGAGTCGGTGGTTTGGATTCCTGGTTACAATGTATATACGAGTACATACAGATTAGAATCGATTCAGAGGAAATTTGTCAAATATCTAAGCTATAAATTTAAATGCAACTACTCTGAATATTCTAGTGCTTGTGCATATTTCGAAATATACCCTTTGTCTGTTTGTAAATCTTCTACAAATGATTTAATGTTTCTACATAAAATAGGGGTACCTTTGGGCTACAGGAAAATTAAGTCACATTTTTCTAAAGTAAAACCAAAGGGTAACATTATATGTGATAAGCAGGGTAAGGAACTCACAGAAAATAAGGAAAAAACTAGAAGATGGAAGGAGTATATTGAAGATTTATATAAAGGTAGGCAGGACATGGAGGAGCTAGAAAGTGTGGAACAAATAGATGATGATGACTTAGGTCCTAGCATACTTAGGTCAGAGTTTCATAGAGCATTAAATAATTTACGGAATAACAAAGCAGTGGGGATTGATATGATAGCAGCCGAATTAATAAAACACGCAGGGGAAAAAATGCAGGAGCGATTATACAGGTTAGTTTGTAAAATATATGAGAAGGGAGAAGTACCACAGGATTTTCAGCGTAGTAGAATAGTAACAATGCCGAAGAAAATAGGAGCTAATTTGTGTGAGAACTATTAGACCATTAGTCTACTATCACATGCATCGAAGATATTGCTAAAGATTATTTATAGGAGATTAGAAAATAAAGTAGAGGAAAGGCTAGGAGAAGATCAGTTTGGTTTTAGGAAAAACAGAGGGACGAGAGAGGCGATTCTAGCACTAAGAACGGTAGTAGAAAAAATAAATAGGGTAGGAAAGGTAACTTGCATAGCTTTTGTAGATTTAGAAAAGGCATTTGATAATGTAGATTGGGACATAATGTTTAGAATTTTAAAAGAAACGGGTATAGATTATAAGGATAGGAGAATAATTTTTAATTTATATAAACACCAAACTGCCTTAGTTAGAATTGAGGGGGAAGAAGAGGTAGCAAAAATAGGGAAGGGAGTTCGGCAGGGATGTACACTTTCACCGTTATTATTTAATCTATATATAGAAGATGCAATAAACAAAGTAAAAGAAGAGTATAGTGTAGGTGTGAATGTACAGGGAGAGAAAATATATATGTTGAGATTCGCCGACGATATAGCTATATTGGAAGAAAGCGAAAAGAATTTAGAAAGGGTATTGAATGGTATGCAGGCAGTATTGACTAGGGATTTTAACATGAAAATAAATATAGGTAAAACTAAAGTGATGAGGTGTGACAAAAAGGAATGCAGTAGAAAAATGAGGATCACAATAGGAGATAATAGAATCGAAGAAGTGTCACATTTTTGTTATTTAGGCAGTAGAATCACAAAAGATAATCGAAGCAAGGTAGATATAAAGTGTAGGATAGCACAGGGTAGGAAGGCATTCGTAGAAAAGGAACAGATTTTAAGATCAAATATTGACTTGGGTATTAGAAAAAGATTACTGAAGGTATATGTTTGGAGTGTAGCACTGTACGGGTGTGAGGCGTGGACTATAGGAAAGGAAGAGAAGCGTAGATTACAAGCATTCGAAATGTGGTGTTATAGGAGGATGATGAGGATTGGTTGGGAAGATAAAGTAACAAATGAAGCTGTACTAGAGTTAGTAGGGGAGAAGAGAAGTATTTGGAGAGTATTACAGCGTAGGAGAGACAGATTAGTAGGGCATATTCTTAGGCATGGGGGGATTATGCAATTGATCATAGAAGGTAGAGTGGAGGAAAAGAGAGGGGTAGGTAGGCCTAGATTGGAGTATGTGAGTCAGATAGTTGAAGACGTTGAGATGAATAGCTATAGGGAGATGAAGGGATTAGCTCAGGATAGATCGGCATGGCGTGCTGTTTCCAACCAATATTTAGGATTGCGGACTCTTTAACTAACTAAACATAAAATAATGAATATTATTACATCTCTAATTCTACTATACTTTCTAGTTTTAACTTTTACGTTCCTCAATATAAAATTCGTAAACAAAATCTGTTTTTACCTAATAAATGCCGTACCAATTTCAATAATAATTCGCCTAGTAATAGATTAAGTACAACTCAAGTAAAGTCGATATGTTTGCTTTATATATAAATAGTTTCAAACGAAATATTAGATTATTGTTAATTTGAATAATATATTTCAATAATGTACTGTAAATTTATTGTTTATAATTTTTTTAATTTGGAATAACTTATTATTCTGTATACTTCTATATAGTATGAGATACTGTTTTGGGCTAATCCCATTTGTATCTAGTAATAATAAATAAATATCAATTAGTGGAGAAAAATTAAATTTCGGTGGGTATAGAGATGTGATAGTACATTCATCATTGCCACGGTTTAACTAATTGGGTTTATTATTGGAGACTATATATTATATGATTGGGTTTAGTGTCGTAACATAATTTTTGAAATGTATGGCTAAATACGGTTCTCACCAAGTTACAACACTAAATTGAATGTAACCGCCCAAAAGAGCCATTCCACACATGGCGATAGACGAACGAGATAAAGGCCATAAAGTCGACATAGACAGATGTGCCTGTAAAATAAACATTAGCGGCGAAATAATGCTCGTTTTTTTATTATAGTATCCTCTACGTCAGGCTTGGCCAACCCAAATTGCCCCACGGGCCGCACATATATTAGAATATTTGCAAATTTTGTTCCAATATTTTTTTCGATATCTGGCTTTACAACGAAATTTTTTTTATTGTAAGAGATTTATTTGGGTGCAGAGTAGTGGCGTTTCTTTCGAGGCCGCACGGCCGCACGCCCTCCCTGAACATTGAGCGCACCACCGTAGATATATAATTGTATTGTGATATTTTATCTCGGCATTATTTTTCCTAAAACATAAAGCTTGAGTCACGATAGCATTCAACACAACACGGTGTCGCGGCGAGCAAGTATGAGTTAAGTGCATATGCACTCATCCTATCCGCTGCAAGCGGTAGAGTGAGAGCGACCGTATGCAGTATATCATCCGTTTCTTTGGTTCGCGTACCGTATGCGCCGCAAACAAACTAACCTATGCAACGTGACATCACGCTGCTTCTACAGCTAAGAATATATCGTTGTTTTAAGCTATTCCGGGCAACAATTCTTTAGCATCCCAACAGAGAAGCCTAGTCTAGTATACAGGAAAATTGATATAGAATAGTCAGATAAGACAGTTGCATTGTTCTGTGTAGTTATGTATGTACGATTTTACCACGTGTTTCTCCAAGAATATATTTATTTAATACAAATAATTTAATAAAAATTAATAGTGTTAGTTCCTTATTGAAAATAGAGTTTTGTAGACCTTCTCTTGAGGACAAAGTAAAAATTAAAGGATTAGGTAGGCGATTGCCTAATTTAAATTTATCACAAACTTGTGCAAGGAGTGCTCAAAACCAGACATTTAAGCGGCGTTTTACAAGAGACATTTACAAAAAAAAATTATAACACAGATGAAGAATAGATTCTCATATCATGGCCATCTACAAGCCGCTGAGTTATTTAACACGAAATCGATGCCAACATTTTCTAAACAATTTCCAGTGGACCTTTTGGAAACCGTGTGTCATGCATATCCATTTTTGAATAAAACCAAATTAAAAACAGAATTAGAAGTCATTTACTCGCGTCCGGATTTTTATCAAATAATTGGAGCCACAAATTTTCTTTCATTATTGCTACAAAATAATCTGAGTGAAACTTTCCCGGAAACTATAAAAATACTTAAAATTATTTTAACAACCCCGATGACCACTGCTGAATCAGAGCGTTGTTTTTCAACACTTAAAAGAATCAAGACTTTTTTGCGAAATGCTATGGGTAATGATCGTTTAAACGCGTTGGCGTAGATGTGTATTAATAAAAATATGGTGCGAGATATTTACAATTTTAACGAAAAAGTTTTGGAAAAGTTTATATCAATGAAAGATAGAAGAGTGGAATTCACTTTCAAGAAATGATTGAATTTAATCATTAGAGCGGTAAAGCGGTAGAGTGAGAGCGACCGTATACAGTATATCATCTGTTTCTTTGGTTCGCGTATCGTATGATCCGCAAACAAGCTAGCGGCCCTGGTTACTATAGCAACGTGACGTCACGCTGCTTCTACAGCTAAGAATATATCGTTGTTTTAAACTAGCCGGGGCCGCAATTCTTTAGCGTCCCAACAGAGAAGCCTAGTCTAATATACAGGAAAATTGATATAGAATAGCCAGATAAGACAGTTGCATTGTTCGTGTAGTTACGTATGTACGATTTTGCCACGTGTTTCTCCAAGTATATATTTAATAAAAATGAATAGTGTTAGTTCCTTATTGAAAATAGAGTTTTGTAGACTTTCTCTTGAGGACAAAGTAAAAATTAAAGAATTAGGTAGGCCATTCCCTGATTTAAATTTATCACAAACTTGTGCAAGGAGTGTTTATATCAATGAAAGATAGAAGAGCGGAATACCACTTTCAAGAAATGATTGAATTTAATCATTTTGCATCCATTTTTGGTAAGATTTCTTAATATAATGTTATTTTTTTAAGAAATGATGCAGGGGTAAACAGAAAGTGTTGAATCATTTTCAATCTGAAAAAAACGATACTACAACTAAATATGATCAGAACACATCAGAAAACAAGATACTTCAAATTTTGATTTTATATCATAAATATAATTTTAACACTCAAAATTATTAGTTAAGTCACATAAATCAAATAATATTTTATAGAAAAACAAATATCAAAGGTGCAATTTTTCTTTCAGTGTGATATTTGCGCTTCTTCTCGCTTAGTTAATTTTTCTAAATCTATTTCAATATTTGAAGTTGCACACCTTATCCGATTTTCCAGATTATTGACGCTCTATTTTTGTTTTTGTTATATTTCATTTTAGGAAAAAAAGCTTCACAGACGTTTGTAAATCCAACGGCACTAACAATTTTCGTCATAATCATAATTCGGCATGTACGACCGCGGGCCGCACATACGGGCGCCGCGCGCCACATGCGGCCCGCGGGCCGTGTGTTGGCCAGTCCTGCTCTACGTGTACCGCATTAACGCCTTGTGTTCTACCAGATCCATGGATGTATGATCCTGAGCACGGGGATTAGATATCTAATCGCGTCATGCATAGATTTGGTAATTAATAAAAGCCGCGGCTGCTTTTGATCTACCGCATTATTATTTATAGACCCTTCCAAATATTGTTTACTCATAGAGAGTGCGTTCGGTATTTTGCAACAAAAATTAATTTCTGTGAAAACCACTTTTGTAATCGGATCTTTTTATATGGTTGGTCTAAAAACTTTTTTTGTCGCTAACTACTATTGTGTTTAAAAGCTGTTCTCGTCCCGAAATTTAATAAATAATTCAGTTTACGTATTAAATATTATAAAACATGTATAAAAGCGCACATAAATTGACTATAAATATTATTTTGTTATATTGCGATCAAAATTCTATAAGTATAAGAATATCAAACATGAAATTGAAAATACAGTATAAACAAATCCTTAAATGGACGAATCACATCCAGAATTTGAATAAGCGATGGATTATATTGAAAAATTATGCTGTATTAATATTTTATTAGAATAAAAAATTATAAAAGCAACTTAACTTGTAGCGTATAAATGGCTATATAAACAATTTCTTGAACACAACTCTTTGACGAATAAAAATTTAATAGGTTATAGATTTTGCCGTTATGTTGTGATATTCCATATAAAGGAAGAGAAATAAAAATACCATGTTTTATATCACAATTAAAAACGAGGATTTATTATATTTATTTATTTATTATATAGCGAAACTATAGTCGAATAAATCCTCGTTTTTAATTGTGATATAAATCATCGTATTTTTATTTCTCTTCCCCAAAAAAATTAATAATCTAGCGCCAAAAAGGCCGCTGCAACATTTCCCCCCACATAATATATCCGAAAAATATTATTTACAAACTAAATTTTCGTGAACACTTATATAGTTAAAGAGTCCGCAATCCTAAAGATTGGTTGGAAACAGCACGCCATGCCGATCTATACTGAGCTAATCCCTTCATCTCCCTATAGCTATTCATCTCAACGTCTTCAACTATCTGACTCACATACTCCAATCTAGGCCTACCTACCCCTCTCTTTCCCTCCACTCTACCTTCTATGATCAATTGCATAATCCCCCCATGCCTAAGAATATGCCCTACTAATCTGTCTCTCCTACGCTGTAACACTCTCCAGATACTTCTCTTCTCCCTTACTAACTCTAGTACAGCTTCATTTGTTACTTTATCTTCCCAACCAATCCTCATCATCCTCCTATAACACCACATTTCGAATGCTTGTAATCTACGCTTCTCTTCCTTTCCTATAGTCCACGCCTCACACCCGTACAGTGCTACACTCCAAACATATACCTTCAGTAATCTTTTTCTAATACCCAAGTCAATATTTGATCTTAAAATCTGTTCCTTTTCTACGAATGCCTTCCTACCCTGTGCTATCCTACACTTTATATCTACCTTGCTTCGATTATCTTTTGTGATTCTACTGCCTAAATAACAAAAATCTGACACTTCTTCGATTCTATTTTCTCCTATTGTGATCCTCATTTTTCTACTGCATTCCTTTTTGTCACACCTCATCACTTTAGTTTTACCTATATTTATTTTCATGTTAAAATCCCTAGTCAATACTGCCTGCATACCATTCAATAGCCTTTCTAAATTCTTTTCGCTTTCTTCCAATATAGCTATATCGTCGGCGAATCTCAACATATATATTTTCTCTCCCTGTACATTCACACCTACACTATACTCTTCTTTTACTTTGTTTATTGCATCTTCTATATATAGATTAAATAATAACGGTGAAAGTGTACATCCCTGCCGAACTCCCTTCCCTATTTTTGCTACCTCTTCTTCCCCCTCAATTCTAACTAAGGCAGTTTGGTGTTTATATAAATTAAAAATTATTCTCCTATCCTTATAATCTATACCCGTTTCTTTTAAAATTCTAAACATTATGTCCCAATCTACATTATCAAATGCCTTTTCTAAGTCTACAAAAGCTATGCAAGTTACCTTTCCTACCCTATTTCTTTTTTCTACTACCGTTCTTAGTGCTAGAATCGCCTCTCTCGTCCCTCTGTTTTTCCTAAAACTGATCTTCTCCTAGCCTTTCCTCTACTTTATTTTCTAATCTCCTATAAATAATCTTTAACAATATCTTCGATGCATGTGATAGTAGGCTAATGGTCCTATAGTTCTCACACAAATTAGCTCCTATTTTCTTCGGCATTGTTACTATTCTACTACGCTGAAAATCCTGTATAATCCCTTCTCATATATTTTACAAACTAACCTGTATAATCGCTCCTGCATTTTTTCCCCTGCGTGTTTTATTAATTCGGCTGGTATCATATCAATCCCCGCTGCTTTGTTATTCCGTAAATCATTTAATGCTCTATGAAACTCTGACCTAAGTATGCTAGGACCTAAGTCATCCTCATCTATCTGTTCCACACTTTCTAGCTCCTCCATGTCCTGCCTACCTTTATATAAATCTTCAAGATACTCCTTCCATCTTCTAGCTTTTTCCTTATTTTCTGTGAGTTCCTTACCCTGCTTATCACATATAATGTTACCCTTTGGTTTTACTTTAGAAAAATGTGACTTAATTTTCCTGTAGCCCAAATCTACTTTACCTCTTCTCATATCCTCCTCAATATCCTCACAGTTTCCTTTTATCCACTCTTCTTTCGCTAGCTTGCATTTCCTATTAATTAAGTTCCTTAGTTCCTTATATTTTTTCTGTCCTGCTTTTGTGTTTCCTATTTTAATTTTCCTTCTTGCTTCAATCATTTCCACTATTTCTTCCGTGATCCATTCCCTCCTACCTGCCCTTTTCTTTGTGCCTAATACTTCATTTGCTGCTGTAGTTAACCCATTTCTGATTTCCCTCCATTCGCAATCTATGTCGCTCCTTGATGTTCCATTAGCCATGATTTCTACTTTCTGCTTGTACTTTTCACATACATCAGCTAATTTTAATCTATCGACATCTACTCTGACCTGTTTGGACTTCTGTAATTTCTTGAATTTGACCTCTGAGTCCAGGACTACTAAATTATGGTCACTATCAATATCTGCTCCAGGGTAACTCTTACAATTCTTAATCTGGTTCCTAAACCTCTCTTTAACCAGTATGTAATCTATCTGATACCTCCCTATATCTCCTGGCATTTTCCACGTATATATCCTGCGCTTGTGATTCTGAAAAAGCGTGTTTGCTACCACTAGCTTATTCCTAATACAAAACTCTATCAATCTATCCCCTCTATCATTACGTGTTCCTATTCCATATTCTCCTACTATTGAAACTTCCTTTCCCTTACCTACTACGGCATTCCAATCTCCGATTACAATTAGATTATCCTGTCCTTTAACGTTTGCTAACCTAGATTCAATCTCCTCATAAATGGATTCTACCTCCTCATCATCGTGACTTGAAGTTGGCATATATACTTGCACTATAACTGTGTCCGTTGGCTTCGTGTCTAATCTAATAGTTATAATTCTATCACTAACTTGGCAATAACTCTTTACTCTACATCCCAACTTTCTATTCATTATAAAACCTACACCGGTATGCCCATTATCTGATGCTGTGGTTATTAATCTATATTCTCCTGACCACGTATCTACTTGATCTTTCCCCCTAACTTCACTAATCCCTACAATATCCAGTTTAAGTCTCTCCATTTCTAATTTCAAATTCTCTAACTTTCCTATCCTATTCATGCTGCGTACATTCCACGCTCCGACTCGTAGAATTCTCGACGAAAACGATTTCTTGCCCGCCCCAGAATCCGAGGGCTTGCCTACTACCGAAGTAGCAGGGTGAGATTCTGAGCCATTGGCTCTACTCACCTGGGGTAATACATTAAAGATAATCGACATTTTCATCTGTAGGCTTGAGAAAGGTACAGTGCTGGTTTCTCCTTGCTTTGCACCGACCAATGAGTGCATATTTTAGCCGTCGCCCCACCGATTCAGCCTAATCCCCCTAATACCGTGGGTTAGCCTGAATCTTTCCTATAGACCGGGATCCCTGTATAGGGACCGCTCTATAGGCCAGAGCGTCGTTGCCCATGTCTTGCCCCTAGGAGGCATATGCAGTGCATTGGCACACTATTGACACTTAGGTATGGAGGAGTATATTTTCTCGTGGTTGAGTGAACCATTGATTTTTGACCATTATCTAGCAAACTCTGTTTAGGGGACCACTGACATAATTTAGATACTGATTAAATGAAAAAATATACACAATTGCAACTAAAAAAAACTCAAACTTTACATAACGCAATCGATCTTCCAGTTATAAAAGGACATAATTTCAAAATATTTCTTCTAAAATCTAATTTTTCATTATTGCCATTACAGCGGGCGATGCTTTGACTAAAGAATTAAATGATATGAATAACAGATCGCATTCAAAATTGATGTTTCATATTGAAGAAAACGATTTGTGTTATCAGCAAATGATGAAATTCGCAGTAAAAAAAATTGACTGCGAAGAACACTTCGTGGAATTGATGATCAAACAATAAATACAAATTTAATCAACAATAGCTATAATTTTTTTTTCCATGCGGTACCGTCCAATATAACAATAAGAACGAATCGTTTCACTTTCGAAAATACCATAATTTATTTGGACAAATGGGTGATAATCCCACAGTGGTTAATAAGGGCCGAAATTACGCCGAACAAATTCTTTCCAAAATGTCTTAATATTTCGACATGTGGGACGTGGTCTAAACTCTAAGAAAATTGCATTCTCATGCGTGTATTTCTATTCTCTATTCCAGGGGTGGCCAACAAGTCGATCGCGAACAGTTGGACACAAAAACTGATTATTTCGAATATGGCGCGGGTAAAACGAGACAAAAAACACGAAATAAAGCGAAGATAAGTTGCCTCAGTGATTTAGCGTTTCTGGCAGATTTTACATTCAAGTTAATCGATTTGAATTTAAAGTTACGAGGAAAAAAGAAGTCACATGATTAGTTGCATTAATGCTTATAAAAGTCAGTTCGTAAAATTGATTGAAGATCACCAACAAACAAATTTTGATCATTTTGAAAAATACGTTGTAGAAATTAAAAAGTTTTGATGCAAGATTTGATGCGTGATTTAAAATATATTGAGGATATTGTTCAATATATTGAACCTTTTCAGAAAGATGTAAATGTGAAATATATTGCTGCAAAATTTCTGATATATTTGACTTGGAAAAAACTAAATTGGATAATGAAATTATAACTCTACAATCTGCTTTAATTTTAAAAGCTAGGGAGCTTGAAGAAGACTTTTGAAAATATGTTAGTTGTGAGAAGTATCCAAATATAAAAAAATGTAGTGAATATATCTATTCTTGTTTTGGATCAACGTATTTGTGTGGATCGGTTTTTTCATATTTAAAGTTAACAAAGACACAGCATCGTTCTTTACTTACTAATTCACATACCGCAAATGCATTTATCGTTTCGTTTAAACTTCATCTCTACTTTTCACTACATATCGATTTTTAAGGAACTTGATTATGTCATTGCGTGAAATATTAATAATTTTCCAGGTAGATCGCGATCACTTTTTAAGTAGAAAAGTCGATTTCAAGAACAAATAAGTTGGCCTACCCCGGCTCTATTCTAAACAGTTACGATTAGGTGCGAACAGGTTTATCGACGGGGCGGCATATCTTGGAACTGAAGATGTGAAAAGAGGAGACAATCAGACCCTTCAAAAGTCGATTTCACACCAGCCTTTAGAATTCGAGGACGATATATAATATCTTTCGATGGTAAAGCGTTTGTTTAAAATGTCGGTTCCCTTTTGAACATCGTCACTGGAAATAAATGTTTCAGTTATTTTCAAATTTTTTCGATTCTTATTCGAAGAAATATACGCATTTTACGTAGATGTGTACAGAATATTTAGATATCAGCCTCACAATAAAATTATAATTTAAATTTAGTACGTTTTTATATGTTTCAGGCACGAAATACAAAAACGAACATAAAAACCAAATTCATGTAAATTTTGTCCTATAAAGTAGACTCTAATTAATTAAAAAAAAACACTCTTTATCTAATTAATTCATTATATAACCATTGGCGGTTTTTGGTGCTATAAAATTGAAGATAAAAAAAAAAAAAATGTACAGGGCATTCAATTCAATGATGGCTTAAAAAAATACTTAATTTTATATATTGCAGATAGTATAGATATATACTATCTGCATATATATCTGTGTATATATATATATATACTGAAGATGGGGCATAGCTTTCGAAATACGCATCTAGCTATTAAATGTTTTGTGTTACGGTATTTGGATGATATTCTATACATTTTTTAACAATGTAGCGACATTTTTTTTTAAGTATCACATTGTGTTTTTTTAAGCTTTATGAAAAATTATACGCAAAATTAAATGTAAACACAATATTATAATGCATCGGGATTATCAATTATGTTTCTTTAAAAAAAATGGGATTTATATTATTCGTAGCTTTTCTCTATTTATTCCGCATGTTTTTCTTATGATATTATTGTATATTTGCGTTGGTTGAAGTTGTAAATTGTAACTATCCGAAATAAAATACCGACTGCGCCACTGATAAGTCTTGCATTTTAATTAGTTTTTGCAGTACCTTTCAATATTAGAATGCATTCTATATAGGCTGTGTTGATTACATTGTTAAAGCTAAGGGAAAAGTGTAACACATTCTTAGCAATCATGTTTAAAACCTAGGCATAAATTAATTAAATAATTAATATTTGCTGATGGAGAATGTTCCTAAATCCCCCTATTGACATTAGTTTTACAGCGGGCTAATAAATATTTAATTATGATACCAGATACGTTCCGTAAGACATCCGCAAATAGTGTAATCTCCATAAGAGATTTATAACTGTAAAACAACGGTGACGTTCTATAGAAAAATATAACATATAGCTATTCTAAACTTAAACTACACACACACACACACACACATATATATATATATATATATCCACTCAATGTGTATAATTCCGCATTCTGTATAAAGACATTATTAGGCATAGTGTATAATGAGTTTAATTTGGTACATTGTCTGGGCATTTTATATAATGTCGAAGACTCTTTCGGCAAAGAGAATTAAATGAAACTATTGCCATCTGGTGTAGTTAACAACTGTTTAGTAATAACACGCCGAGTGGCCTATCCGGGCAATGGATTGAGCGTCGATAACAAGAGTTAAGCAACGTCCGCTAGGTCAGTGCGCTTGGATGGATTACCGTAGCTCAGCGCCACCTATCCTCTATAGTCCGTACCATTTTTAGTTGGGATACAATTAACTAGGCTTTAGCGGAATAGTGAACCGCTATTGTAACAAGCTTCCCTCCCACCTTTCTTATATGTTCCTAATACCTCTACAACAACACTCTGTAATTAGGATTATATCCTGTTGAGGTAGTTTGCACAACAAATAAAAAATAAAAATAAAAAACACTGTCGAATATGTCAGTGAAACTGACGAAATAGGACTTTTGTTGTTGTATTTGTTTAAAAATAGATGCAGAAGAAATATGTATTAATTGCAATCGCTGGATTTACGTAAATAGCCTAATTAACATCCGACGTTGTATACAATGCCTAGGTATTCCATATAACGACTAGGTAATGTATATAAGAATATTATTATTTTTATACTTTGCTAAATTCCACGAGGTATTACACAGAATGCCTAGGTATTCTACAGAATGTGGAATTATACACATTACCGCTAACATATACATCCACTTATATTCTTTATATTACGACCGATTCAACTCAAGCATTGTAACACGATACGAAAATTAAAATCGTATAAAATAGTATATTAAAGAACGAGTTTCATAAGGCAGGTTTTATTGCACGAGTTCAAGTTTAGAAAACGAGTTTTCTAAAGAACGCATGTTATAAAATGACTTATGAAATGAGTTTTTTATACTATTTTTTCTAATTTGCCTCTTTTATGCCCCTTTTAAATAAAAAATCGAAATTTAAAAATGCAGGGAATTTTTTGACTATTGGTAGTAACTATGGACACATTTGAAACATTTGAAATAAATTGTCAAATAAATTTAAATTAATCTCTTTGTTGCTTTCTTTTGTAGTTTGACGTACAATTGTACATTTCAGGGACAAAATTAAATTAAACTATTTGTTGCTTTCTTTTGTAGTTTGACGTTTGATAACTGGCAAACAGAGCTACCAACTTTCAAACAGTAAATTGCCCTATGCTATAAGCGAACTCAAATTCGCTATAAACGAACTCATTTAGTTTCGTTAACAGCTCTATTAGAAACGCAAATTAGAAAAATAGTATATTAAAGAACGGATTTCATAAGGCAGGTTTTATTGCACGAGTTCAAGTTTAGAAAACGAGTTTTCTAAAGATCGAGTGTTATAAATGACTTATGAAATGCGTTTTTTATACTATTTTTTCTAATTTGCGTCTTTTATGCCCTTTTTAAATAAAAAATTGAAATTTAAAAATTTAGGGAATTTTTTGACTGTTGATAGTAACTATTGGCATATTTGGAACATTTGAAATAAATTGTCAAATTAATTTAAATTAACCTATTTGTTGCTTTCTTTTGTAGTTTGACGTACAATTGTGCATTTCAGAGACAAAATTAAAATCAAATTATTTGTTGCTTTCTATTGTAGTTTGACGTTAGATATCTGGCAAGCAAGCTATCAACTTTGAAACACTAAATTGCCCTATGCTATAAGCGAACTCAAATTCGCTATAAACGAACTCATTTGGGTTCGTTAATAGCTCTATTAGAAACGCAAATTAGAAAAAAAATATTTTTCTAATTTATAGCCGTTAGCGAACCTAAATGAGTTCGTTTATAGCGAATTTGAGTCTCTTGTAGCATAATGCAATTTACTGTTTCAAAGTTGGTAGCTCTGTTTGCTAGTTACCAACTACAAAAGTCAAACGTCAAACTACAAAAGAAAGCAACAAATAGAAACCAGAATTTTGTCCCTGAAATGTACAATTGTACGTCAAACCATAGACTAATATATAATTTGTCAACTACAAAAGAAAGCAACAAATAGTTTAATTTTAATTTATTTGGCAATTTATTTCAAATATTTCAAATGTGTCAATAGCTACTACCAACAATCAAAAAATTCCCTAAATTTTTAAATTTCGATTTTTTATTTAAAAGGGGCATAAAAGAGGCAAATTAGAAAAAATAGTATAAAAAACTCATTTCATAAGTCATTTATAACACGCGTTCTTTAGAAAACTCCTTTTCTAAACTTGAACTAGTGCAATAAAACCTGCCTTATGAAATTCGTTCTTTAATATACTATTATTGCATATAATTGAATTGTTTAGCAGTATGTATGTAGCAATCACAGTGAGTGGCACATTTATTTCTAATTGGTTATTATTATATTACTTTTAATTAACAAAAATTGACATTTACTGTCACTTTGTGTGAATGGTAATGGTAAATACCCTACAAATAAGGACGAGAGGAGAAGTTCATATAATAATAAAATCCCGAGTCCCTATTTAGACGATTGGGGCAATACGGCGCAGTATCGCTTAATAACGTATAATATACCGGTGTATCGTATATAATGTAAACCGATTTATTAATTTATTGTTATTATGTATATTAAAGATATGTGACACTGGTAGCAACAACAATTGCTCTTTTACTATTATTACAACGTCGTATACCAATTAAAATATGTTAACTTGACCTGGGTACCTACATTTATTATTAATATGAATATCCCTATAATTGAATAGTTTTAGACAAATTGTTAAATTTTATATGCCAGTACCATATATTGACCATAGACTAATAATATAGATCTAACCTTTATTGATACTAATTTTCCGCTTTCTTCACTTTTTACGCTACTGGTGTCCTCTATCGATATTCTAACTTACTACGTGCTAAATAAGTAAACAAATACATACTGTACATGATAAAAAAAAAACACAAAAAGAACACATAAAAAACCATATAAATTCACTTTATAATACAAGGCTCTCTTTAAAAATAAATATTGATATATAATGTTCGTAATCATTGATAAGAACAATTACAAATTTCACTGTTCATCTTCTTGCTATTCTATCATAATAAAGCAGACAATTATCAAATTGACTTCTTGACTTTTACAAACTGATTATTTAAATATATAGGGTGTTACGAGTATATCACATGTTTTCATCGTCAAATATGTTACTTAATCTTGTTTTTTGTGCAAAATTATGTTTTGAACAAAATTCCGCCTGTGGCGTATTTAACACCCGATAAATTGGTAAATTTGTTATCCCTATTTATAACTCATGATCCCAAAAAGATTTGCCAAACCCGCAATATTTATAATTCGTTCAACTACATTTTATAGAAATATTAATATAAGTATGATACTATCATGTATGATACATATTTTTATAAATTGAACTAGAAAATATATTAAGATAAAATTATAACATGATATATGAATGAATATCATTTTGTTCTGTAAAACAATCGTTCAATATGGAGAAGAAAATATTAATTATATCAGAAGTGAATAATTTTACCGAGAGCGACTTCCTTAAAATATTTGGAAATATTGTTGAACATTACCCAAAAGTTGCAAAGTATTTATTTACAAAAATACCTTTCGAAAATATTGAAAATTTATGTGAAATTGCACAACAATATTTAGAAAACTTAACAATTGAAGGTAAAATATAAAATATTTAGTTAAACAGTCCGCAATCCTAAAGATTGGTTGGAAACAGCACGCCATGCCGATCTATCCTGAGCTAATCCCTTCATCTCTCTATAGCTATTCATCTCAACGTCTTCAGCTATCTGACTCACATACTCCAATCTAGGCCTACCTACCCCTCTCTTTCCCTCCACTCTACCTTCTATGATCAATTGCATAATCCCCCCATGCCTAAGAATATGCCCTACTAATCTGTCTCTCCTACGCTGTAACACTCTCCAGATCCTTCTCTTCTCCCCTACTAACTCTAGTACAGCTTCATTTGTTACTTTATCTTCCCAACCAATCCTCATCATCCTCCTATAACACCACATTTCAAGTGCTTCTAATCTACGCTTCTCTTCCTTTCCTATAGTCCACGCCTCACACCCGTACAGTGCTACACTCCAAACATATACCTTCAGTAATCTTTTTCTAATACCCAAGTCAATATTTGATCTTAAAATCTGTTCTTTTTCTACGAATGCCTTCCTACCCTGTGCTATCCTACACTTTATATCTACTTTGATTCGATTATCTTTTGTGATTCTACTGCCTAAATAACAAAAATCTGACACTTCTTCGATTCTATTATCTCCTATTGAGATCTTCATTTTTCTACTGCATTCCTTTTTGTCACACCTCATCACTTTAGTTTTACCTATATTTATTTTCATGTTAAAATCCCTAGTCAATACTGCCTGCATACCATTCAATACCCTTTCTAAATTCTTTTCGCTTTCTTCTAATATAGCTATATCGTCGGCGAATCTCAACATATATATTTTCTCTCCCTGTACATTCACACCTACACTATACTCTTCTTTTACTTTGTTTATTGCATCTTCTATATATATATTAAATAATAACGGTGAGAGTGTACATCCCTGCCGAACTCCCTTCCCTATTTTTAAAATATATTATATTTATAAAATATATTGATAATATATAATAAATATTAAAATATATAATAAAAATAATGAGATAAGACTAAATTTATTTTAACTAGTTTACAAAACACATAAAACAACCAATTGGCTGATGACAGCTGATGACAGAATATGTGTTAATGTTTCGATTTTAGTTCATTTTTTAACTTTTGTTTTGAAAGTTTAAAAAAAATTGTTTATGTTTATTTTGTTTGGTAGCTTATTATATTTTTAATTCCAATGTTTATTGTTCGGGTTTTTCTGGTGTATGATTGAAATGTTAATGTGTGCAGATTTTCCTTATTTCTTGTGTTATTGTTGTAAATATGTGCGTTTTCTTTAAATGATAATTTAGTTTGCAATATTTTATTTTTTATATTAGATTAACAAGTTCAAGATCCCTCAGCTTTCGTATTTTTAATAAATTTGTCGTTTTATAAAGTAGTTCAGTGCTATAAAATCGATCATAATTGAATAAAGATTTGATAGTCATTAAATGCTCAGTACTATAAGACTTCGTGGAAGAAATTTTAAAAAATATGTGTTTTATCTTACATTATATTTTTGGTGGCATATGCGAACTAAGGAAGAAATTTTCGGTATAATGATGAACATTACGTAAATTATCCCCAATCGAAATTTATCGAAAATTTATTGCATTTTCTTTAGTTTTATAATCCAAACTACGTCCAAATAAAAAATCACATAGACATCAAATTTTGCATGACATAACAAAGGCATACAAATCGAAATACGAAACAATATCCTCTTTATTATGATGTATGAAACCTAACTATATTAATTTTTACCACAATTATGTTAATAAATCGAAGAGGATTAAAAATGCAACTAGCCAATTCGTCTCGTATTATTGTATTTATTCCAACATATTCATTTGGTATTTTACACGATCGATTGACTAATTGAAACTCTTCCCTAATATGTTAAATATAAATACGAAATAAAGTATCTTCTTCATAATCTTTAGATAAAGAATGCGTATTGAAATTGCATCCGGATTTAGCCGGAAAATTAGCGGATATGGGAAATCTTACCATGGAATCATCTGATGAACAAAAATCTGCTGGGTTAAACGCACTAACAACTGAAGAACAGGTTAAACTAAATGATCTAAACAATGAGTATGTACTTTATAACCTACACTATTGCAAAAATAAGCATTTAATTTTAAATTACATCTATCAACTGTCAATTATATCAATATCACTTTATGCAACTTAACATACAGGTAGGGATCATTAAATTTTATTTAAATCATGAATTTCTAATACGAATTTTTATTTCAGATACAAAATCAAATTTGGATTCCCATTCGTAATTTGTGCGAGAGAAAATAAGGTACGCGCTATTTTCACTGGATTAGAAGACAGATTGCAAAACACCCGCGAAAAAGCACTAGAGATTGGTATAAACGAAGTGAAGAAAATTTGCAAAATTCGGATTTTGCATATAGTATCATAATTTATTAATCAAATATCAAATAAATTGGAAATACTTTTGCATAACCCAAACGAAATTTAACTAATCCCCATTAATCCGAATGTGTGAACTCGACGATAAGAAAAGTACATTCAAACATTTTCGACTGTTATTACAAAAATTCTTAATTATAGTATTTTAAATCTAAAGAATGCCCAAAGAATTTTCAACGATAGCGTGTGGTTGCCCAATAGCTTCTTTGAATTCAGATGTGTTGTAAATATCTTCGGGCATTATTTCGATGTCACGACCGGTCAAAGAATCCAACATAACATTTGACGATTCCAAAAATGGCAAACGACCTATTTTCTTCGCTGCCTTGAATTCCATTTGTAATCGCATTGGAGCATGTAAACCTTGAGTATTTCGAAGCATAGCCATGTTTAAATGTTCTCGATTTTTGTAATACTAAAAAGCAAATCGCATACATTATATAACTTCCACGGAAGTAAATGGAAAATAATACATTTCGTTCAGACTGAGCAAGCGGATGTACAAAATCAGGGTTAAGGCAAGAAATTCCAGATTTCATTAATTCTGGAACGCCAAAAGTACCGCATTCTCTTTGTATTGAAGTACTCTCGTTGATAGGTTGCTGCTTTAGAGAAGGTAAATTGAAGGCCTGAAAATGAATTTATATTAGTATTGTAAAAAGATAACCTAAAAGATGCAAAGTCATAATGTCATGATATACATATTTTTTTCATCAAATCGTAAACTAAATACATACATTACGATTTGTTATACATCATATATACTTACCATTGCTTCGATTTATAGAATATTTGAAACACGAGAACAACAAAATAGCCTTCCAAAACTCGCTTATTACAACTTATTAAATACAATTCACACCTCTGATTTTCACTATGCAACCACAATCACAACACCAATGCATTTATTTCACAAGTCCACTAACAGCTGTCAAAGGGAATCCCATGAACGTTTTCACAATGACGATGTATACATCGTCATTGCCTGCACTATCATAGGATACCGTTTAAACCTTCCATACTTGGGAACCATTCGACTCTCGGTTTATTCTTCGGTAAATGGCGTGTAAGCGTGTTTGTATACTTATACAAACGTATAAGCTTGTTTATTTGAGCACGTGTATTTGAGCTTGAACAGCATTCCAGTTTTAAAAATTATCACTACGGTGTTAAATTATAATATAGAATATCACCCAAATACCATAACAAGCATTAAGTAGCTAGATGTACATTTCAAGCGCTATGCTCCCATCTTCAGTAGCACAAACAAAACTAAATAAAATACCTCTGTCACGAATCGTGATTGATATACTATCAAATAAATAAGTAAACATGACAGAAGTACTTCAAAATTAGCATATAATATGACCTATAAATCTTTTAAAAAACAATACAAATTAAAAATTACAAATTATAAATTAACAAAAAAAATCAAGTAACAGCAAAAAATATTGGTTTATGAACTCTAAATTAACCAAAAATAAATAAATAAATAAATAAAATAATAATAAATTTAAAAATAGTTTTTATTAAATAAATTAAATAGACAAGATGAAATTGGGCCCGAATCTAAATTCATTCAATTTGATTTTGATTTATGCATTTATATACTTTCATAAGCATTTAATTCGGAATAATTTAAAACATTTTTAAGTAATTTACGTGAACTAATTCGAATAGGATGGCCTGATTCAAAAATATGCTCGGCGACAGCACTTCTATCTTTTCTATTTAATCTGAAATGAGCTAAATGCTCATTAAATCTAGTTTCGATGAATCTACGTGTTTGTCCTATATATACTTTAGGACAACTGGAACAAGATATTTCGTAAATAACCGATTTTTTATTGAAATCAAAAAAAAAACCAGTTGCTAGAGTTCCAAGTTACTTAAATTTATTCCAAAAAACATAAATTAATCATCATTTTCAACATTTTTTTTTGAATTATCTATATATAATGGAGGTGGTCGAGAGTTTCTAGTGCAATCAATGCAATAATAGTTTTAATCAAAGATCAAGTTTAAATCGTCACTTGACGAATATGCATAAGGTGGATCTAGAACCCCAGACTACAAGGGAGTGTCATATAAAATGTATTCTGTGCACTTTTGATCAGGTAATTCATATTTATATATTCATATATGTGCCAAAATTATTTATATTTTTTAATACCATAGTACAAACGAAAATGTTATTTATTATAGATTATTGTGATGTTTCCTACTAACAACTACAATAAACATTTGGAGAATCAAACGAAACCGAATCTATAGACGGCAATCGACGGCTGGAGATGTTTGGAGAGCGTATTAGCAATTTCATAGATGAGATATGTTTGGCAGATGAAGATTCATTAATTGTAAATAATATTATAAATCTATTTAATATTTATTAATCTTTATCAATGATTACTAACTATTCATAGATTATAAATACAAATATATCTCTATTCATAGAGTTCGTATTCATTGCCTTCATAATTTTACTTTAGTTTTTCAAAGTGGCTGGAATTCATTGGAACTGCAGACAAGGAAGAAACTAAACTAAACAGCGAACAAGAGGAAAGGAGATCCACAACATTATTTCCCCGAAAAAAAAAAGGCGCCTTTGAATTTTATTTTGATTAGAATTGTATTATAATACCTATTGTAAAAGGAGCGAATTACGTTTACGGTAAATTTGCATATTTTGAGGAATGAGGGTTTTTAGGCCTTTTTCGGGTGGAAACTTTAACACTGAATTGAAAAAACCAGGCGGAAACAATCACTTGAATAGCATTTTTTTGTTCAAAAAACTGTAAAAAAAGCTGCTAAGCAAAAAATTAAGCCAAACAAGTTACCTTTTTTCCACAGGGACCATGAATATTCGTCCCGTCCCCCGTTCATAGCCTCCAAACACCCACTGACCTTTGACACGATGACCTCTGTGGTACTTTCGACGGCCAAATTTGCTCTCATCGATTTCGACCACTTTATCTTTGCCGCCTCGATTTTTTTTTGGTTTTTATGGTTTTTGGACCTTCCTGGACACAGAAAAATTAACGCCGGATTTTTAGGAATTTTTACCGTAAACCACATTTTACCCTTGTAAAAAGTTAATAAGTATTGTTGTTGTTTTTACAATTTTAAATGCTTATTTTGGTTTTTTTAAGAATTAAAGTTTTATTCTCGATATATTATGTCTCATATTTTGCTGCTAACTTTTGTTTTATATTTATAGTATTTACATTTGAAATACATTTTATATGTTTTTTATATTAAATACATTTTTAAATAAGGAAAAAGCTAGAAGATGGAAGGAGTATCTTGAAGATTTATATAAAGGTAGGCAGGACATGGAGGAGCTAGAAAATGTGGAACAGATAGATGAGGATGACTTAGGTCCTAGCATACTTAGGTCAGAGTTTCATAGAGCATTAAATGATTTACGGAATAACAAAGCAGAGGGGATTGATATGATACCAGCCGAATTAATAAAACACGCAGGGGAAAAAATGCAGGAGCGATTATACAGGTTAGTTTGTAAAATATATGAGAAGGGAGAAGTACCACAGGATTTTCAGCGTAGTAGAATAGTAACAATGCCGAAGAAAATAGGAGCTAAATTGTGTGAGAACTATAGGACCATTAGCCTACTATCACATGCATCGAAGATATTGTTAAAGATTATTTATAGGAGATTAGAAAATAAAGTAGAGGAAAGGCTAGGAGAAGATCAGTTTGGTTTTAGGAAAAACAGAGGGACGAGAGAGGCGATTCTAGCACTAAGAACGGTAGTAGAAAAAAGAAATAGGGTAGGAAAGGTAACTTGCATAGCTTTTGTAGATTTAGAAAAGGCATTTGATAATGTAGATTGGGACATAATGTTTAGAATTTTAAAAGAAACGGGTATAGATTATAAGGATAGGAGAATAATTTTTAATTTATATAAACACCAAACTGCCTTAGTTAGAATTGAGGGGGAAGAAGAGGTAGCAAAAATAGGGAAGGGAGTTCGGCAGGGATGTACACTCTCACCGTTATTATTTAATCTATATATAGAAGATGCAATAAACAAAGTAAAAGAAGAGTATAGTGTAGGTGTAAATGTACAGGGAGAGAAAATATATATGTTGAGATTCGCCGACGATATAGCTATATTAGAAGAAAGCGAAAAGAATTTAGAAAGGGTATTGAATGGTATGCAGGCAGTATTGACTAGGGATTTTAACATGAAAATAAATATAGGTAAAACTAAAGTGATGAGGTGTGACAAAAAGGAATGCAGTAGAAAAATGAAGATCTCAATAGGAGATAATAGAATCGAAGAAGTGTCAGATTTTTGTTATTTAGGCAGTAGAATCACAAAAGATAATCGAAGCAAAGTAGATATAAAGTGTAGGATAGCACAGGGTAGGAAGGCATTCGTAGAAAAAGAACAGATTTTAAGATCAAATATTGACTTGGGTATTAGAAAAAGATTACTGAAGGTATATGTTTGGAGTGTAGCACTGTACGGGTGTGAGGCGTGGACTATAGGAAAGGAAGAGAAGCGTAGATTACAAGCATTAGAAATGTGGTGTTATAGGAGGATGATGAGGATTGGTTGGGAAGATAAAGTAACAAATGAAGCTGTACTAGAGTTAGTAGGGGAGAAGAGAAGTATCTGGAGAGTGTTACAGCGTAGGAGAGACAGATTAGTAGGGCATATTCTTAGGCATGGGGGGATTATGCAATTGATCATAGAAGGTAGAGTGGAGGGAAAGAG
This sequence comes from Leptodirus hochenwartii, assembly GCA_947310635.1. Lineage (NCBI taxonomy): Eukaryota > Metazoa > Arthropoda > Insecta > Coleoptera > Leiodidae > Leptodirus > Leptodirus hochenwartii. Next base: position 34,408,059 of record OX371178.1, on the reverse strand, counting down.
AGGGGTAGGTAGGCCTAGATTGGAGTATGTGAGTCAGATAGCTGAAGACGTTGAGATGAATAGCTATAGAGAGATGAGGGGATTAGCTCAGGATAGATCGGCATGGCGTGCTGTTTCCAACCAATCTTTAGGATTGCGGACTGTTTAACTAATGGTTTTTGTAGAATGAATTGTTTTACATGACACACATATTTGTTATAATATCTCCTTAAACGATTATAGTATATTCATCGTTAATGTTTTATAATCCGTTGTATTGTATATGTTTATAAATTGTGCATTGAAACTAATTTATGCTGAAAAAGTATAAATGTAATATTTTGAATTTGCCGCGAAATATCTATATATATAAAACACGAAGTATACAATATGTACATTGTCATTGATGTCGATATAACCATGCTTCCTTAGCGTGCGCTTCCAAAGAACACCCAAAACTTACTGTCTACTGAAAGATACTCCAATAATCAATTTTAAGCAACGGCAATTACTTTACAACCATTTTGTAGACGATAAGAATTTACAAAAAAACATTACTATGAGTGCTAGGAAAGTATTGCCGTTATCGGTCAATAAAAATAATGTTAGAGATGGAGCCAACGTAAGTAGTACGTCTAAACTAACGAAGAATTTTCCTAATAATTCGAAGATGCTAGGGAACTCTTCTAAAAAATCGAACAATGCAAGTCAATTAAATTCAACAGTGTGCAGTATAAAGAGCAATTTACCATCTTATATACCCCAGGATGCTTACTTTGAGGCAGATAATACGTATAGTGAATATCTCCAAGCTCTGGCGATGAAAAGTATTTCGAGAAAGATATTAACCAACGTCATAATTGCATGGGATACAGATATTTGTGAGAAAAACGAAGAACTCTTCTATAAAGAAAAGGAACTCATGGAATTGGAGCAAAAGCATCAAATTCACAATATGCAAATCACAAGCGATAATCTAGGCATACAATTGAAGGCAAATCTGGATAAATGGCTGTGTAATATAGAATCCAATAATCTACCGGATAAAATAAATTGTATTGTTAAAATACTAAACGAATCGTGTAATAAATTAGAATTGGAGAATATAAATCCTCCAACAACTTCAACAGAATATACCAAACTAAGCCAAAATATTGCTAAGTATGCCGAAATAGTGAAATCATTTGAATTTCACAATGAAGATTCCACTGCACTGAATCTCTTGGCTAAAGAAATTAAAAAGTATATTAGTCTGTACAATCTCGTCCACGAAGACAATGCTAATTTAAAATCCTCGTCCATAGATTATATACATCAAATGTATAAAACACTTTCTGATAGATTCGCCGAAGAAAGTAGAAATAGACATATTTATACCCTTTAATTGCCGTATTTGTAAAATAAATAATAAACTACGAGTTCAAACAATATCAGTGTCTCTTATATTTTATCTAAATCCTAGAACCAATTTTTAAAATATATTTTTCTAATTTGCGCTTCTAATAGAGCTATTAACGAACCCAAATGAGTTCGTTTATAGCGAATTTGAGTTTGCTTATAACATAGGGCAACTTACTGTTTCAAAGTTGGTAGATCTGCTTGCCAGTTATCAAACGTGAAACTACAATAGAAAGCAACAAATAGTTTAGAATATCACCCAAATACCGTAACTTAAAGCATTAAGTAGCTAGATGCGCATTTCAAGCGCTATGCGCCCATCTTCAGTAGCTCAAGATAAAACAAAATAAAATACCTCTGTCACAAATCGTGATTGATATACTATACTATATGAAATGTACAATTGTACGTCAAACTACAAAAAAAGCAACAAATAGGTTAATTTTAATTTATTTGACAATTTATTTCAAATGTTCCAAATGTGCCAATAGTTACTATCAACAGTCAAAAAATTCCCTAAATTTTTAATTTTATATTTTTTATTTAAAAAGGGCATAAAAGACGCAAATTAGAAAAAATAGTATAAAAGACTCATTTCATAAGTCATTTATAACACTCGTTCTTTAGAAAACTCGATGCTATGCACCTTGTTTTCTAAATTTGAGCTCGTGCAATAAAACCTGCCTTATGAAATCCGTTCTTTAATCTACTATTCTCTGGTTATATTGTAACTATGCAACCGAACGTGTAGGTGTGCGCTTATAAAGGTCTATTGTCAGAAATTTGTTTGTTTACATTGTTTACATCCTGAGGTCAGTGATTTCATTGGAAAATGTGGTTAGAAAATTGTTAATTTTTTCAGAAGATAAGTTTTTGTAATCAAATGGCCATTGTGGTAAAATATGTTACAAAGATACGAAACAATTGGAAGAAGTCCATATTTGCTACGGTGGTACTGAGCTATGGTGGCAATTGGGCTAAGGAAAAATACGAGTAAGATATTCAAAATTATAATGAAATAAAAAATTGTAATCTAAGGTAAACCAATATAAGTTATCCTATTAAACAGCGGCATTATTTAAATGTATTGCACAAGTCTACCACATCAAAATACAAAAAAAAAACTTTAATCAAATGCCATTATTGTTGGCAGTTAGTAAATAGGAATTCAGAAAAAGAAAATATTCCATTTTCAGCTGTAGATCTTTTATTTTTATTATTTGGATATATTTTTGGCACTTGTACCATATTCTTAGAAATTTAATATTGCAATTTGTTAAAAGTTTTACCTTCATTCGTACGCGTAGTTTCTCAATGCACAACTTATAAATTGTAAACGAATTGCGACCTGTAACTGAAATGTGCCATTTAACGGTTACAATCAAGATACTAATCGTCACCTCAATGAAAAAAAAAAATTATTCTTGAACATTGATTAAATTCAGCTCGGAAATTTGTACTTGCTTTCCTCGTTCTTATAGCACGTATTTTTCTCGATTAGTACAAATGAACTTATGCGCGAGTACTGCAGCTTGGCGGCTAGATATGGTCGGGTTCCCTTACCACCTAATATTAATCCACGTCGTATAACCGTCATATTGAACCCAGCGGCTAATAAACGTACCGCCTTAGAACAATTCGAAACATACTGCGCCCCTATACTAACTCTAGCCGGCCTCAGCGTGGACGTACTGCAGACGAACAGCGAGGGCCATGCCAAAGAGATTGTTAACAATGAACTGACTGGGGGCAGTACGGACGCTCTGATCATAGCAGGGGGAGATGGAACTATTAGTGAAGTTGTTACAGGTTTGCTCAGAAGAGTGGGTGTGGAGAGGGCGCAAGATTTACCGATAGGTAAAGAGTGAAAGGGCTAACAACAAAAGAAATTGCTTTGTATATTACTAAAATTAGGTTTGTCAAATTGTAATCAAGTGGCGAAATTTATTTATTGCAAAAAACCAACAAGATTATTTTTAATTCGTTTTTGGGCCAAATCATCAACTATTGCGAGCACATTGTTATATCATTAATATAAAGAATAAGTATAAAAGTTGTATAATACTATATTATACCTTACATTTTCAATGCAATTCAATATCAGTTAAATAAGAAGATTCTTTTTATTGTCCGAAACTGCTCCTTATGTACATTTAAATTGTCTGCACTGAAAACGATCATTGACTGTAAAATGATTTGTTACAAATATTTTTACAAAATAATTATTGACGAAGATAAACATATTTTTAAAATTGTCACTACGGTGATAAATAATTGTATAGAATGTCACCCAAATACCGTAACTCAAGGCATTTAATAGCCAGATGCGCATTTCGAAGGCTATGCCCCCCATCTTCAGTAGCACAAGATAAAAACTAAATAACGTACCTCTGTCAATCACCGTGATTTCCATTCAATTTATTATATAATTGTATAGCAATCACGGTTAGTAAGAGGTTTTTTTTTTAAATCTTGTTCTACTGAAGATGTGGGCATAGCCTCCGAAATGCGCATCTAGCTATTAAATGCTTTGGGTTAAGGTTTTTAGTTGACATTTTGTACAATAAACATAATATATTTGAAGGTTTTATATTATATAATAAATTCATCCACTATTGATATATCTTTCATTCCTATTATATATATTGCTAATGATTAGCAAAATAAGAACTGCAAAATATATGGGTGGGAAGGGGCCTAAGAAAATATATTTTTGATTTGACGTCTGTAGAAATGAGAATATATAATAATAAATTCATTTATTTTTCAAAGTACATACATAATAGATAGTAATAGGAGAAAAATATTTAATGTAGTAGAAAAAGAAGAATGGTATACATAAATTTTTTTTTTTATGTAATGTATTTACCTAACTGATATATTATTTATTACGCAATATGTGAACAGGGTACTTCGCTATAGTATCAATCAAATTATTTCGTATCTTAGGCATTTTACCGCTTGGAAGAACAAATACTTTCGCAAATTTATTATTTCCCGGCGGCAAAAAGGTGGCTCAAGTTAAATCAATGGCCGATGCCTGTATGGCTATCATACAAGAAATTACGAAACCAGTGGATGTTATGAAAATTGAAGTATTAGATGATGATGAAAATAATGGTAGAGGAAAATCTTTAAAAAGTCGCACAGTCTCAGATTAGTTTTTTTTTTTTAGTTAAACCAATTTACGCAATATCATCTATAGAATGGGGCGCATACCGAGATGCTGAAGTACGAACAGATAAATATTGGTATTGGGGATCTCTGAGAACATATATGACTTATGTCTTTAACGGGTATTATTGAAACTAATTATTAAAAAACAGTGCAAGAGATGTTGTTTTGTTTTTAGATACAAAAATAACGTTACTTGGAATTGTGACGCTACTTTATCATATTCTCCCCCTTGTAATGGCTGTTCAAACTGCTATATAAAACCAGAAGTCGTTATACAGAATAAATGGTACCATAAGTAAGTCAAACATACCTTATCGCTAGTGATAATTTTTATGGATTAGCTGATTTTTTTTTTATGGATTAGCCTCAATCTTTTAACGTATTAATTAGATTCATTTCGCAAAAATCGAGTCACGGAAATGGCAGCGCTTCTGTGCAGAACGTGAACTGCGCCGAAATGAAAGAAACAGAATTTTCTACCGCAGACTTTAAATTGATTTGCTCCAATTTGCTATCGAATGAACCAAATAGTGACGAGCCGCCAAAACTGCAGCTGTTATTAGGACCGGACAATGTGAACTATATGGACTTTGTAGCGGAAGGTTGGCGTAGTCTCCAAGGTGGACAAAGAGTAGTTAAGGAGACAATCGAAGCGAGACAAATAGAAATAAAGCCTATAGCAAAAGAGATTTCCCCAGATAATGTAAAAGAAGAAAAGTGGTTTTATATCGATAAAGAGGAGTTTGAAGTTAAACCAGTTAGAGTCACAATTCTTCCAAAGATTTTGAATATATTTTGTAAAGATTCGGCTAATTTATATGTTAGTTAAGTTAGTTGTCATATTATACATAGATTTGCGCGTTTGTATATTTTATATTCATAAAACGTTAATTAAATAAAGAACTCGTTTGTAAAAGATATCAGGAATTATCCATTATAGTTCATTATTTTGTCATTTCTAACTCAACATGTAATTACTGTTAATTGCTTGTAAAACCTTCTACGAGGATCTTCATTGAACCACCTTTGTAATTTGCACTTTCGTTTGAACCTTTGTAGTTTCAGTGCCAACAATCAAGCATACATAAACCGTACTTCGTGCGATTTTTTTATATATTAAAAAATAAAGGAAATAGTATTAAAAAAACGTTTCTTAGCTTATTATAATATTCTGGAGGCCGATATGGCTATTTTCAAACCTGAATATGTAAATATTTTCAGAACTTACGGAATATGTTCCGTAAGTTCTTAAAATCTTTTTAAGGGGCGATTTCCCATGTTCATTTTTCACAAGAAACGGTGAGAAGGTACTGATAGATTTAAAAAATATAAGTTGAGTTATTAAAAAAAATATCAAAATTTAAGCGCCCGTTTGCCAAATCTTTTCCACGTTAAGACTGCAAAAAAGATCACCATTGCAAATAGTAGCCAAATTCATAATAAATCAGTTGGAATATTTTGAAAGGCTGAAAAACAAATTAATATCATTGTACTATGTTTATCATTTTTTTTTTGACTCTTACAAAGAAATTACAAACCACTGTTGAGTTAAAAATGAAGATTTTTTTTTTACTTTTTCACACATATTACATCGAATATTAAATATGAAATACACATGGAATCTAGGTCCAATTCTGACAAAATTCGCACAAAAACAATTCTCCAACGGGTTCTAGCAACCACTTCCTTAATTAATAATGGATTTCATTAATAGAAAATGAAAATATATTTAAAAATTGGAGAAGTTTAAAAGCTGCACCAGTCACAAATGGAAGATTTGATGCTATTTTTTATAGAAAGAAGTTAAATGTTTAGTTAAAAGTATAGATATTCTAGGGCGTAGAAGAAATCGACAATTTATTAGAAAATAACAACATAATGTTGATATTTTGTAAATAATTTAAAACTATGTTAGGTTAGTTGGTCATCAATCGCAGAAATTGTGAGCTTAATTCTTCATCTTTCCATAATTCATTCTAACGACCTCCACTATCTGACTTACATACTCTAATTTGGGTCTGTTCACCTCTTCCTTTCCCTCTCTTACCTTCTATAATTAATTACGTAATACCTCCATTTCTAGGAATGTAACACACTACTTACTAGTCTCCTACGCTGTAGTATCTTCCAAATACTTATATTTTCTCTACTAACTCTAACGCGACTTCATTTGTCACTCTATCCGCCCATCCAATCCTCATCCCCCTCCTATAGCACATATTAAATGCTTTTATTCTACGTTTCTCTTCTTTTTCTCTTATGCACACCTCAATACCGTACAATTCTACACTCCACACATATGCTGTTAGTAATGTTTAGGTAAACTTTTTCTAATACCTAAGTTAATATTTCATCTTAAAATCTGCTCCCTTTCTACGAATGCCTTCTTACACTGTGTTATCCTACATTTTATATCTTACTTCGGATATCGTTGTAATTCTACTTCCAAAACAATAGAAATCTAATACAGAAAACTCATCAATTCGAACCTTTATCTTTCGCTTACATTCTTTCTTGTTACACCTTATCACTTTACTTCATTTTATTTTCATATTATAATCCCTAATCATTATTTCCTGCATACCATTTAATACCTGTTATAAATTCTGCTCCATTTCTTCCAAGATAGCTATATTACTCGCGAACCTCAACATATATTTTTCTTCTCCGTGAATTTTTACGCGTCACACTATACTCTTCCTTAACATTGTGTATTGTATCTTCTATATATAGATTAAATAATAACGGTGAAAGTATACATCCCTGCCTGACTCCCTTACCTATTCTTGCCTCATAATATAGAGCAAAATGTTCTAAATATTATTTTATATAATAAATATGACGTTTAAAAGTTACAAATTTGGAAATATCGCAAATTAAAGAAAGCTCGACATTCTAGAAATCCTGTCTTAAAGTTATATTAGTATAGAAATATCTGTAGACCCGTGTGAAGCTGTGAAGAATGAGTTCGTTTAAATGCAAGCGAAACTATGAATAAAATGAATATTTACTTTATTTATTATATATTTATAATATTCACTTTAAGTATATTGTACTTAATTTGTTCGATAAGTTATACAGTAAAGCTTAAACTTTCACAAAATACTAAGTCTAAAAATACGATTTGTAACAGTCTTAAAATTTGATAATTAGAACTCAGAAAATAATGTTCATGTAGTAACGAATATATAATATTCGTTGTAAAAGGCAACGACAAGAAGTATTAAAATAAATTTTACAAACACAGAAAAATCAATACAAAACTTCTAAAGCGCACACAGTCCTATTGCGACGGGTTTTCAATCGTTATTCTAGTTTGCGAATTCTGACTGGATGCTTTCGGAGATAGTTGTCCGTTATTTGTAACTTTAAAATAATTGTAAAGCGAAGTCTTGGGTGAATTACAAGAACTTCGCCTTCTCGCTTTCTTTACAACATTATCAACTCTAGGTGTTTTCGGAACTGTCAATGAGGATACTTCATTTCCATTCAGCTGTATAACTGAAGGATCTATATATGAATCTAAGAAATGCAGATATATAATACAAACATATATTATCCTATGTAAAAATTACTAGAATTACCTTGACTGAAACTCGTAGCTAAGCCTTGAGCTTTGATTTTTTTGACAAGCTGATTTTCAGTTCGTAGTTTCGTTAACCAATCAGCATCTTTACGCTTTTGAGGAGAATAATTTAAATGAGGAGCTAATCCATCAACAACAAAATTAGGCAAGTTTGTTGTTGGTGAGAATGGAACCACTTCAATTTCACATTCTACACTATGTTTTCTTTTCCGTTTATTTATGGGGGGTGACTTGAGATTTTCTGGATTCAAAATAATACCGCACATAATTCAATATAGGATGTATGTGAAAGGATTAAGATAAGTATACGAACATTTGATGATAATGTGCATTAGGAACGGGTTGAAATCTTTTAAAATGTTTCAAATAAATGTAAATAAAACTTCCGCATAAATGTTCATTCTAATATTCTGCCTGAAGTTCTCTCATTTGCATGTAATTTTCTCTTTCTGCCTTCTAGAATTAATTGTATAATACCCGCATATCTAAGAATAAAACCCACAAGTCTGCCTCTCCTACGCTGTAATACCTTCCAAATGCGTCGTATTTTCTTAACCAACATTTCTTAAAATTTGTTCTCTTCTTACCAATGCATATCCAACTTCCACCTTCGTACTGTCTTCGTTTTATCCATTTTACTTCGATTGTTCTTTATAATTCTACTTCTTATTTTATTATTATTATTATTATCTTATTATATTCTATTATTCAAGTCTGACCATTCATCCATTTCACAATTTCATAATTAATTGAGACTAGCCTTTCAAATTTTATGCTTTTGTTGCTATTCACAACTCGTCATTTTTCTTATCGTATATTTTAATACGAAATTAATAACATTATAATCCCTAGTAATTACTTCCTGCGTACCATTTAACACCTACTCTCAATTCCGCTGCCTTACTTCTAAGGTAGCTACATCATCGGCGAATCTAATTACTATTATCTAATTCTACTGTCTTTTCAGTTTTCACACCTATTCTTCTTAAAACTTTATTAATTATTAACCCAATTTACCTTATTGATCATTTATATAGGCGGCTTCGTGCATTAATTAAAAGAAGGATATTATGAATTTTACCTTTTACAATATTTTCTAAAGTTCCATGACCAAAACCATTATCAACTAGAGCACCAAAAAGTCGTCGGGGCCCTTTATCCGATGCAAAGCGTTTCTTTTCATTTTCCAAACACTGGTTTGATGGCCTTTTTCCAATTTCACAATTTTCACATGGTTTATGTCGCTTATTATTGCGATTAATTGTTATAGGTTTAGATGTAACTCTCAAACGTTTTCCAGAATTAATTGGTTTATCATGCGGTAATACTTCAGCAAAACATAAAACGTCGTTCTAAAAAACAATAGTCACAAAGGTAAGTCACTTCAGAAAATGATATCTATCGTAATTGCAATAGAGAGTAATTCTAATTATTAATATGACCAAAAGAAGTTTGACGAGACACTGCAATATTGACTTCTTGTTGGTCTCTTTTATTATTTGTAAGCAAAATAATATTTACCAAACGTAAGACTACATATTTTTAAAACGGAGAAAATATAATTATAATTATGTTATTTCTTATGATGTTGGAACTGAAATTAAAATTAATAATTCATGATAGTATAGAATATCACCGAAATACCGTAATAAGCATTAAGTAGCTAGATGTACATTTCAAGGGCTATGCCCCCATCTTCAGTAGCACAATAAAACTAAATAAAATACCTCTGTCACGAATCGTGATGGATATACTATTAAATAAATAAGTCAATATGACAGAAGTACCTCAAAAATGGCATATAATATGACCTATAAATCTTTTAAAACAATACAAATTAACAATTAACGAAACTAACAAGTAACAGCCAAAAATATTGGTTTGTGAAATCTAAAATAGCCAAAAATAAATAAATAAATAAATAAAATAAAATAAAATAAATAAAATTTAAAAATAGTTCTTATTAAATAAATTAAAGACAAGATGAAATTGGGCCCGAATCTAAATTCATTAAATTTGATTTAGATTTATGCATGTATATATAATGAATATATAATTACATTTGTGACTTGTTAACAAAAGATGAATAAACTATACTATATAATTTCTATTAATACCAACTCCCGTGTAATTCAATATTATATTACTCGAATTTATATAACTTACCTCCCCTTGTTCATATTTGCTTCTCCGCTCTCTGCGCCCATCAATCAGGTCATCTCCGTCGCCCAGACCCAATCTCCACATACGGTGGTGCATATCGTCACTACATGTGACAACAGTGAACGGTGCGCCGCTGCCAGCGCGCACGTTATCCATCCATGCGACGCATGTCACCTCAGCCAAATGGCCGCGTAGGCGCAATATCGGCTTTTCAATAGCCTCACCGACGTTCCAAATGTACGCGTTCTGATCCGAACTTCCACTGATCAAATAACGTCCGCATGGACTCAGAGCAGATTTTACATAAAATGTAGCTAAAAAGAAGTTTGTCTCGATTAGGTTATCTTCGTATAAGGAGTGAATTCGGTTAGAGGTTCATAATGAGAAGTTATGTTAGATCTAAACAGTAATCACGTTTTCAAATTTTAATTAAATATGCCACAATTCACCATTGTAATATCCAGTATATTTCATCACAGTGTCATTCAACGAATCGACTTGTGCCGCAAGGTTGTGGCAATACACTACATTGTCTAAGCAGCTGGCGTATAAACGTAACCCAGCTGGATCTATAAGTAAGTTTGTATATCCAGACCGAGCTTTAGTTCCAGCGTACGGTATTATCCGTTTGGGGGTGGGAGTGCGATTTGATACAAGATACGTCTTTCTCATATCCCATATCTAAAATACCAAGGTTACGTTATATCATTTCATCGCGAATTTCCTAACTAGAAACTAATTAAATGGATAAGGCCGAGTATACGGCTAAAAGAATACAAAAATACGTTTCTGTTTTTTTTTTGTTAAAGTTAATGCACACCATGTATATTCTTAAACTCCAACAATGGAAGTAAAGTTTAAAGTGTATAATTAATTGTATAGTTTGGATACGAGTACTTAGGATTTAATTTCTAATAATGCCAAATAAATGCCAATAAAGGCTATTTAGTAGCTAGCTAACATGATCTATAAATATTATTTTGTAAATAGTTCATCTCATAAATGCATGTTAATTAATTCACAACCCCATTATACTTAATAGGTACCTTAGTCATTAAAAAAATTCTGCTTAATTTTCTCGTGTGTGCTATGCTGATATTTTGGTAGGATTGGTGTTACTATTAATACAAATGTATTATATATCAAGTTTTTACTATTTATTAATATGTCCGTGCATCCTACTGCAAAAAGTAGATTTACTGTGCTTAGATACAACTTGCTTCTATTTATTTGATAATGTAAAGTTTCGGAAAGAATTTGACTATTCTAGATTACATTGCGATTTACCTTTTCACGATGTAATATCAACTCACAACCATATTGGTTATGGAAAAAAAAATTAATTCAGAATATTTTTAATGAAATTTCACAAACTATATTTTGGCATTTATATAAATTGTATATCAATTAAAAAATAAGATAAAACTTATTTACATTTACTTATTACTTATTTACATTACATTAACATAGTTACCTTAATAACACCATCTCCGGCCCCACAAGATACTAGTGAGTTTTCATCGGCGAATGCGATACAAGTAACGGAATCTGAGCCAGATATTGTAGAAACAGAAGAAGTACCTCCATGTTTTGATGGAACAACTGAACTGGGAGAACTACCGGACCCTGGCAGGGGTAATCGTTTCATTCCGCATCTATATGATGAGTTTGGGCCCTTCCTGTGGTTTCGCAGATGGGAATTTACAATCATAGTGTCGGGATAAGATATGAACTCGGAGGAATTTGCGCGTTCAGCGCGAATATCCCATAGTATTATCGTGCCTGAAAGTATTAAGATGAGATAGGAACACGGGTTAATAATAGGACCATTGCTATTATATATATTCATGAATGATATAATAAACATTATTGAAGAAAAACTTGAGTTATACATTGATGATACAACCGTGGCATTCTCTGGCAATGATCCCAGGGTATTGTCTAACGTATTAAACAAAATCTCAAAATCATTGCAAGATTGATATGCGCAAAACAGCTTGAAATTAAATCCATCAACATCAAATTTTTTAATTTTCGATAATTACATTGAATTTGATTTAAACGAAACAATTAGAAATAATTTATCAATAATTCAAATCGTATAGAATATCACCCAAATACCGTAAGAAAAAGCATTAAGTAGCTAAATGCGTATTTCGAAGGCCATGCTCCCATCTTCAGTAGCATAAGATAAAAACTAAATAAAATACCTCTGTCACGAATCGTGATTGATTCTGTATGTGTGTGTGTGTGTGCGCGCGCGCGTGTGTGTGTGTGTGCGTGTGTGTGTGTGTGTATATAAAACTGAACGCTTATGTGAGTATTTATATTTATAGAATAAAATTTGATTTAATGAATTTAGATTCAGGCCCGATATCATCATGTCTATTCAATTTAAATAACAAATAAATTTTCTTTTTGGTTAGTTCAGTTTGGTAGTTTATATAAGTACGATCGTACTTTTCATGGTTTATAAAAAGTACGATAGAGGTCGCATGAAGGCGGGAAACTGCTGTTACAATGACATTTCGTTCAATTGTATAGCGATCCCGGTGAGTGACAGAGGTATCTTTATTTGTTTTATTATTGTGCTACTGAAGATGGGGGCATACCCTCCGAAATGCGCATATAGCTAATAAATGCTTTGTGTTACGGTATTTGGGTGATATTCTATATTATTATTTAACACCGTAGTGACGATTTTACAAAAAGAAATTGTATTAATAATCCAGTCATAAATCAAGTGATTCAATATGCCAGAATATTGCATGTCCAGATCTGGGCTTAAATAATAACTATTCTATGTATCTATGAAATTTAAGTATATATAGGACAAACACGTAGACCAATTAAAACTAGATTTAAGGAGCATTTAGCTCATTTCAGATTAAATAGAAAAGATAAAAGTGCTGTAGCAGAGCATATTTTTGACTAACTCAGGTCATCATCCTACTCATATTAGTTCACTTAAATTACTTAAATATGTTTTGAATTATTCCGAATTAAATGCTTATGGAAGTATATACATGCACAAATCTAAATTTAATTTAATGAATTTAGATTCAGGCGCAATTTCATCTTGTCTATTTAATTTATTTAATAAGAAGTATTTTTAAATTTATTTTTATTTTATTTATTTATTTTTGGTTATTTTAGATTTGATAAACCAATGTTTATTGTTGTTAATTGTTAGTTACATTAATTATTAATTTATATTGTTTTAAAAGATTTATAGGTCATATTATATGCCATTTTTGAAACACTTCTGTCATGTTGATTTATTTATTTAATAGTATATCAATCACGATTCGTGACAGAGGTATTTTATTTTATTTTTATCTTATGTTACTGAAGATGGGGGCATAGCCTTCGAAATGTACATCTAGCGACTTACTGCTTTAAGTTACGGTATTTGGATTAAATTCTATACTATTATATTAATAACATTCAAAGATAATCTCTTTACTTACCGTCTCGACTTCCCGAACTGAAAACGTACGGATCGTTTTTACCGCGAAAGGCAACAGTCTTTACGGAACGCGAGTGACCGTAAAACAAACGGGTGATTCTTAAATCGGCTTCTGTGATATCCAACAGCACGGCAGTATTGTCACCAGATGCCGTAATGATGCGAGACGATTCTGGTTGCCAAGCCACGTCAAAAATTGCATTGTGATGGATGTTCTTACCGTAACTATAATATTGGTTTACAATTTTATAAGCCTTTTATAAGCCGATTAGCATATGAGTTATGATCGAGTTTATTCTTTGAAAGTCCAGATTTGGGCATACAATAATATACATAATAGATATATTAAACATACTGATTTGAGCTAAACATATAGATTATAAAGAGAACTGCGTATATAGAATGAATTTAGATGCGATAGTGATAATAATTTATAGATATCACAGAAATATGTCACTAAGTATAGCTTTGTAGAGGACTTAGTTTACTAAATATTGTTATACATATTCATATTGTCGATAGGTTAAAATTGTCGATGTCGATAGGTTAAAATTAGCTGATGTATGTGAAAAGTACAAGCAGAAAGTAGAAATCATGGCTAATGGAACATCTAGGAGCGACATAGATTGCGAATGGAGGGAAATCAGAAATGGGTTAACTACAGCAGCAAATGAAGTATTAGGCACAAAGAAAAGGGCAGGTAGGAGGGAATGGATCACGGAAGAAATAGTTAAAATGATAGAAGCAAGAAGGAAAATTAAAATTGGAAACACAGAAGCAGGACAGAAAAAATATAAGGAACTAAGGAACTTAATTAATAGGAAATGCAAGCTAGCGAAAGAAGAGTGGATAAAAGGAAATTGTGAGGATATTGAGGAGGATATGAGAAGAGGTAAAGTAGATTTGGGCTACAGGAAAATTAAGTCACATTTTTCTAAAGTAAAACCAAAGGGTAACATTATATGTGATAAGCAGGGTAAGGAACTCACAGAAAATAAGGAAAAAGCTAGAAGATGGAAGGAGTATCTTGAAGATTTATATAGAGGTAGGCAGGACATGGAGGAGCTAGAAAATGTGGAACAGATAGATGAGGATGACTTAGGTCCTAGCATACTTAGGTCAGAGTTTCATAGAGCATTAAATGATTTACGGAATAACAAAGCAGCGGGGATTGATATGATACCAGCCGAATTAATAAAACACGCAGGGGAAAAAATGCAGGAGCGATTATACAGGTTAGTTTGTAAAATATATGAGAAGGGAGAAGTACCACAAGATTTTCAGCGTAGTAGAATAGTAACAATGCCGAAGAAAATAGGAGCTAATTTGTGTGAGAACTATAGGACCATTAGCCTACTATCACATGCATCGAAGATATTGTTAAAGATTATTTATAGGAGATTAGAAAATAAAGTAGAGGAAAGGCTAGGAGAAGATCAGTTTGGTTTTAGGAAAAACAGAGGGACGAGAGAGGCAATTCTAGCACTAAGAACGGTAGTAGAAAAAAGAAAGAGGGTAGGAAAGGTAACTTGCATAGCTTTTGTAGACTTAGAAAAGGCATTTGACAATGTAGATTGGGACATAATGTTTAGAATTTTAAAAGAAACGGGTATAGATTATAAGGATAGGAGAATAATTTTTAATTTATATAAACACCAAACTGCCTTAGTTAGAATTGAGGGGGAAGAAGAGGTAGCAAAAATAGGGAAGGGAGTTCGGCAGGGATGTACACTCTCACCGTTATTATTTAATCTATATATAGAAGATGCAATAAACAAAGTAAAAGAAGAGTATAGTGTAGGTGTGAATGTACAGGGAGAGAAAATATATATGCTGAGATTCGCCGACGATATAGCTATATTGGAAGAAAGCGAAAAGAATTTAGAAAGGGTATTGAATGGTATGCAGGCAGTATTGACTAGGGATTTTAACATGAAAATAAATATAGGTAAAACTAAAGTGATGAGGTGTGACAAAAAGGAATGCAGCAGAAAAATGAGGATCACAATAGGAGATAATAGAATCGAAGAAGTGTCAGATTTTTGTTATTTAGGCAGTAGAATCACAAAAGATAATCGAAGCAAGGTAGATATAAAGTGTAGGATAGCACAGGGTAGGAAGGCATTCGTAGAAAAAGAACAGATTTTAAGATCAAATATTGACTTGGGTATTAGAAAAAGATTACTGAAGGTATATGTTTGGAGTGTAGCACTGTACGGGTGTGAGGCGTGGACTATAGGAAAGGAAGAGAAGCGTAGATTAGAAGCACTTGAAATGTGGTGTTATAGGAGGATGATGAGGATTGGTTGGGAAGATAAAGTAACAAATGAAGCTGTACTAGAGTTAGTAGGGGAGAAGAGAAGTATTTGGAGAGTGTTACAGCGTAGGAGAGACAGATTAGTAGGGCATATTCTTAGGCATGGGGGGATTATGCAATTGATCATAGAAGGTAGAGTGGAGGGAAAGAGAGGGGTAGGTAGGCCTAGATTGGAGTATGTGAGTCAGATAGTTGAAGACGTTGAGATGAATAGCTATAGGGAGATGAAGGGATTAGCTCAGGATAGATCGGCATGGCGTGCTGTTTCCAACCAATCTTTAGGATTGCGGACTCTTTAACTAACTAATATTCATATTAAATATTAAATTAAAATAGTTATATATAGGATGATGATAAATAAGACTTTGATATAAAATAGGTAATTAAAAATGAAATAAATGATGAAACGACATAAACAAATCAAATAAAATCAAGAAGATATATCACTATGTTCATATCACATGTCTATACACAATTGCAAAATATTTGTGGGTATAAAATATTGATGGATTAGTCAGCGTAAAAGAACTCAAAATCAATTAATTGAAAAATTCATGCCACAGCGAGGCTATAAACTATGAAAATTTAAGATTCTGAGGAACAACTCTGAGGAATAGTAAAACTAGTTGGTGAATCTAAATAAAATTGCATTAAACATAAACGCACAAATATAAAATGCAACAATTGCATGTCTTAATACCATCAGTATCTACGGCAAGATTGCATTCTTCTTACCGTTCTATTTTACCCGTTGTGTCATATATTGCTACTTTGCCCTCTTCATTAGCTAAAGCTAAGAGATGTTCATATCCTTGACGTTCAGAAAACTTGCAGGCAAATATTGGGCTATCAACGCAGTTGTCCGCATCGCTAAATGGCAAAATATACTTATACTCGTCTTTTTGCCGGGACTCCAAGCGGCTTAGCATACTGTCGGAATGCGTCCACCGTACTGTAGTATAAAAAGTATTACAATAATATAGAATGTAAAATATACGAATGTGTAATACTCACATAATCCCATTTGCTGGTTTATCAATCGTTCTACGTCCATTTCTAATCTAACACATATATTGCCTTATATTATTTTCACTACATTATATAAAAAATAGTATAAACCACTTTCACTATTAAAGGTAATTTTGAGGTTAAGTTAAATATCATTAGCGGGAAAGTATTATACAATGACAATGACAATGTATACATTGTCATTTTTCTTTATATGTGATATGAACTAAGTGGCTGCTAATGAAATCTTCGGCAATGATGAATGAAACTAAAAAAATACCTACTAGAATTGGGCGGGAACCTCTTATTAATTAATAACTAAATTGTTTCGTTTTCATCACTTTTTATACCTCAACGAAAGTATATTTAATTTAGTATTAAACAAATAAAATTATATCACAACTACTAAATCGAATATTTTTAAATTCGATGGAATGCGCGTCTTTCAATTTGGCTATTGCGCACCTACAACATTTAATCAATAATGAACAGCTGATTTTAATGATTTATTATTCTATATGTAAAACGGACATAAATAAAATGGTATAATAAACAATTACTAGTATTTTAAAAATATGGCGGAAGCGTCTTCAGAAATATGTGCTAGTACTAGCAGAATTTCAGAATGTACACATCTTGAAGACACTGCCGATAGCTTACCATCTACTACTGATATTAATACAGCGCCTATTCTGAATGTAAGTACGATATCATCTTAAAAAAACAAATAGTACTTTGTCATGTCCTAATTAGGATTCTCTCGGTGTTGCGAAACTCCGCAGTTGGTTGAACAAATCTCTTCGGATCGAAATGACAGACAAGCGTATTCTCATTGGTGTATTTCTATGTACCGATCGAGATGCAAACGTGATACTTGGTGCGTGTTCAGAGTATTTGCCCGAAGAAGAAGAATTTAATGAGGAACCTCGTATGTTGGGATTAGTGATGGTACCTGGCAAGCACATAGTATCCGTTTCTATTGATGGGAATAATACAGTGCATTCTACAAGTGTTAGTTCGGAAGAATCTTTAACAGACACCGAGTGACGACAATACTGTTTTGTTTAATAATTGGCTTAATTACTGTATTTAAATAAATTGTTGGTCTATTCCCATTGTACGAAGTTGATGGTATGTGTTTAATTTTTAAAATTAGCAATGTTTCTTTTTTAATCTGTTAGATTGTTTTAGCGAGAAAATACTGACAAGTCTAGAAAATGGAAGGAATATCTCTAAGAATTAGATTTATATAGAAGAAAAAAGGGAATGAAGAAAATAAAAAGTTTTAAACACATAGATAAGGATGAATTAGGTCATAGTTTGACAGGGCATTATATGATTTTAGGAATGAAGCAGCAAGGGTAGATTGATAACAGCAGAATTAATAAAATGCGCAGGGGAAGAAACATACAAAAGTCTAAATAGGTTAAAATTAGCCGATGTAAGGGAAGGGTATAAAGAGAAAGTAGAAACCGTAGCTGATGATATAGATGGCGGATGGGTTGACTACAGCAGCAAATGAAGTATTAAGCACGAAGAAAGGGGCAGATAGAAACAATGGATAATTGAAAAAAATTAAATGAACATTTAACTCATTTCAGATTAAATAGCAAAGATAAAAGTGCTGTCGCCGAGCATATTTTTGAATCGAGTCATTCTATTCAAATTAGTTCACTTAAATTACTTAAAAGTGTTTTGAATTATTCCGAGTTAAATGCTTATGAAAGTATATACATGCATAAATCTAAATCAAATTTAATGAATTTAGATTCGGGCCCAATTTCATGTGTATTTAATTTATTTAATAAGAACTATTTTTTAATTTATTTTTGGTTATTTTCGATTTCAGAAGCCAATAATTTTTGCTGTTACTTGTTAATTTGTATTGTTTTAAAAGATTTATAGGCCCTATTATATGCCATTTTTTAAGTACTTGTGTCACGTTGACTTATTTATTTAAGAGTATATCAATCACGATTCGTGACAGAGGTATTTTATTTCGTTTTTATCTTGTGCTACTGAAGATGGGGGCATAGCCTTTGAAATGTACATCCAGCTACTTAATGCATTAAGTTACGGTATTTGGGTGATATTCTATAACTATAGTTAGTATTCATTGCCTATATAGGTAAGATGACGATCGATTATACGGGCTAGTTTGTAAAATGTATGAGGAGGGAGAAGTACCACCGGATTTTCAGCGCAATGGAATACTGACGATGCCGAAGAAGGTAGGAGCTAATTTGTGTGAAAACTATACGAGCATTAGCCTACTATCGCATGCATCGAAGATATTGTTAAAGATTATTTATAGATTAGAAAATAAAGTAGAAGAAAGGCTGGGAGAAGATCAGTTTGGTTTTAGGAATAACAGAGGGACGAGGGAGGCTATTTTAGCACTAAGAACGGTAGTAGGAAAAAGAATGAGAGTAGGAAAGACAACTCACATAGCTTTCGTTGATTTAGAAAAGGCATTCGATAATGTAGATTGTGATATAATGTTAAGAATTTTAAAAGAAATGGGAATAGATTATAAGGATAGGAGAATTATTTTAAATCTATAAACATCAAATTGGTTTTGTTAGAATTGAGGGGGGGGATGTACACTTTCGCCGTTATTATTTAATCTAAAGGGGTAGGTAGGCTTAGATTGGAGAATGTGGGTAAAATATCGGAAGGCGTTAAGATGAATAGCTATAAAGATGAAGGAATTAGCTCAGGATAGATCGGTGTGGCGTGCTGTTTCCAACCAATCGCTGAGATTGTGGACTATCTAACTAACAAGGAAAATGCAGGATTATAGAGGCCAGTTTGTAAAATATATGAAGGAGACACTACAAGATTTGCAACGTAGCATAATAGTGACAACGCCGAAGATATTAAAGACAATTTATAGCAGGTTAGATGTAGTGAAAAAGGATTAGCGGAAGATCTATTAGGTTTTTGGATATATACGGGGACGAGACGCTATTTTAACAATAAGAGGAATAGTAGAAAAAAAATGAAAGCGCTTAAATAGCTTTCGTACATTTAAAAAGGCCTTTCCGTGCGGATTCGGATCTAACCAATCCCTGGGTTTGAGGAATATGACGTGTAGGCAGTGCTGGATTAAACTAATTTGCGCCCCTACGCAAAATAAATGTTTGCGCCCCTTTATTGCCAGGTCGCAAATAATACTTATATATAAAATTAATTCTTTGAAATTCTTTATCGGGAAAAAATAACGACGCCGATTGGCAGTGCTGCCAATGACAAAGCCATACGCTGAAATACCTTACTGCTTAAACAACCGATTTATAACCAAATCAAAAACTTCCAACTTTATTTAATATCAAATTTGATAATGTACTAGGAATTTTTATATTATCCAAATTTACAAGCGCCCCCCAGCACGTGCCAGTCCCTAGATCCGGCCCCGCGTTTAGGTGGTGAAGAAAAAAACAAATGGATTTGTAATTAATTGCGAGGGTAATGAAGGCTCTTGTTATTAATGAAATATCATATATTCATGTGAATTGTTTTTTTATAATAAAATTTAATTAACACAAACAGCAATCAATTCGTTCGGTGAATTGAATTTAACCAACACGATTATTAACATTCAAATAATGACAATTTGAAAAAAAAAACAGGTTTCAAACGATACATACACGTTTCGGGTACAGAACAACCTTCTAAACAATTTTCACATTATCGATCTTCTCCGAATATAGTAATAAATAAATGCGGTTGTATGGTACAACAAATAGGGGATATATGAGCTGATACGAGCTGAACGATATTATAGAACGATATAGGTGTATTATATATGGACATGGTAATGTAACTCCAGCTTCAAGTGAACGCCAGAGGACATTTGAGAGTAGTTCGTATCGGAGAAGTGTCCCCGCTCGCACGCTTGTTGGTTCGGCGTGGGAAAATGGCGAGTTTGCGTTTTTGTATTAGTTGCAGTTATGTGTGAACGCTTCACTGTTGTTTGCAATTAACGTCCTTCTGGTTACCTCCTTTGCCGCCACCGGACTCCTTACCACCGCCGTCGGATTCTTCCTCTTCTTCCTCTTCATCATCCTCATCATCTTCTTCCTCTTCTTCCTCATCGTAATCTTCGTCAACCACAGCTAGACGTCACATATGTTATTATGCTTTGTTAAAACTACGTAATTATAATTTGCAGTAATGAACGCAAAATAAAATGCATATATCTGAACGTAATAGACAAAATTTTTAAACAATACAGGTAGTTTGGATATAAATAAAAATGTCGCCTTTTACATTGATATCGACAACAAGAAGCGATAGATATACTAATATATTTAACTAAATTTATACAAATGTATTTACCATTTTTTAATGTCAAGTGTTGTCAATTATTTGCTAAAAATGAACCTTTAAAAAGTATTGAAATCGAGCTTGTTAAGAGAACTTATTTATTTTAAAAATTATCACTACGTTGTTAAATAATAGTATAGAATATCACCCAAATACCGTAACTTAAAGCATTAAGTAGCTAGATGCGAATTTCGAAGGCTATGCCCCCATCTTCAGTACCACAACATAAAAACTAAATAAAATACCTCTGTCACGAATCGTGATTGATATACTATTAAATATATAAGTCAAGGTACTTCAAAAATCGCATATAATATGACATAAAAATCTTTTAAAACAATAACAATTAACGAAACTAACAAGTCAAGTAACGGCAAAAAATATTGGATTGTGAAATCTAAAATAACCAAAATTAATAAAAAAATAAAATAAAAATAAATTTAAAAATAGTTCTTATTAAATAAATTAAATAGACAAGATGAAATTGGGCCTGAATCTAAATTTATTAAATTTGAGTTAGATTTATGCATATATATACTTTCATAAGCATTTAATTCGGAATAATTCAAAAGACTTTTAAGTAATTTAAGTGAACTAATTTGAATAGGATGACCTGATTCAAAAATATGCTCGGCGACAGCAATTTTATTTTTTCTATTTAATCTGAAATGAGCTAAATGCTCCTTAAATCTAGTTTCAATTGGTCTACGTGTTTGTCCTATATATACTTTACAACAACTAGAAAGATATTTCATAAATACCAATTTTTTTATTGAAATCAATCAAATCTTTGGTATTTCCTAGGAAATTAGCAAAATGCGCCTCTATCTATTTAATGCTTTAAGTTACGTTATTTGGGTGATTTTTATACTAAATCTTATTTAATTCAAGAAGCGTAAAAAACTACCGATAATTCAAAAGTAACGAGACCAATACTATAGAATTAATTATCTGTAATTAAGTCATATAATGCCAGTCACTTTAATTAGAAGCCAAATTTTATAAACTAAACATCATATTAAAACCCCGTTTATTTACATTAATAATCTACCACGATATTAATAATACCCTAGGGTTTAAACAAGCGGGAGTCAAGTCAGAGGCAATTCGCATGCAATACACTCAATAATGATTATTATTATATACTGTACTCATCATTATTTATTTACCTTCGCCAGTGAAGTAGAGCACTGCACGAGGAACAACTCTCTCGCGAATATAATGGCCGATCTCGAAATCGGTGGTGAGTAGATTGCGAGTCTCTTCGTCCACCTCCTCTGCGTTAATATCATCGGGAATTGGGGGTGGGGCAAAGAAGTTGAAGAACGAGTCATTCTGCACAACACGTGTCACTGTGCGCATCATGCCACGACTCTTATGCTTCTGCTTCTTTTTCACAGTCTTCAATGTGATGTTTTTACCTTAAATTATACGACGTATGGTTCAAGAATATGAAGTTCTCAAGGCGACGAAATTTCAGTACAGTTCACTTAAATATTATTTAAGTGAACTTAAACGACTTTTTAAGTCTATACTATTCTCTACCATAATTGTATTTATTCCATCCTTATTCTAAATAGATAAATTCCATCCTTATTCTTAGATTAAATAATATCAGTGATAGTATACATCTCTGCATTCTATACTTGTAGTCTACATATACTATATAATTATAAATTCTACTTAGAAGCTGTAGAACGTCTATTCAAATAAGTGTCTGCAGTCCCTCTTTCCCCGTGGAAAATACGATTAAATAAAAACAAAGAAACCAATGTATTTTCTTATAAATCATTACACTTTACAACCAGGAATTATTTTACTCTTACCCTTATTCCAGTTAATAGTGCAACCCTTGCACTTGAATATCTCTGGACCTTCAAAGGAGAACGGATCTTCCTTATCCGGTAAGCATTTCATGCTATATTCCTTGGTAAGTACGTTATCGGTGAAGTGTTCGTTGGGTGCAAAGTGGAATTCGAGGGTGAAGCCCATTGGATCTGTGTGGAACACCGTCTTGATGTCGACGAGATGTTTGATAATCTGCTCATCGTGCTCGTGCATCATTTCTGACAGCAAATCTACGTTGCGGAATATTGTTAACCAAAAGTCAGGGATTCCAGCAGCTGGGGGCGCTTCTATAGGTATTTTAACTGCGTCTGCGGACTTCTTCTCAGTTGCTTTCTCATCCACCTAAGAAAAACAATTATATCATCATGAAACGTTGGAATCCGTTTTGAGGCATGTATAATGTGGGATAAATGTAATAACTCCTTTGTTCTGGCACCAATATTCTACCGAAATGGTAGGAAAGAAAATTTAACAAAGTATTACACGTGTGAAAAACTTTATTAAAGCATCGGTATCGGTTTCGAGAAAATGTGGTTTCTCATCATCGGCCGATAAGAGATTTTACAAATCAATATTATCACATCTTCGTTATTAAATAATTAAATAAAAGCCATTTATGTTAACAAATTAGGAACTATCATCGTTGGGAAAATGTTATACATTTTGGTTTAAATTATAAGTGATCTTCTTAGCACATGTTCTCCAACATAATTTCTTTACTTTTTATTAACGTTTTATATTTATAAAGCCATAAATGGCGTTTATTTAATTATTAACGAGGATGTAATATTGGGGGCAGATCAAAGGAGTTATACATTTATCCGACGTTGTTTTGCCACGATAATTATTTACTGTTTATTTAGTTATTTATTAAAATGATATAATAAAAACTATTGCAATTCGAAAGTATCAACGTGACGGTAAATATATACAAAATTGCATGAAAATAACAAATTAATAAACTAAGATAAAATAATTTATGAAATCTATGAAAGATAGGAACCATGTGCCAAGACAAGCTTCAATAACAATAAATTTGAAGAAATCTTTCAAAAATTCCTTTCATTATGACGCAATACATTAAAAAAGCAATTAAAACTACGAAATAATTTGTCCAATTAAAAAGTTTACAGAAAAAATGCAAAAATTGAATTATTTGTAAGAATGGTTAAAAGATACAATATAAGCTTAACGACTACTTTAACTATTTATGAATTGAAATTGAACTATTGAAATAAAGTATGAAAGCATTAAAAAGGATATAATAGCGCACGTAAAAACATAGCGGATATACAAAAAGAATAAAATAACTGAATACTAAGGTCCAATATGAAATTGTAAACTAGGAAGATTCATTGTAATCAACTGTGTGGGTCGCAGCAATCTAAAGATGTGAAACGTGGATATTACGAAAAAGATAAAGATAAAATGGAAATATTAGAAGTGTACATTAAGCGAAAAGTGACAACTTATCAATAAAGGAAAATTGAGCATTTGGAAAGTTACACCGTAGAAGAAATAGACGGAATAGTCATATTGTAAGACATGAAAATTTAAAGACATACCCTAGCTTTCTCCTGAAGCTCTTTGTTCAACTCCTCCATATCATCATCATCCGCAATCCATCGAGATTCTTCATCAGTGGGTTCATGCGAACCGGATACGATATTTGACCGCTTCTCATATAGCGGCATATATAATTTATGATATTTACATTCAATTGCGTGCACCTACATTTTAAAAGTGAAAATAATCAGTGTAATAAAATATCTTGGGCTTTCGTAGACTTTATAACATGTTCTAATATCTTTTGATAGGCTTTCTCCCACTTCAGTTTAAACAATTGTTTTCACTACGTATAATTGGTGATAACTATGAAGTCTAAGTTACTTTTTAGCGTGAACATACATAAACTTTAAGATTAGGAGAAAACATATACAAGATATATTTTACTATATAGTTTTTTAAACATATACAGTATTTTCAAAATTATCACTACGGTGTTAACTTATAATATAGAATATCACCCAAATACCGTAACAAGCATTAAGTAGCTAGATGTACATTTCAAGCGCTATGCGCCCATCTATGTGCTACTGAAGATGGGCGCATAGTGCTTGAAATGTACATCTAGCTACTTAATGCTTGTTACGGTATTTGGGTGATATTCTATATTATATACAGTATATTTTACAGGGCAACATCATGTAATCCACCTAATAACTATACATTTGCAGAACAGACCAGTTATTTTCGATATAAATTTAAGTGTAAGAAGTTCTCTTAGAAATTACTATGTTGCGAAACGAACACGTATATCTGATTGAATGTATCACCATTTTTAACAGCTCATAGTGTATAATAAATACGAGTCCTGTTGATATGTACTTTACCTCTTCGAAAAATTTCGCTTCAATGTTCATCTGCTCGGACTGCAAGAGTTTAAGTGCCCGGATACGTTTCTTCACCGGTTCGGGCATGGTGAGGTAGTCGAGACCTGTACGTCGATTTTGCTGCAATGCGGCCAATACATCGGGGAAGTTCAATATTCTGTTGGGCATGTTATCCACTCCGACAGTCTCTTCCTCTTCCACCGATTCTACTTCGTCGGCACAATCACCCACAACGTGCTCAATATCTTTCGTAGTCATTTTATTTTTACCTGTACACAAAAAGAATTACGCTACAATGTCTCGTGTCTAGAGCGAATCGTACTGTGCTAATTACTTGGTTTCTCTGGCATGCTTAATTACTTGATGAAACACGTGCGTTTAACAAAGAAAATGCCGTCAAAATGTGTGTATGTGTGTTTGTCGAAGTTGTAACTGCGTCGTATTCTTAATTTGAAAATGTGGAACCTATGCGCTCGGCCGATCGATAATTTCTTTGCGAATTTATATAACGATTCAGTTGGATAAAGTGCGTTCGGGACTTACTGTTTCCGATGCGGGGTAGTTGGGTTTAAGGGCTATAGCTGTAACTGTGAACGAAACGGTGCGTACCAGTGCAGAGGCAGCTGCTAAAAGAATTAACTTAACGGCGGCAAATAATAAAACGCTGTTTGACACAATCGACATTGACAGCCGCATGAAATATACGATCAAGTGCGCAGGCCTAGATAAATAGAAACCTTAATTTCTAAAAATATCAAATTTTAAGTCGTTTTCACTATGTTAATTACAATGTTTATATTATAAATGAATTCTATCTAACATTACATTTCTTTCAGCATTAAATAGCAAAAAATAGTTGTGGTTGTAAATGTTGCAAACGTATTAAATGTCTTGATTTTTATTTACAATTGATGATTCAAGACTAGAAATATACCGTATTTGAAAAGATTATTTTTTTTTTTATTAAACTACAACCATATAACAATTTACAATCATATAACATAAAAAAAAAGAATGTTCGTAATTTTATTTTTATTTTTGTTTTGTGGGAACTACCCCGAGACAGGATATAGTCTTAATTACAGAGTGTAGTTATAGAGAATATTAAGAATAATAATAATAATACATGAATTGCAATATTGTATTCATTATTGATATTAGTAGCGAGAGAACATTCGATATTTTGGGCAAATATTTGATCAATCAAATTTTACGCCTAAACTATTTTATTTGTCAAAGTTTCCTAACAATATTGTTATTAGTACCAACGAATATTAATATACTGCAAATATCCTTTAATAAATTTCAAAATTGTTATAAGAATATTGTTATAGGCGGAAACCGATATTAACGTAATGAGCTGACATATCCTAATCAATATTGTAATTATTTTGACAGTTGTTACAAATACTTGGCAAATTAAATTTCATATCAGCGATTTTAATTGTCAAAACTCTAACAATAATGTTACGGTTAACAATAAAGATTATAATACAGCAGATTAGAATAAAACTTCAAATGTCCTTTAAACGTTATATCCTTTGAGAGCATGTTTTAAAAATGTAAAAAAAAAATTAACAATTTTAATTTTTCCTTAAAATTATCAAAATTTTGTATAGTAACAGTTATGTATGTGAAATTGTCGGTTTTCTCACAAATTTTACAAAAAGATTTGCCTAGTTCACAAATTGTTTCTATTGACATATATTTGAACAGATCAAAATTATCTTGATAGGTGTTTTTTTTATTAAAATACAACCATATAACAAATTACAATCATTTAACATTAAAAAAAGAAAACACTAAAAGAAACTGGTATAGATTATAAGGATAGGAGAATAATTTTTAATTTATATAAACACCAAACTGCCTTAGTTAGAATTGAGGGGGAAGAAGAGGTGGCAAAAATAGGGAAGGGAGTTCGGCAGGGATGTACACTCTCACCGTTATTATTTAATCTATATATAGAAGATGCAATAAACAAAGTAAAAGAAGAGTATAGTGTAGGTGTGAATGTACAGGGAGAGAAAATATATATGTTGAGATTCGCCGACGATATAGCTATATTGGAAGAAAGCGAAAAGAATTTAGAAAGGGTATTGACTGGTATGCAGGCAGTATTGACTAGGGATTTTAACATGAAAATAAATATAGGTAAAACTAAAGTGATGAGGTGTGACAAAAAGGAATGCAGTAGAAAAATGAGGATCACAATAGGAGATAATAGAATCGAAGAAGTGTCAGATTTTTGTTATTTAGGCAGTAGAATCACAAAAGATAATCGAAGCAAGGTAGATATAAAGTGTAGGATAGCACAGGGTAGGAAGGCATTCGTAGAAAATGAACAGATTTTAAGATCAAATATTGACTTGGGTATTAGAAAAAGATTACTGAAGGTATATGTTTGGAGTGTAGCACTGTACGGGTGTGAGGCGTGGACTATAGCAAAGGAAGAGAAGCGTAGATTACAAGCATTCGAAATGTGGTGTTATAGGAGGATGATGAGGATTGGTTGGGAAGATAAAGTAACAAATGAAGCTGTACTAGAGTTAGTAGGGGAGAAGAGAAGTATTTGGAGAGTATTACAGCGTAGGAGAGACAGATTAGTAGGGCATATTCTTAGGCATGGGGGGATTATGCAATTGATCATAGAAGGTAGTGTGGAGGGAAAGAGAGGGGTAGGTAGGCCTAGATTAGAGTATGTGAGTCAGATAGTTGAAGACGTTGAGATGAATAGCTATAGGGAGATGAAGGAATTAGCTCAGGATAGATCGGCATGGCGTGCTGTTTCCAACCAATCTTTAGGATTGCGGACTCTTTAACTAAACTAATAATACTGAGCCTATTCCAAACAGGATAAACAGCCTGGTATCAGGAATTGGCTTAATAATTCACACTAGATTTCCTGATATATAAATGCAGTAATATGTAGGAGAATTAGACCAAATTACTTATAACTAAGAACGTCCTTGTATTATTTTACATAAGTCTTTATTTTTGTCTTGAACCTAACTCGTTAGTAATCGACTTTAATTCTAACGGTAGTTCATTATATTTCTTGAATGCCCTTTGTGATACATCATCCATTCCTTTATTCGAGTGCACCGAAACCATATGCAAATAGTCGACTGTCCTGGTTCTATGATCGTGAACCATTCTATTTCTGCGTATTGCATGATTGTTTTTGATGTGTCCTTTAATAACTTTGTGCACAAATTTGTAATTTTCAACGTCTATAATTTGGTTAAGAGACAGTGAATCAGTTCTTTTGTACAGTTCTGCAGTTCTTGTATCAAATGGTAGTCTAAACAGTATTTTTAACACTCTGTTTAATATAAGATGAAGTTGTCTGAGATTAGTTTTTGTAGTTTGTGACCACACTATTGCACCATACATTATATGAGGCATAATGAAACTATTCAAAATTAAACGCGCTGTGTGATTATTAAATTTTCTTGTTCTTTTTATGGCACCAGTTGTGGATATTATTCTTTTGTTCACTGCAATACTTGATCGTTCCACATTAATTGATTGTCAATGTTCAGTCCAAGATATTTGATTGTATTAGCAACTTTTATTGGTTTATTGTAGTTCTTTATATTAAGTTCAATACTAGTTTTATTTTTTGCTTTAAATATACACAAATGGGTTTTTTTTACGTGAATTGTGAGGCGATTTCCTCCAATACAATCTTCCAAATTATAGTTTCCATTTCAGCCGCATCTTTGCCATGGTACAGTAAAGCTGTGTCATCAGCAAATATAGTATGTTTTCCTTTGAGATTAGCCTGAGCAAAATTCTTGATATATAGTATATAAAGAAGGGGCCCTGAAATTGATCCTTGTGGTACACCCTTGTTTACTACTCTTTCCGTACTGGAGCTTTCCTGTAAATATGTTGTCATTTTTCTCATGCAAATAAGCTTTTATTAAAGCGTTTGCGCGATCTATTATTCCCATTTCCTCTAAAATGGTTAATAAATACCACTTTATGGTTAATGAATAGATTAATAAATAAAATGTGTTAATTGTCTTCATAGTGCGCTCAAGCACTGCATATGTCTCCTAGGGCTAGGGGAAAGACATGCACAACGGCGCTTTGATCTGTACAGCAATTGATATAAAAGGGATCCCGGTTTATAGGAAAGATTTCAGGCTAGCCCACGGTATTAAGGAGATTACGCTAAATCTATGGGACGACTTAAATATGCTCATTGATCGTGGCAAGGCAAATAGAAATCAGCACTGTATCTTTCTCAAGACTAAGTGCGATGATAGTGTAGAAGGAAAGTTAAAAATTTACACAGGACAACGATGATATACTGTGAATATATAATCTGTGACATATATTGGATAATGAAGCAAGGTTCGAACCGAAGAAATAGAAGATATACTGCTGTCGCTCTCACCTATTGCTTGCAATAGAGTGAGATGAGTGCATATGCATTTAACCTGTACTGTGTGGCTGGGTGGTGCTTGACACCCAGCGGCACCAAATTAGCGATATATCTATACCACGCGAACGATAGATACAGCATCGGTCGCTACTTTGACTTGCAACAGATACCACAACGAACGCCATGCCGTGTTGTGTTGGTTGTTATCGCGGCGCAAGCTTTATCTTTTAAGAAAAATAAAGCCGAGATAAAATATCGCAATACAATTATATATCTACGGTGATACGCTCAATGTTCAGGAGGGGCGCGCGGCGCTGCGGCATCCATAAGGAACCGCCACTTAATAGATTATAAGGATAGAATTATTTTCTGCAGGCAACAGAGGAAGGTTGGAATAGGTGTTGCCAGGGTCTATCAGGGGGGGGGGGACGCCCGGGGGGTTTCCGCTAGGTTGCAGCGCCTTACAATCACAAAAATGGTAGTAACCCGTTATCCCACATTAATTACCAGATAGCGCATATTTTAGACTTCTGAAATAATAACTGAATTTACTAATGTAAAGCGCACAAGGCTTCTGTAAAATAATTAAATGTTATAATCGAATACAAATTAAATCGCACAATTTTGTTTAAAATTTTGAAAGGCCTCAAAAATATTAGTTGCCCTAGGTCTCACATTTTCTCTGAGAGGCCCTGGGTGTTGCAATGCATAAAATATCGGATTTTTTATATTGAGGAAGTAGGATTACAAAGGATAAACGAAGTAAGGTATATAAGTAATTATTCAAAAGTATCAAAGAATTTACAATGAAACTAAAAAAATATTTATCTGATACTGATATTAATTAAAAATACATTAAATCTTAATAATGTAAAACAACAGCATAAGCAACCTAATACCTATATTGTAGACTGGTTGCAAATATTACTGTAAGTAAATATATTTTTAAAATGTAACTATTTTTGAATAAAATTTTTTTTTTAAAAAAGGTAGATATAAAATGTAGGATTCGTAGAAAAGGGCAAAATTTTTAAGATAAATATTGAATTGGTATTAGAAAGAATATTAGGATATGTGGAATATAGTATTGTACAACTGCGAGACAAAGGCAATAAGAAGGAAAAACGTAGAACAGCATTTGAAATGTGGTGCTACAGGAGGAGGATGAAGATAGGGTGGGTACATAGAATAACAAAAGAAGTTGTGCTAAAGAAGTATTTAGAAGGTATTGCAGCGTAGGAGATTAGATTATATCTTAGACATAGGGATATTATTAGTTATAGAAGGTAAAGTAGAGGGAAAGGAATGCCTAGGTTAGAGTATGTAAGAAAGATAGTGGAGGACGTTAGGATGAATAGATATTGGGAAATAAAGTTAGAATGTTAAGTTAAATGGAGTTAGCTCAGAAAATAGGTTTGGCTTGCTTTTACTAACCAATACCAGGTATTGATGACTTACTAACTAAATATTTTCAACTTAGTATTGTGAAATATGCAGAAATTTTGGAAAGCTGGTCACTTTTTAATTAAATCATTATATAGTGTATTTTTTAGTACTCTATTATAATTTGTAATGTTTGTGTACATGGGGGATTTCAATAATTTTTTTACGAAACTGCTATTTATAATAATTGCTATGTTGCGAAAGACGAGTATTATCAAGTATTTTGAAATTACTGACAACAAAATATCAAACGGCACTATACTAAAATATAGGCATTTTATACCCTCTACAATAAAACAATACTTATAGAAATGTCTAAATATAAAATCACACAAATTAAGTTATACGTTATCACAAATAATAGTTGTACATCAAATATATTTACATACTTAAAATTAAATTATCATAGGATTAATTTTTTTATTTTACAATAAGTTTGTATAAAATAATATATACAAAAAGAATATCTAAATCGTTAATATGAAGACGATTTTAATCCTTGGAAAAAGCAATAGAATATATATAAATTTAATGATGAAATAACTAATTTCATCTAATATACATAAACTGTCATTCTAATCATTATTGCTATCCATAACAAGAGTGCATATAGATGTTTCTATATAGATATTTTTGACAAATAGACAAATTTAGTGATATAAGGATTTTAGTTCTCAAAACAACTGAAGTATTGTTATCATAACAATGCAGAATATAATACGGTAAAAAATGCGAATTGTATTGCTATTGTTTACAAAAACTGTACTGTTAGAGTGTCAATAAATGTCTACACAAGTAGGCATTTAATGAAATATGCAACACGTTGGATGGGCACAAATTCCTAATTTTAAAGAATATAATAATGTCTTGCATGATAATTTAAGATCAATAATCAATTTTAAAGCTATAATAATAAAAGTTATGAAAACAATGAACGGTAGAAAATGATGTGTGATGCTAATAAAAAATATAAAAAATGAGATAATTTTAACATTTATTTTGTAGCGATGTTTCGTCGTTGGTATCATATATAAAATATGTATTTTAGACTTTTGATAGAAATTTTCATTAAAAGGTTTTGTATAAAATATCATCCAAATAAGTAACATAAACTTATTTTTGATATCCCACGATTTCAATCCTTCTATATCTCTGAGAAATAGAAGATTAATTTGGTGCTACTGAAGATGGGAGCAGAGCCTTCGATATGTTCATCTAATTATTAAATGCTTTGTGCTATACTACAGTATTTGACACCGTAGTGAGAAATTTACAATTGGAGCATTTGTTTCGTTAATGTAAAACAATTTTGATTCACGAAATTGCTTGAAATAATAATTTGCACATATATAATTAATTATTTCTACGTCATTGCTTCTCATTAGTAACCTAAACGTGAAATGAGACGTTTCATGCAAGTACAAATCATTTATAAAATTCATATACGCGATAAACAACATTCAAATATAATTGACTTTCAATGTCAGGATATGCAGAAACCTTAGGATAAATCCTAAGGTTTCTGAATAGATTGCCAAAAAAGTCGTATCGTGGGCCTAGGGGTAAAATTGAACAAGTGAAAGGTTTGATGAAATCGCTTTTACATATTGAAACATTCTCGAATGATCTTTAATAGAAAATCAGGCCAACTCCCTAGTCGTTCTATTGGAGCTCTATCAAAGCGTAAGAATTTGATTAGTCTATAAGGATTGCTACATCTTAGATTTATTCTGCTTTTCCGTTATGCTATCTCAAAGCTGATCATAAACGTAATGATCGCGAATTTGTCACTTGGCAAACACTGTTAAACCCCTTGGGCATGAGATATTACGTTTTTAGCATATTACGTATTTTTGTACTGAGAAATTGTTTAGAAATAGAAAAGTACTGGTTTGGCATTAAGCGTAAATTTTGAGTTTATACATAAAGTAAACATGAATCTGATTTCCTATTCGGATACATTGGGATTCGAAACAAGTTGCTTTTGTCTCGAAATTATATTTGAAGTAAACTTGAAGAAAGCGAATGTCACGTTTGACATCCATAACTAATTAAAGCCGATGATACATGTCAGCTTTCATAATTTATTAAAATCTATTTATGGCATCTTATCCTGTAGATCTAAAGTTTTGCACGTTGATATATAATGGCTTTACAAAAAAATTGAAACCATAGAACTATTTTAAAATGATCACTACGATGTTAAATAATAGTATGAATATCACCCAAATACCGTAACTTAAAGCACTAAATAGCTAGATGCGCATTTCGACGACCATGCCCCCATCTTCAGGCTTATGCTGTAGAAGATGGGGGCATGGCCTTCGAAATGCGCATCTAGTTACTTAATGCTTTAAGTTAGAGTATTTGGGTGGTATTCTATACTATCATACAACTATGTAATTGTTGCCAATTTTGCTGGAAAAAAAAACTCATATTATAATTTTCGATGGAGTAACAAGTCCATATTCTAACAGTCTATTTCTTCTGCTTGATTGTGATTTTCCCCGGGCACTTGATAACGGATACACCACGCCCACTTGCAGCACCGCTGCTGCTGCCACCACCAGCACCTGTGCTGTGATAATTACCGTAGCTATGGGGCTTCCCAGGCCCCGAGAATAGGGCCGTGGTGCATGCTGCAGCAGGCGCAGTAGTTATGTTCGTGGCACGTGGAGTAGTTGCAGCTGTAGTTGCGGTGGCTCTTGGGATGATGCTGCGCCGACTCGGACCACTGATGGATACGATCGGTGCGCCAGTTATGATAGAACCTAACCCATTTGTTGTGTCATCTACCTGCATTGAACCGTTGGCGATGTACGCAAGAATGAGATGCAGCGATTCTTCGTGCTTCCGCTGCATGGATACAATGCGTCGTTCTGATTCCAGTCGGACCTAGAAAAAAGAAACAAAATGTAGAAATATGGCGTAGCAAACGGGACAAACAATTAGTTAATTCATTCATGTTGGTTTCATTCTTCATGGTACATATGTTCCTTCTAATATTGGTTTTTCTTATGATTTTATGAATTATTCCAATAACCAATGACTTAAATTGGTCCACTAAAGAAATAGAACCAATTTAAGAAATACACGAAAAGTATTAAAAAAGAAACCAATATTTCATTGAAAGAAAATCAAAATTAGTTAATTATTTTAATTAGATTAAAGTATTATAATATAGAATATCACTCAAATACCGTAACAAGCATTAAGTAGCTAGATGTACATTTCAAGAGCTATGCGCCCATCTTCAGTAGCACAAGATAAAACTAAATAAAATACCTCTATCACGAATCGTGATTGATATACTATTAACAATGACAATGAATTACAAGGAACAAAGACGTAACTCTCTAAATTACTCCATCCTAATATTATGTACATGTTATGCATAATATACGTATATAATCTGGCGATAAAAATAATTGTAGTTTAATCACGCTGTAGTCCCATGTTTGTCAATCATTAGACGCTGAATCCAATGTATTTATTTGCGATGTTACCGCGACTGAAATGATTTCAATATAAACTTTAAAAAAGGGGGGGTGGGGGGCTTCTTGGAATTTTCTAACATTTTCTGGAATTTACGGATATTAAATTAAATAAAGATTAATAAATTGTCATAAATTACATGGCTCTATAAATAGAATTAAATATTTAATTTTCCTTTATGTTACTATAAGCAGACATTTGTAATAAATTCTCCTTTATGCCGATTCAAAGAGAAATTTTCATAAAACGCCGCTATAAATAGAAATAGTGGGAAATTAATAATTATATGAATAAATTAAATTTTGATAATACTTTCTGCATTATTTTTATTATTTAATTATATATTTTTATTATTTTTATTTTTCATTATTCACCGTTATTATTTAATCTATATATAGAAGATGCAATAAACAAAGTAAAAGAAGAGTATAGTGTAGGTGTGAATGTACAGGGAGAGAAAATATATATGTTGAGATTCGCCGACGATATAGCTATATTGGAAGAAAGCGAAAAGAATTTAGAAAGGGTATTGAATGGTATGCAGGCAGTATTGACTAGGGATTTTAACATGAAAATAAATATAGGTAAAACTAAAGTGATGAGGTGTGACAAAAAGGAATGCAGTAGAAAAATGAGGATCACAATAGGAGATAATAGAATCGAAGAAGTGTCAGATTTTTGTTATTTAGGCAGTAGAATCACAAAAGATAATCGAAGCAAGGTAGATATAAAGTGTAGGATAGCACAGGGTAGGAAGGCATTCGTAGAAAAAGAACAGATTTTAAGATCAAATATTGACTTGGGTATTAGAAAAAGATTACTGAAGGTATATGTTTGGAGTGTAGCACTGTACGGGTGTGAGGCGTGGACTATAGGAAAGGAAGAGAAGCGTAGATTACAAGCATTCGAAATGTGGTGTTATAGGAGGATGATGAGGATTGGTTGGGAAGATAAAGTAACAAATGAAGCTGTACTAGAGTTAGTAGGGGAGAAGAGAAGTATCTGGAGAGTGTTACAGCGTAGGAGAGACAGATTAGTAGGGCATATTCTTAGGCATGGGGGGATTATGCAATTGATCATAGAAGGTAGAGTGGAGGGAAAGAGAGGGGTAGGTAGGCCTAGATTGGAGTATGTGAGTCAGATAGTTGAAGACGTTGAGATGAATAGCTATAGGGAGATGAAGGGATTAGCTCAGGATAGATCGGCATGGCGTGCTGTTTCCAACCAATCTTTAGGATTGCGGACTCTTTAACTAACTAACTTTCTGCATGCAAAAACTAAAATTCAGTCAGTTTTTAATAATAGTAGTCGAGGCATATTTCGATTTATAAGAAACACTTTAATATCCTTTTTATTATTTAAATTTAACTGTGGAAAGGGGTAACCCTAACGATATTAAATAAAGCACGGTACTAGGTATTTCGCCACCTATTAAAAATTGTATGCGACAAATTATTAGGTGCTAATTTATTGCACAACTTGACCAATTTCTTGGTATAAAGCATGCTTTACTTAATTTTCCACTGAGGCAATCTATATGATTCATTTACGTGAGTTTTCGAACAATCATTATACCCAAAAACCTTAAAGATTTTAAATATACGTATAAAAATTATCTATTACTATTAATTATTTATATAAAAGGGTCGTAGTATTAAATAAGAGACTATAATTGTTGATTATTGTAAATTGTATTGTAAATATTTTTTCTTACTTGTTGAAGCATGTGACTTAGATTTTGCACTCTTCCCGTTAATGTCTCATTTTGATTTTCTATATCCACAACCTGAAGTTCCAATTTCTTACTGCTACATCGTAGGTCAATCACTTTTTCGAAGTACTTATGCACCAAAGCACGCATTTCGCTTTCATCAAGTTTCATTAAACGATCAATGAGCATCTGATCAACAGCAATCTGAAACAACACACAAAAATAGAAACATATGACTAGATCTACGTTTGTTATAATATGATTAAAGTTGCTTTCTATAGTGGCGGAACAAATTTAAGATATTATATCATTACTTACAGGCATATGTTTTATGCTACTGCCTGTAGTAGATACTAATTGATGTGTTTGAAAATATTCGCGACCACATATAAGTTGGTTCTTGTGTTCGATAGCCAAATCAATGGCTTCTATCGCTTCTTCATATTGCAGCAGTTTCCGCTGATCTGAGTCGGTGAGATTGTTACTATTTCGCACTTGAGGATTGGATTTATTGCTACTGCGTGTGGATTTATCGATCTGACAACGCTGTTCTAGCAACAATTCACGAGTGCGTCGCAGATTACGGATCTCATGTCGCAGGGACTCCAATTTGTCATTAGATTGAATACCTATAGAAAAAATATTCGCATTGATATGGATATTTATTACCAAGTCGAATATTTTCATACAAATTGTTTCATACAACGTATCAGAATTATTATTACAATACGTAATGCATTCGATCTTATATCTCACAACGTACTCATAAACAAGCTTGAACATTATGGAGTCACAAGTATGCCCCTCAAACTGATATCATCATATCCAACAGACAGGTAACAACGAGTTAGCAACAGAGATAGATTAAGCAATATTTGTGACATAAGTAGAGGAGTGCCCCAAGGGTCCATACTGTAGTCATTCTTTTTCGTCATATATATGAATGACCTTCCACAACGTATCAGAACCTTATATCATTGACCTTATATAAACTTATTTGCTGACGACACCACCATAATCACACGAAACCCGGACTTTTCAAGACTAAAAGAGGAATGCAAAACACACAACACGGAAGCGGAAAACCGGTTTAAAACAAATGACCTTTTATTAAACAGCAGCAAAACAAATACCATCAATTTCACAATGTGAGATGGACGCAAATAGACAAAGAAGTAAAGTACTTAGGGATTTGGATAGGTTGAAGGCTGACTTGGAAAAAGTAATGCGAGATGCTCAGTTGCAACCTAGCCCGAATAAGATATGCAGTAAAAAGAATAAAAGCTGTGGCGAGACAGGAAGTAGCTATTACAGCTTACCCTGCACTTTTCAATGTGCTATGGAATAAAGCTATAGGGATACACAACACATTTGGATCAAGTCTTAGTTCAACAAATAAGGGCCGTTAGAGGGATTGATGGGGCATCACTACGAGAACCATGTAAACCACTCTTCGCAAAGTATAAAATCTTAACAGCTTCAGCGCTATATCTATACAAAATATTGTGTAAAATACACGAGACAAAAATCACTTACGGACTACAAGGGGATGATCCTAAATACAACACTCGATCTGCAGAGAATCCAACAGTTCCTTTCTGGAGGTACCACCCGGTACTTCCAGTTGGGAATAAATGAATACAATAAATGTCCCGAAGAATGGAATAACCAAAAATTAATAACGTTCAACGAATGCTGAAGTCAAATCTTACGCTCAACCCAATATACGAAATTCAAGATACAGATTTCAAGATACAAGTGTTCAAGATACACCCATAGATTGACATACACTACAGACGTAGTTCACATTTTTTCTTTTTCTTTTTTTCTATTCTAATTTGTATTAACATAACATAAGCTAGTGTTATATATCAACGGTGCCCAAATGGTGGCTCGCGAGCCACATGCGGCTCTTTGTGAGTTTTGTTGCGGCTCAATTAAAAAAATCATAAATACTTCCTACTAGATTAGAAAAATTAAATAAAATAAAATCATGAATTTGATGTTGAACAACGCACACCGATCATGACTGATCATGCTGCTTTTCTTACGAACATAATTTTCGAGGAAAACCTACGTTAGCGCGTATCACTTTGTTTTGTTCTTTTATAGCAGTGCGCGTGCAGCGTGTAGTACTGTTTCATCATTCACCACTTGTAGTTCAGTTTGATGCACGTTGTTCTATTTCTACGTAAATATTGTTGATATACTTAAAGGTAATTTAAATATAAATATCACATGTTTAATTTTAATTTTATTTATTTATATATTTTAGTATTTTATATTTGCAATGACTCCAACAAATAAACGCAAGAGAAAATATTGCGACGAACATCGTAACTTTAAAAAAGAGTGGGAAGAAGATTATGTGTTTATTCCGAAAAATGACAAAGCTGTTTGTCTCATCTGTAATGCAACGATCAACAATTTTAAAATTGGAAACTTGAAACGACATTACGAAAAACTGCATCCAGATTTTTCCAAACAATTTCCGGAAAAATCTGAATTACGGACCAAAAAAATAATAGCATTAAAATCATCAATAACAAATCAAAGCAAATTTTTGACAAAATTTATTGAAGATAATAAAAATGTTGTCGAATTTAGTTACCAAATGTCGTGGAATATCGCACGAGAAAAAAGGCCTTATACCGATGGTAACTTTATTAAAAAAAATTTATTGGGCGCAGTTAAACTATTGGACCCAAACAATTCCGGACTTTTGAAGCTAGTTAACGAGATTCCCAGCTCACGACAAACGATTGAACGTCGAATAGAAGAAATAAACGTCGATTTGTCATCACAATTAAATAATGACATAAAAAATTGCGTAGCATTTAGCTTAGCGCTTGATGAATCCATTGATATTACTGATCAACCACAATTAGCAATTCTTATTCGTCTCGTGTTAGAAAATGCAGAAACGAAAGAGGAGTTGTTAGATTTAATTGCTTTGAAAGATACGACTCGTGGAATTGATATTAAAGAAGCTTTTGATATTGCACTTCAACAGAAAAATGTTCCAAGAACTAAATTAGTCAGTGTTTCGACTGATGGGGCAGCAGCAATGGTTGGACAGAACATGGGATTAATAGGCCTTTTAAAAAAAGATTCAAGTATACCTAATTTTATACCTATTCATTGTATACTGCATCGCGAACATCTTGTGGCAAAATATTTTAATTTTGAAAATGTATTTACTCCTGTTATAAAAATTGTAAATTTTATAAGGACAAATGCAAAAAATCATCGTCAGTTCCGTAATTTCATTAATGATATTGACGAACCATGCGCAGACTTATCTCTGTATTGCATTGTAAGATGGTTATCCACATATAACGTTTTAAACAAATTTGTTAACTTATTTGATCCTATAATGGAATTTCTTAATATAAAAAATCAATCATATCCACAATTAAAAGATAGCGAATGGATCCACGACTTAATGTTTTTTACCGATACAATGGAACATTTGAGTAATTTAAATTTAAAAATGCAAGGAAAAGATAAAAATATTGCAGAATTAAGCCAAATTATTTTTAGTTTCAAAACCAAATTACAAATATTCCGAAAAGATATAAGCCAGAAAACTTTTAATCATTTTCCGCGTTTACAAAAAACTTCATTAGAATACAATCTTCTACCTAAAGCTGTAAAAAAATATGATACAAAACTAGGCAACATTTTGGAAGATTTTGAGGAACGATTTGCAGATTTAGATGCGTTAAAACCATCTATTACATTTTTAATAAATCCATTTGAAGTTGATATAATTTCAAATGGTTTTCCAATTTCTAAAACATTACTACACGAAACAGCGGAAGGAGAAATGGAATTAACTGAAATGCAAGAAGATGTAGGACTGAAAATGTATCATAAATCTACAACTTCAGTTAATGAATTTTGGAATGCGGTACCATCAGAAAAATACAAACACTTAAAAAATGTTGCATATCGATTATTGTCAATTTTCGGAACAACATACAGTGTTGAATCACTGTATTCAATAATGAAATATATTAAATCTAAATATCGGTCCAAATTAACAAACGAACATTTACAGCAATTAATAAGAAGTGCAATCACCAATTATGAGCCTAACATTAAAAAAATGGTTTCTGACTTTCAAATACATAAATTTGATGCAAGCAAACAATAATTATATGTAAGTGAATATAATTATGTACATATTGTAAATGTAGGTATTTATATTTATATATTTTTTTGTAAGAAACTTTTTTTATAAAAATAAATTAATAAATATGACCCTTGAATAAAATTTGTTTCGTATAATGAGCAAGTAAGTGGTACAATTTTCTGAATGCCCGTTTTCTACTTTTTTTAGGGGCGAGTTTTATTCCGATATGGCTCTTAAAAATTTTCGATTTTTCAAACGGCTCTTAGTGTGACCAAGTGTGGGCACCCCTGTTATATATAATGTTGCATTATTGACTTGTATATGTACATATCCCAATAAATTGAAACTTGAATTATAACTAATTGTTGAGATTGTTTCCAAAAAAAAGTAACTCAAACCATTATAAACTAGATGATTTCGAAGACCAAACGCCCATCAAAGATGGCACAATCAATTTATTTCATTATTTACTTATTTTCCGAATTTTGTATTAAATAAAATACAAATACATAAAAATACAATGCTTCTATTATAATAATTAAAGCATATATGTATCTATTATGGGCAAGAGAAATACTGTTGAATCTACACCATTGGATACTATAGTTATGAGTCTAATGCTTTATTCACCGGATTAATTTGCCTTCACATAGTTAAAAATATAAACTTATAAGAAAATAGAGCACCAATAGTAATTTTTAAAACAATAACTAATATGACAAACAAATTCAATTTTTGAACAAATCTGGTGAATATATTGTATAACGGCCTTAGTATAAAACCAAAATCATTAAAATCGGTGCAGTGGTTTCCTCAAAACAAATATCGAATGAAACATGGTCGTAGATTAAATATATCGATATTTTCTTCTCATGAGGATTATTATACATTTTGCCTTTTTTACCTTCAGTACTTGCATCCAAACCATCACCCAATCCATCCAAACCATCACCCAATCCATCCAAACTGTTTTTCCTAATGGCGATCGTCTGACATACGTTTTTCCTTAGGCCGCAGCCATCAGTGTCATCTTCAAATTGTTCTTCCTTAATTCCATCACTCTTGTCCGAATCGGTTGTCTTTAATGTTTTCAACGTAACCGCAGTGATGCGCGTCTTTTGCTTCTGCACCTGATGTTCATAAGCAATTTTCCGCTTTTCGTCTTTGCGCAACAGTTTGCCAAGCCGTTCAAGCTGCTTGCGGGATGTATGTAGACTACTATCCAGTTCCATGAGTTTGCGAACGCTGTCCTCTGTGAAGCGTTTAATAGACTCGGTGTCTTGTAGTTTACGATCAATATCCTATAGAAAAAGAATAATATCCAAAGGTCGAAAATATTATTATATTATGTAGGTAAATAGTAAAGTTAATATTATAATTGTAAATTGGTTACTAGGACGCTAAATAATTGTATTGAATAACACCCAAATACCGTAACTTAAATCATTTCGAAATTGAATGTCTTTTTAACATATTATAGTAATGGTAATTTTCTTTCTACTGTATAAGTAAAAATTTGAAATATATATTTTTATAGCTAGATGTGCAATTCGAAGGCTATGCCCCTATCTTCAATAGCACAAGATAAATCCTCAACGGCCTCTTTATATATTATATATCTCTGCAAAAAGTTTAATTTGGTGCTATTTCAAATGATGGTATAGCCTTATAAATGCGCATTTAGCTACCAAATCCCTTCAGTTTCGGTGATATTCTATACAATCATTTAACACCGTAGTGACAAATTTACAATTAAAACACTTTTCGTTGTTATGCAAAACAATTTTCAATCACGAAGTTGTCAGAAATAATAATTCTACGATCATTGCTTCTTTTTAGTAACCTAGACATAAAACGATACCGTTCCTATATAATTGAGTTTCAATGTCAGAATATGACTGGATCCTAAAGTTTCCGAACAGATTGCCAAATAGTCATATCGTCGTCTATAATTTTATAACAATGCTCATGGTATTTTATTTATTTTTCTACCTCCACATAAATCTAAATCTTTGAGATACTCCTTCAATCTTCTAGCTTTGTCCTTATTTTCTAAGAGCTCCATACCTTTCTTATCACATATTACGATAACCTTTGGCTTTACTTCAGATAAGTGAGTCTTAATTTTCCGCCGCACATTTTATTTTAATCCATTTTTCGTTTCCTTAATTTATATTTACTATAAATTAAGTACCTTAATTTCCTATAAATTCTCTATCCTGCTTCTGTGTCTATTTTTTATTACTTTCCTTCTATCCTTCATCATATATCCTTATTCTACTACGAAGATATATTTCAATATGCATATACAAACAAAAAAGATTTTTGTATTATCTGTTCAGCCAATAACATTATGTAAAAATACTGTAACATATATGAAAGGTAAAAGTACTATTAAAATATACCTTCAATTCAATTTTGCACCGTGCCTCCATTGTAACATCATAGTGCATCTTAGCCTGGTGCATTCTTTGTTGCGCATTTGCTTGCTCATGTTTCAGATTTCCAATATCTTGGTCAATTTTATCTCGCGCTTCATTCCTGGTTCCCACATGTCTCACAATTTGCTGTTTAAGTTTCTCCTTTGCAGCGACTGTATTTTGCAACTCATCTATTTGCATTTGTACACTCTAAAAATATTAAATATCACAGTAAGGAAAATCGAGTCATAAGTATCTAGAATCTTTTCATTTCAATTAAGTAATAGTAAAAATAATACTAACAAATGTAAACCCGATTCATTAATGTTCAGATTTTGCCAATAAATAATAAAGTCTTTAATTTAATTGTAATAATCATAAGAGATCTTAAAAATAGTTTGAATACCTTTATTTCTATGCAAATTTTACTTAACATCCGTTGTTTGCTTTCCAAACTCTTAGTGGGATCAGGAACGCATTTATCTTTAGCATCAGCTGGAATACTTCCTTCGTCGACTGTAGTATGATTCACGCTTGTTGCGGAAGTGTGAGTGAATTCATCTGCTGAGTGGATGCTCGGCCTACGGCCTCGAGCTCCCTGTCGATGAAATTCGCTGTTGCTGGAACTGTGCAAACTATCTTTCGTGCCCTGGTCCAAGCTAAAGTGAAATAAATGATGTAATACAAATAAATGCCGGTGAGATACAAAAATATATTTTCCACTTAATTAGTCAAATATATTAAGTACAGATCGTATCAATACGTTAATTATGATATAACCTCCATCCGAAGTTGCTATATTTAATACATTTCATGGTGCTATATAATAATTTGGGTAAAAGTATCAGATAAATTCTATAAAAGTTTTAAAGAAAATACCGCGTGAAGTTCCAATATTTTTAAAAAAGAATACATAAACATATTTCGCGAACAAATTTTCAGATCAACTTAATATAAATCGAGATATCAATATCTAATTCAATATAGATTTCATTATAATATTTTGTTCCATAAATAAATCGATGTAAACTTAGTTGACTGAGCTCAGTATACCAATACATTAATCGAAAACGCAACATATTAATCAACACGAGGAAGTCATTACAATTATGCTATTGATTACTAAATATAGATCTACTATGAAATTCTATGTGTGAACAACCATGATGGGAAGCAATTAAAATTGCTTTTACAACGAGCAATTTACTTTTAAACAGTGAAGCAATACTAAACATTTCAATAAAATCATATATAGAAACTAAACTGTATTATATAATAGTAGGAGATAAAAAATTATAATTCTAAGCTAATTAAACTAAACAATATTAAATGCAAAAAAATATTACTAAAATAGAAATTTAAAAAATATATATTCCAAATGAAATTGGTAAATAGTATTCTTACCCATTGCTAGATTGAATTGATCCAATTAAACTTCCAGCATTTTCTTTTTTCACCATATTATTAGTACGTATACGGAATTCCTTCAAATTTTCCTCCAAGTGATCCATTAAGTTCTCCATAGGTTCTTCCTCTTCTTCTTCATATTCGACGGAACTCTCAGAGCTATCTTCTTCAGCTAGATCGTCCTCTTCCTCTACAATTCTTTCCAATGATCTATGCGGTTCAGAATTTTCAC
Organism: Leptodirus hochenwartii; assembly: GCA_947310635.1. Classification (NCBI taxonomy): domain Eukaryota; kingdom Metazoa; phylum Arthropoda; class Insecta; order Coleoptera; family Leiodidae; genus Leptodirus; species Leptodirus hochenwartii. The sequence continues at coordinate 34,363,150 of OX371178.1, read as the reverse complement.
TAATACATTCCTCGCATTCCTGCTTCAGTGTTAACCAGTGAGTGATTTGTTCCATGTCCATTTTATTCAATGATCCTGTCGTTATAAGACGCTGAAATAGTTCTTCCGCGTTGGCGACCAGTTTAAAAAGTTGATTGGCCGCAAATTGTAGGCCGAATACGTCCATATTTTCTGTTAAACTAGCGTCGTTCGTAGTATACGAATTAACAGTGATTATATTACGAACCAGCTGCGTTCGAAGCATAAATTGGAGGGTGTAGAAAGTTTCGGATAAATCTTTCAATAATGGCGAAATACAAGATATTAAAACAGTCTTCGCGCGACCTCCGAAAGAGTCTCTTAGTAAAGTAGTTAGCACCGATTGATTATAGGGCACAGTCATATTCTGCATCTGCGCTGGATCTGTTAAAGCTATCACACACTTATGTAGCGCAAATAAACTTAAATCTGCCGGTATGCTTTGAGGGGAACCGTTATTATCCATAACAATAATTTTATCGCAACCGGCCAAATCTGCAAAACTAGCTGTTGAAACCCGATGCTGGATCTTGTTCTCTAGTAACCACTGTTGTTCCAATGTTATGGTGAATAAAGTATGGGCACATCGAGGGGCTACGTTTGTCATACCTACTTGAATCAATTGAAATGCATCTGTAATTGTCTTACACTCCACATTGCCTGTTCCAGCGCCCAACAGATCTTGGACATTATCGCCGCATATTTGAGACCACGTAATATGTATCGTGAACGTCCGATCTTTGTATGATTCAGTCAATAAGGCGAATAAGTCCCGTAGAAATCGAGGCAACGTACCATAATCATCTACACTGGAAGCACAAGATAATCCAGGTCCAAATAGAGTGTACGTTTTTCCCATTCCATTTTGGCCCGTTGCTACTACAGAGACATCACAACCCTCCAGTAGGAAGCTGAGCAAAGGCGCCACAACCGTTGTATACAGGTGGCTTTGGGTGCATTCGTTAGGCAGTGCGTGTGTTACAGGATAAACACTAGACGAACCCAAATGAATTGTATTGTGATAGGGGTTAGACTGGACACAAACCATATCCCCATTCAGGCACTGTAGTGGACAAATTCGCACAGCCGTTTCTATGTTTGCATTCATTTTTTTATTCTTCCGTTGGTTTACATAATAATACTAATCACAACGTACGTACAACCAATGGTACAACCACAATAATAAACATAGTTAACAAGCTGACAGTTGTGAGTATCACCCAGCGTCACTTATGAACAACTACATGACAATTTAAATAATTAGTTTTAGGCAACCGTTTGAACGTAACGTACGATTTGACATGTAGTGTGACAATAGCATTTGACAACTATTAATGAAAACAAATCACTCCTGTCGTCCACGTGTTATGAGAAACTTTTTGATTTCTTAGTGGTATCAGTAATTAAACTTTCTAAAGTTTGAAATAAATTGATTCAGAGATGGATGCAGATAAGAGATTCACCCACATTGCTACTGATCCAAAATTTCGAAGGATCCCAAAAGGCGAAAGAAAGGTTAAAATTGATAAACGGTTTCAATCTATGTTTAAAGATAAAAAGTTTAACGTTAAATACACTGTGGATAAAAGAGGAAGGCCTTTAAATCACTCTACAACTGAGGATTTACGGCGGTATTACGAACTTTCTTCTGAAGACGATTCGTCATCTGGAAATTCTATCGAAGATACAAAAGTAAATAAATGCGTTGAATCAGAAAAGGATCATTTGGATGAGGAATTAAATTATTATTCCGATAAAGATGAAGGAACGAATGAATCTGGACAAATTGTTAAATTACACAAGGCTTCAGTGAGTAATATGTTAAAACCAAATAGTGAAGGAAATCAGGTTATATCTAACAATGTTAAAAACAAGTTGAAGAATATTAATGTAGATTATGCCAGAGGAAAAAGTCTATTATATTCTGAAAGCTCGTCAGATGAAGATGATAGTTGTGAAGAAGAGGTATCAGACAGTGAGGAAATCGATCACAAATGGGGTGAGCTGGACAACGATGCAGAGGAAACGCTAGATATAACATCCAGATTGGCTGCTTGTAATATGGACTGGGATCGTATCAGAGCTGTTGATTTAATAGTACTGTTTACTTCATTTTTAAATTCGAGCGGATCAGTAGATTCAATAAAAATATATCCGTCAGAATTTGGGAAGAAGCGAATGGCCGAAGAAGACCTTAAAGGACCTCAAGAACTTACACAAAGCAGGGAAGAAACTGAGGATAATAATAGTGAAGGAAGCAAGTTCCACATGGAGAAATTGCGGCAATATCAATTGAATCGCTTAAAATATTACTATGCCGTTGTAACATGCGACAATAGTGCCACTGCAAATAAAATTTATACGGAGTGTGATGGGATGGAGTACGAGTCCTCATCAACCAAAATTGACCTTCGATTCATCCCTGAAGAAATGACATTTGACGAGGAGCCAAAGGAAGAATGCAATGCGCTACCAGAAAGTAGTAAATATAAGCCAAGATTTTTCACGACAACCGCATTACAACAAGCGAAAGTCGATTTAACCTGGGACGAAACGAATCCAGAAAGAATTGAAGTTGCCCAAAAGTTCTCTTCGGGTAAAGTCGATGATATTTCCGAAGCAGATTTACAAACGTATTTGGCCTGCTCTAGTAGTGAAGATGATGTAACTAACGATGAAGCCGAAACGATTACGAATGAAAATTCTGACAATGAAGCAGAAAAGGCGAATCCTATAGATAAATACAAAGCACTACTGCAGCAGATTGAGGTAAAGGAAGAAGAGAAGAAACGGAAAGACGTTGAAATGGAGGTTTCATGGGGGATAGATTTAAAAGAGAAAACTGACCAATTGGTAAAGCAGAAGTTGGCTGAAAAAGAAGACAAAACACCATTTCAACAATTTTTGGATAAGAGAAAAGAGAAACGGAAGGAAAAACGAAACAAGAAGAAACAAAAGGACGATGGCGATTCTTCCGACGATATTCCTTCTGATGTGGATATGAATGATCCATATTTCGCCGAAGAATTTAATAAGCCCGAATTTAAAAGCTATAAATCAGGGAAATCTAAAGTAAGATAACTATTAATGGAAATGAATATATATTTTTTTAATTAATTTAATTTGCAGGTAGGAATGGAGGAAACGGTTGAAGATGATGCACACGTGAAGCGAAAACAAGCTGCGTTGGAACTTCTGTTGGATGATGAAGATCATAATGGGAAAAGCCATTTCAGTCTAAAGAACATCCAAAATGGCGAAGCGGAAACAAAGTCCAAAAAGAAACGAAAAAAGAACATCGACGTTGAAAAAACCGAAGATAATTTTAAGATTAATGTTGAGGATGAGCGTTTTTCAGCTTTATACTCGAGTTATCATTACAACATCGATCCGACAGATTCGCACTATAAAAAAACGAAAGCTATGGATACGTTAATTTCAGAAAAGATAAAGCGCAGGAATAATTCAGATTTTAATGTTACGAAAGATGTAGAACCTAAAAAATGCAAGCAAAGTGCAGAACTAAGTGTTTTAGTTAAAAGTGTTAAAAGAAAAGCGAGTGCGTTTGATAAGCAAAGGAAATAATTTTTATTAATTTTTATTTAAAGAATATTTAACTTACCTCTCATCTGCACTTGTTTTGTTTCTGCATGAAAGCCCGAACAGATTAAATTTTCAAACAAAAATTTATTAGTCATTATTTGCTGTTATAATAATATATTTTTAATTACATACAGTTTTTTCATTATTTACAGAAACAATAATATGTACAACTTTTACAAAGCTCTAATAGATTTATAATAATTACCATTGCTATTACTTTGCGTTACACTTTCGATTTTAGATAAATCGAAACAATCCAGAAGTTAACATAATATCCGCATTCATTCTACAACTGTATACATTTCAAAATGCAAAATTCCTCTCAATTTAAATCTTGTACACCAATGTATTAATTAAAACGTGTAAGTACACTTTCTGATTTAATGTCGTACAGAATCCTGTATATATGAAGGGGGAAATGTATCAGAAATTCTGAAAATCAAATGGAAACCTTGCATAGAGAATACATTCATTACAGAGCATTCACATCAATTAGTTAACACTTGCTATTATTCTATAACAACACACAGATCCGTACACTTTTTAGTGATTTAATTATTTGTGTCACTGTAAATACGGATATTAGAATCACGTACTGAATGGGCAGTGTCTATATTCGGTGTAAAATAAATTAAAAGTTCTATTTGAAAACATTCAACTTGCTGCTAGTATCATCGTTTTTATTCATAATTTTGGAATATTTTATTTTGTGTAATGAAGTGTCAAACAATGCATCTTAATCCTAGAGAAATTAGATGTCCGTTCGATACATCAATGCTATCATTTTATGAAGGAAAAAACGCAATATAATATTGCATGCATATTAAATTATTTGACTAGTATATTCCATTTTTATGAAGAATTAGATCATAAAAACAAATAATTATAAAAATAACACAATCGGAATTTTAGCGACATCCACTTAAATATATAATTGAAGACCTATAAAACCGATTTTAATTATGTCGTAATATAGACCGTAATGAAATATATACTTATATAAAACTTAAAATCAACATTATAATTCACCGCCGTTAATCGTATAGGGCGTGCTTCAGGAGAATTCATTATAGCATTTGATTTGAAGGGCAAACAATGGGATTAACGTTTTCATTGTAGTTTTTGTTTGTTCTTTATCAGTGAATATGCAAACAGTTAACTACAGAAAAGAGATGCATAATTCTTGCAACATCTTGAAATACATGAGCGAGTGATACAAAATACCTTGGAATACAGGACATGTTCTGAAATACTTGAAATATTTTACAATTAATAAAATATCCCGTAATATTTCAAATTATGAATAATGAAAAGCATGTACAAATACTGTTTTAAATTGCTTAAATTGGTTTTACCTTAATATCTAAGATATTTAAGACAAATAAGCAGGAATGCCAAACAACAGATGCATACGCTGCAAAATCGCGAAAGATTAGTGGGAGATTCGGAACAATCTTCATATGTTTAGTAATGAAATGAAATTGCCTGATTGGCAATTTAATTATAATATAGAATATCACCCAAATACCGTAACAAGCATTAAGTAGCTAGATGTACATTTCAAACGCTATGCGCCCATCTTCAGTAGCACAAGATAAAAATGAAGTTTTATGGACGCATAGCGCTTGAAATGTACATCTAGCTAATTAATGCTTGTTACGGTATTTGGGTGATATTCTATATTATAATTTAACACCGTAATGATAATTTTTAAAAAGCAATTTAATTGTCATGTTATTTACTGATAGCCGTCCAAATAAATAAGTTAACTTGAGGATTATTGTCAATATTAATATATATTTTTTATAAGTATATGGTCGTAGCGTTAAATCAATGAAGTCCCATCTTAGGGTAAATGAGGATATTTTTAAATTATTTAATATTTTCGTTGGTTTCTCGTTCTTACCCACTCACTACTATAAGATGGCTTATATTGTCCTTTAATCAATTATATAAATTATTAAGAACTGCTTGTTAATATTTTTTTTATGCTGCGTATCTTCAAATCATAACAAACATTATGTTCTAGATTTTTTGGAACAATTCAAGCTTTTTATGAAATAATTACTATATAACAAACATGAATTTATGTATATCTGTAAACCATTTTCAATAAATATATTTTAAAATATGATATATATAATTTTCTTTCTCCTGAAACACCCTGTATACTGGTACATCTACTTACACCGACACAACTAATCACTCTTTATCTACCGTAACCAGAGCTTCAACCTGAGCGCATCAACACCATTCAGATAATACCTAAACAACCTCTTGTCCCGAACGAAGCCGAGCGCTTCGTACAGCCGTAATGCCGGCCTGTTCGTGATCTCGGTCTCGAGAACGACTTCGTCCGCATCACCCTCTACCATACCAGCTATAGCACGTCGCACCAATGTAGAACCGATGCCGTGTTTGCGGTAGCGCCGGTCCACTGCCAACATTGCAATATAACCGCGTGTTATCACCAGTCGATGTTGGTCCAATTTACATACGATGGCGCCTACACATATCTCCCCGCACATTGCCTGAAATACAGTGACATTGCGGGATCATATTTCTGTAAAATAAACAAGTGGAGAAGTACATTTGATGTATTTGGGTTTATAACAACAAAATGTAGTCTAGTTGACATTCTTTAAGTACGCAGCAATTAATTTGATATAAACATTAGTTAAAGTGCTTGCGAGATTGAAAACTTATCTTCGGACATTAAACAGGTCATATAAAAAACCTATTTTAAATTACTTCCCGAAGATTAAAAATATATAAATAACATAATCTCCTCATAACGTGAAGTAAAACAGGTTTATTGAAGATATCATAGTTAGTTAGTTAAATAGTCCTCAATCTTAAGGATTGGTTGGAAACAGCACGCCATTTGTCGAAATATCTTGAGTTAATTCCTTCATCTCTCCATAGCTATTCAACCCAACGTCCTCCACATACTCCAATCTAGGCCTACCTACCCCTTGCTTTCCCTCTACTTTACCTTCTATAACCAATTGCATAATACCCCCATGTCTAAGAATGTGACCTACTAGTCTATCTCTCCTGCGCTGTAATACTCTGCAAATACTTCTCTTCTCCCCTATAAATAAGGAAAAATGGATAAGTGTATTAAGGGCTTTTTAAATTAGTACGAAATGCGGTTATAGAAAAAAATCTCTAGACATTTGATCACAAACATGTTACTATTGCTCTTGATGGATTACTTCCCCTCTCGAACAATAATGTAGCAACTTGAACTCTTAATAGCTTCTAGTAACGATTATATTATTCATATGTACTTTAGATTTTGAGGCGATATTTGATGCATTTTATTTTTTATATTTACAGGTGTGTAAAGAACAGTTTTTAAGCCCATTCCAGTGGAACTTCATGGTTTTAGTTGCTTTCCTGGACTTGCGATAGTTTAATTTGAAGCCCTTGCTATTATTATTCAAACTGTATAAACATAAATAGGCCAATATTTCAATTACAGGCGTAATCGGCTTTTAATTGGTAAAGTTTCTGTAGTGACTGAGATTAGAGACATGAATTGCAAAGGGGGAATTTAGCCTAGCAAGCTAAATATAAATTCGAAATAATTTTATGATCAAAAATTGCATTTTAAAAATGATCACTACAGTGTTAAATTATAATATAGAATATCACCCAAATACCGTAACAAGCATTAAGTAGCTAGATGTACATTTCAAGCGCTATGCCCCCATCTTCAGTAGCACAAGATAAAACTAAATAAAATACCTCTGTCACGAATCGTGATTGATATACTATCAAATAAAATGATTTGATAGTATATTTTATTTATATTTATTTTATGATTTGATAGTGTATTTTATTTATATTTATTTTATATTTTATTTGATAGTATATCAATCACGATTCGTGACAGGCATTTTATTTAGTTTAACTTGTGCTACTGAAGATGGGCGCATAGCGCTTGAAATGTACACCTAGCTACTTAATGCTTGTTACGGTATTTGGGTGATATTCTATATTAACAATTGCATTATTCACGCAATTAAATATTTCAATGAATTGTCTTGCTTCATAATCAATGCGTACTTACCAGAAAACACAAGTTGGGCCAATTATGTATGAAATATCGATACGTATAAATCGAGTACGGTTCTGAGAGATCCTTTTGAATAATCCTCATAATCAGGGGCATTTGCAATTCAGATTCATATCCTACGTATTCTATTACAGGATCCTTAACAATGTCTACATCTTCTTCATTCGCTGATTTAACATCTCCATCTGAACTGCTCGAATGCTGTGCATTATCTTGAGACGTCGAAGGCTTATCGTTAACATTAGTTTCGATTAATTTGCTATTCAACTGAGCTCTGGCTTGTTCGCAACGCACTTTAATAAACGTGGAGATGTCGAAATCATCGGAGATATCAGTGTCATTGAAGAATATGCTACTAGTCTCATGAGTAAATATACAGGAACAGTCTTCTTTAAGGGATTCTCTCGGACTATCTACAGAGGTACTCGCACACGGCATACTAGACGAACTATTTACATCTAAACTAGGCTGGTTCGTGCTTCGATCGGTGGTCTCGTTCGCCTGAATAGCATTCCTTTTGGCACCGTTTCGTCGGTTTTTACTTCTGCCTTTCGACGGTCGAGTTGTGCTATCCGTATCTTTTGTTTCGCTGGTTGTGTGAGTTGGTACCGTGACCTTTGCGAGTGGTTCCTCATGCTCGATTCCATTAACGATACCGTTCAAAGGTTTTGATTGTACGGTTAGTTTCTCGAATTGTTCACTGAGATCATGGGTTGTATTGGCGGCGGCCGCGGCGCAGTTCTTCACTAATTGTGGGGCCCCCTTTTTAGTAACGTTATTGCATTTTTTACCGCTATGATTCCGCTCCTTTTTAGAAACTTTGTTCATGATTCGTATACCCCTAAATTTACGACTAGTTATCACATCTGAGTTAGTCTTTTTTATCCCAGATAAAAATTTCAAATATAAAATTAGCAGACATCTTTTGGTGGATAAAGAACAGGGATTTTCAACAGTGATTTGCCAACCTTGTCTTGTCAGAATGAATCACTTGCAAAGTAGAGGTCTGTAAAGAAAATTAGTTATTTCTCGTTTTTTAATACATTTCAAATTATTATAACAAAATAGTCTGATTAACAGGTAATTATATTGTTCATTTGATAACGTAAATCATCTTGAAATACATCCTATTTCAAATAGAATTAATTAAAAGTGAAATTCCCATAACCTAATATAAGTAAAGCTGTGGGGGATATAATGCCAATATAAAATTAAAAAGTTAAAATCCCTGGTTTTATGCTTTACCCGCTAAATTCAAATGTATCTACATTCATCAAGAGTGAATCGAAATTGATGATACGATTGACGATATAACTATCATTCTAAACGATATATATTTAATTAAACGGTTCATTTTTCGTTTAGTTGCGACCACGATGTCATTTCCAACTAAGGCAGACCGAGCGAAGTGTTGGAACTCAAGAGACGAATACTGGCAATGTTTAGATAACAATAAACAATTGGAGCCTGTAAAGGATGGACCATGTCAGCACCTAAGAAATTTATTTGAAAGTTCGTGCTCCGGTCAATGGATAAAACATTTCGATAGGAAACGTGGCTATTTGCAATTTAAACAAAAAATCGAAAAAGAAGGGTATGAACCATTGAATAGTAGTAACAGCCAAGCTATGTAAAGAACTTTAGATTAAGTAGTAATTAATAGCGCTTGCTATATTAATAAAACAGTCATTAAAATTTATCGCGTTTCATTTTCCTATTTAACTTATTTTATTTTCCTACAAAATGTACTGAGCTTATTTCTTATTACAGAATTTCAGCGCCCACACATAATGCGACAAAAATAAAAGAGAAACGCAGAGTTTATACAGAAATAGCCACTTAATTCAACTCCAAACATTATTTTAAAATGTGATATTTAAAAACATGTGTTCTTAATCATGTGTCTAAATAGCTTCTCGAAATGTACATATTTATTTTCTATTAAAAGATATTCTATTTTAATTTACTTATCGCATATTCTGGCATTAATATGACTACGATTTGCTTTTCATGAATTTTTAAGGTTTACACCTGTGAAGAAAGTAATGGTGGCAAAATATGCAGGTCGAGTAAAAAATATATATTTCAATTTTTATGAACTATCTAGTTTAAAAAGAGAACTAAATCTAAATAAAACAAACAATGTGATATAAAATATTGAACATATTCTTGAAACGGTATTAAGTAAAAGTATCGAACACAATTCGGCCGATCTGATAGTATCAGAATTAATAATCAAATTAATCATAATTCTCTCTAAAAATTTCCAATGACGCTATCTATTCAATAGAATGAACAAAAGAACATAAAGATAGGGTTACAATAAAAAATTAGAACTTGGGCTTATTTCAAAAATATTAATAAACCTAACAATAGAGATATTTGGTAAAGAAGGCAAAAATCTCTCCATTAAACAATGAAATCGAACACATTTTCGAGTCAAATAAGTAATAAACGTAATTTTACCTATATAAAATATAAACGAAAGCTAAACTATGGGCTGACAAAAGAGAACAACAAATATATAGAATTCTAATTCTAAACTTGTAAAAATAAAATATGAAAAAAGGTACAAATTTTTTTTACAAACATACATGTTTCTCACTAATATGTAATTAAAGATATGAGAAGTCGATAGCATTGAATCATATTCGAAATCATAATTTCAATTTTAAAATATATGGCATTGAGATGGGATACACAGTCTACGCGGTTATACTGAAATAAACGATTTAGGTATATAAAAATAGTCAATTTAATCATCAAATATTTAGGCACTTGTAACAAAAATCTTTTTAGCAAATTTCAATAATCCAACTATACAGATATAGTTTTCGTAAAATTAGTATTTGAACAAGAGCGTGTAGAATTGTTTGTATTTCAGATCTTATTTGAAAGTAGTTTACTTTATTTTAACCAACTTTTTGGATATCAACAATTGTAATAATAATAAACAAGGTGTTAATGCAATGCATGAAAGTTTTCATTTTTTAATAATATCTTTTTATAATATTCGATCAAAATCGTATTATAGGCTATATAGGATTTTTTAATTTGAAAAAATAAAATGTACTTAAAAAGTTAATTTTGAAAATGAAAAGACAAGCAACATTTTCAATAATTGTATCAAAATAAAAAATGTGTATTTAAGATATGGTATGAAAAATACTGAAACACATAAGCTCTTAAAAGAATTTCATTTTATTTCGAAATTTTATATACGTGAAAAGAGAATCACGAATCCCTTTGAGCATGCCGTGTTGAGATTAAAGTTAATTAAATATGATGGTTATCATTGGATATACTCCGCTTAAATATCACATAAAAATATTATAAATTATTTTTTTTAACTTTCAAACTTTTGCGGTAATTGTCTTGGGCTATCCATAAAATAATTTCTATTGTGTTTGGTTTCGGAAGACTTTAATTTTACCAACATATAAAAATACGATGTATCAAATGATATTTCTACTACACATTTCAGATAAAAAAGATCGGATTAATCGATAGATTACTGTCTTCTGATAAGAATACAAGTGTTAAACATTATTTGGGAGTACGTCTCTAGAACAAAAATTATGATATAATCGCCATTGAGCAAAGCATAGTTTTGTATAAACATTTGTATAGCATTTCAGTATAAACGGTATTAGGTATAACGACATTTAGCATAAAACGCATTGATTATAATCATATCGAATTGCGTCACACGGTATAGCTGCGTTAGATATAAAGAATTTTGAATATAACATCGCTCAATATAAGAGCGTTTAATAAAAATGCAAGGAGTACAAAGAGTATAAAACTAGCCTATAGTATACCAATCCAATGATTATATCAAATACATTTTGTTGTGTGGAGTTTATGCTCAACGACGTTATATCCAATGCGGTTTAAATGAAATAAATTAATGTTCAATGGCGATTATACCGTATAACTTTTTAGACTTATAGTATGATCTGAAATGGTAATTATTGTGAGAAAATATACCTAAATCTACTCCAAGGATATAGCTCTTTCTTATAATATCGTATGCTTTCATTGAACAAACCAAACAATCTATAGATAATATAGTTTATCTTCTAGCGAACGATCTGGCAGTTTGCCAATATACTGACCAACGAGTCCGGCCAGCTTGTGAGCATACTGACACGGGGCGGGCACTCTAATGGTACCCGACCAGTTATAATACATATGGCACAGTTTGAAAGCAAGCCGCTGAATATTGTCCACTTTATGGTTGGCAGGATCGTGGATGACAACGTAGTGTGTTGGTGTGACGGTGCCCTGTGTCACACTCTGCGGCACGAGGAAGAAGTCGTGGTAGTATCGCTTGGTAACAGTGTGGTCGACGACGGTGCCGGGTGGTGGGTTGCCCGTCCCCTGGTTCGGCATGATCAAGCGCGTATTTATGCGCTTCTGTACAATAATGACGGATATGTGACAATTCTTAAGATTCAAATCGCGTAAAACCTATAAAAGAATGATTAAAGTATTAAATATCTCGAAAGATATTATGAAATAAAGAAAGCCTAAGATTTGCAGAGATATTTAAGAAAACGATTGATTTCTTATGACAAAATATTTCTATAACGTCAGTAATATAAATACTCGCACTAGGCAGATCCACAAGATATGATTATTTTGAATCCTTAATTATTATCACAATATTAAGCTAATTTAGTTAAATAGTCTTTAAACAGCACGCCACGCTGATCTATCCTAATTCCTTCATCTCCGTATAGCTATTCATCCCACACGTCTTCATACTTCAATCTAGGCCTACCTACCCCTTGCTTTCCCTTTGATTTACCTTCTATTACTAATTGCATAATACCCTCGTGTCTAGTAAGTAAGTAAGTGATCTACTAGTATATCTCTCCTGAGCTGTAATGCTCTCCAAATACTTCTCCTGTCTCCTACTAACTATAACACGGCTTCATTTGTTATTCTATCTATAGCACAAAGCACCACATTTTGAATGCTCCTATTCTACGTTGCTCTTTATTTCATATTGTTCACACCTCACACCCGTACAATGCTACACTCTTAACATATTCTCTCAGTAATCATTTTCTAATACCTATGTCAATATTTATCTTAAAATTTGCTCATTTTCTCCGAATGCCTTCTTACCCTGTGCTATGCTACATTATATAAATATCCTACTTCCATTATCCTTTGTAATCCTACTTCCTAAAAAAGAAAAATCTGACACTTCTTTTATTCTATCATATCTTATTCTAATTCTCATTTTTCGGCTGCATACCTTCTTATTCCACCTAATCACTTTGGTCTTGCCTATATTTATTTTCATGTTATAATATAATCCCTTGTCATTACGTTCTGCATACCATTTACCTATAATACCTGCTCTAAATTCTACTCCCTTTCTTCCGAGATAGCTATATCGTCGGCGAACTTTAACATATATATTTCCTCTTACTGAATTTTAACACCTTTTACTTTTTTTAATGCAATTTCTATATATAGATTAAACAATAACGGCGAAAGTGGACATCCCTGCCTGACTCGCTTTCCTTCTTTTAATCTTGCTGCCTCTTCTTCCCCCTCAATTCTAACTAAAGCAGATTCTGATATTTATATAGATTGAAAATAATTCTCCTATCCCTATACATAATCTATTCGCGTTTATTTTAAGATTCTAAACATTATGTCCCAATCTATATTACCGAGTGCCTTTTCTAAATCAACAAAAGCTATGTAAGTTGCTTTTCCTACTCTCATTCTTTTTTTTACTATCGTTCTTAGTGCTACAATAGCCTCCCTCGTTGCTCTGTTCTTCGTAAAACCAAACTGATCTTCTGCTAGCCTTTTTTCTACTTTATATTCTAACATTCTATAAATAATTCTTAACAATTTCTTTGATTCATGCGATAGTAGACTAATGGCCCTATAGTTCTCAATTAGCTCCCATCTTTTTCGGCATCGTAATTATTCTATTGCGCTGAAAATGCTGTGATACTTCTCTCTCGTCATATATTTTACAAACTAGCCTGTATAACCGATCTTGTATCTTTATGTTAATGGAAATTAAATTTTCATTATTTCTATATATCCAGTTTCCTTAATCTGCTTTACATCTAGAAATTTAGACACAGGTATACAATATTAGTAATATAAAACTCATTTAAATTGTCGGCTTCCCCTCCTACAATATAAAGTTTCTAATATTCTACATACTTTCACTTAGATTTCAGTTTATACTGCATTAATGCAACTATTATTTACGGTGCGGCAGTTCAAATCTTCTCTAGAAGACAAAAACCCCTATCACAAGCCCAACGAACGCATTGAGAATTCGTATTGCATAGATAAATCAAGGAAAAAAGTACTTTTCTAATTTTACATTTTTTAAAAATATAGTTAGTGTTTAGGTCATCTCCATTTGTTCAATCATAGTAGGGCTGCTCAAAATGCTATAACTAGTTCAACTTTTTTTTTACGGTACAATTTATTTGATCAACTTATCATTTTTATCGGGATCAATAGATCATTTGAATCTTCATATATAGCTGTTAAAAATAAATCAAGTTTCTCAAAAATATGAACAAATTTTGCGAAGGCTAAGTCGCAATAAGGATGAATTTATTATGAAAGGACACAACATCATTTTCCTAGGTACCTGTATTTCTTTAAATTCATAGTTTGAGCGACAATACAATCAAACAGTACATAAGAAGCCAACATAACGTAGGGTGTCTTTAACTACAATGAAGCCATTTACTTGTTCAATTAAAAAAAAGTAGATAAATTATGCCACAGATAATGTTACCTCTTCGAATTGAACGACTTCGTGTCGCTTGCAATACTCGAACTGACCCTCACCAACACTATCACGGAAAATCACAACCTACATGGAAAAAATCGTTATTAGAATATTGTTTATAAAACACATTTATTTATTAACGGACAGATCCAATACAGGTTGTGTGATACAAATTATGTAGATATTTAATTATTTAATTAATAAATTGAGTAATAAAATCTGTCATCTGTGGTAATATCTATATGATATCTATATGATAGAAAAAGTTATGTGGTGGTCAAGTTTTAAATCTGCTTATTATGTGCCATCAACATTAACGATATAGCTTTTATATTTAATTCAGAAGTATTGTTGTTTGCGGATGTTGTAAAAATTTACAAAAATCTCAGCAAGATTGTATAATATTGCAAAATTATTTAAATAAACTTAGTAATTGGTGTAGCGAAAATCGCATGAAATTAAATCTAGCTAAATGTGATGCAATATCATTTACTAAGAAAATATGTAATAGTTTAAAATTTTGAGTGCAATATTGATGGCCCAGTATTAAGTAGAAAAGATACTATTACGGTTTCAGGGGTATTAGAATCTATACTTTTAATTTTAATTTTGTAGGTATTAATTAATACAATTTAATGTGATATCATATTATTCTATAGTTGACTCGATAATGTATATTTAAAATAAAATATACCGGATTGTTTATTAATAATATTGCTTGTATTATATACATACATACACACACACACACATATATAACACCCAAATACCGAAACTCGAAGCATTAAAAAGCTAGATGCGCATTTTGAAGGCTTTGTTTCCATCTTTATTAACACAAGATAAATAAATATGCTATAAATAAATGCTTCGAGTTAGCGTATTTGGGTGCTATTCTATACAATTGAATTCTGAATTTATCGAATTGAATATTATATCAATTGAAAATTCGATATTCGTTCATTTAAGACATTAATCCTTAATGGGTACGACAGAGATGGCATGATTGTGAGATGTGATGTTACTGCCAAATTAGATTTTGCCTATTTCACAGAAAATCCGGTGAGCGACACCAGTGTATATCTGATTGTTGTACCCCTAAAAATGGGATTTAATTTTCGAAATGCGCATCTAGCTTATAAATGCTTGGTATTACGGCGTTTGAATGTAATTCTTTGCAATTTATTGAATTTGATAAAATTTGATATGACATACTAGAAATATTTATTACCTGCGTTGGAAAACAAGCATTTACATTTCTAAAGTGCTCCATGGCTCGCATAAACATCATTTTTAAAATATCGCTGAGTTCACGGTTTTGAAAGTCTGCTTGTGAGAACCAACATGTAAATGTTGGGTTACTGCTAGAAACGAATCCAAGAACGGACTGTTTGCTCTTTGGACTATGGTAGACATCTATGCCGATAACCATCCACGTTCTACGATAATATAAATGTGATAAGAAAATGCGTTTTGAAATCAATGAAGTATTGCCAATACGTAGAATAGTAGTTAGCATATGACAAAGCAATTCGGGGTTTGTTACCATAAACCATAAACATCTTTAGTTAAATAGTTCTCAATCCTAAGGATTTGTTGGAAACAGCACGACACGCCGATCTATCATGAGCTAATTCCTTCATCTCTCTATAGCTATTCATCCCACACGTACTCCATTATCTGACCCTCATACTCCATTCTAGGTCTACCTACCCCTTCCTTTCCCTTTACTTTACCTTCCATAACTAATTGCATGATACCCCGAAATCTAAGAATGTGACCCACTAGTCTATCTCTCCTGCGCTGTAATACTCTCCAAATACTTCTCTTCTCCCCTACTAACTCTAGTACGGCTTCATTTGTTATTTTATCTTCCCAACCAATCCTCATCATCCTCCTGCAGTACCACATTTCGAATGATTCTATTCTGCGTTTCCCTTATTTTCCTATAGTCCACGCCTCACACCCGTACAATGCCACACTCCATACACATGCCTTCAGTAATCTTTTTCTAATACCGAAGTCAATATTTGATCTTAAAATTTGTTCATTTTCTAAGAATGCCTTCCTACCCTATACTGTCCTAAATTTTATAACTACCTGACTTCGGTTATCCTTTTGTTTTTTTGTGGAAACTACCTCAACAGGATATAATCCTAATTACAGAGTGTAGTTGTAGAGGATATTAGGAACGTATGGGAAAGGTGGCAAGCCTGTTACTATAGCGGTTCACTATTCCGCTAAAGCTTAGTTAAATGTATCCCAACTAAGAATGGTACCGGGTATAGAGGATAGGTGGCGCTGGGATACGGTCATCCATCCAAGCACTGACTTAGCGAGACGTTGCTTAACTCTTGTTATTGACGCTCAATGCATTACCCGCATAGGCCACTCGCCGTTTAATTTGTAATCCTACTTATTTAATTTGTAAACCACTTTGTAATTCTACTTCCTAAATAACAAAATTCCGAGCTTCTATTCTATTATCTCCTATTCTAATCTTCATGTATGTTTCACCTGCATTCCTTCTTTGTACATCTCATCTTACCAATATTTATGTTCATGTCATAATCCCCAGTCATTACTTCCTACATACCGTTTAATAGATGTTTTAAATTCTGCTCCCTTTCTTCCAAGATAGCTATATCGTCGGCGAACCTCAACATATATATTTCCTCTCCCTGAATTTTCACACCTACACCATACTCTTCTGTTACCTTGCTTATTACATCTTCTATATACAGGTTAAATAACAATGGCGAAAGTATACATCCCTGCTGACTCCCTTTCCTATTTTCGCTACCTCTTCTTCCCCCTCAATTCTAGCTAAAGCCGTTTTATGTTTGTATAGATTGAAATTAATTTTCCCTATCCTTATAATCTATTCCCGTTTCTTTTGAAATCCTGAACATTATGTCCCAATCTACATTATCGAATGCCTTTTCTAAATCTACGAAAGCTATGTAAGCTGTCTTTCCTACTTTCATTCTTTTTTCTTCTATCGTTCTTAGTGCTAAAATAGCCTACCTCGTCCCCCTCTATTCTTCCTTAAACCAAACTGATCTTCTCCTAGCCTTTCTTCTACTTTTTTTTCTTCTAATCTTCTATTAATAATCTAAGAATATCTTCGATGCATGCGATAGTAGGCTAATGGTCCTATAGTTCTCACACAAATCTTTGAGAAATGGAATGAAACGAGAATATCTTATACTGCAATAAGATGCAATATATATTTTTATACATAAGTTAAATCCAAAAAATATATATTTACATCAATTTGGCAAACACTTAGGCGCTAATATAAGTGCTAAATATTGACGATGTTTTAAAATATATCTGATGCGACGCAAGACCATCTTCCACCTTATTGCATTATAAGATATATTGCTAAAAGATGCAATACTTACTTGCAAGGAAATTTTAACGCCCATAGAGCCCCACCTAACTTGCAATTCACTTGTAAGGACAATCTAACCATTACAGTTCGTGATTTCTTTGGATGGCTAAGATTTTTAGACAAAACAACTTGTGAGGGAATTGGTGTTGAAGCACAACACATTTTTTTCACAGCAGAATAAAGATCCTCACGTTGCGATCCAAATATATACACGATAGCCTAAAAATATATAACATTAAATAATAGTATTCAAGGCACAATTATTGTTAACGCTCAAAATAGTAGATTCTATTGAAAAAAACTTGTTGAACGAGAACTTTAAACAGGTTGTTATTTATATAGTAAGATGCCAAAACATTTTATATGTGCAATTTTATCAAATTTACAGGAGAGTAAAAATAAAGTTTTGTATATGGAATTGTATATGATTACATATCATAAGTGTCACGCATGAATTTCTACGGATTTAAAAGCCGTTGACATAGCAAGTTTAGCCAACATATAATCTCAACGTGTATTGTTTACTGGAGTAAACATCAGAAAATGACCAAAACATGTCTCTGCATGTTTTGCCATCTTACCACAGATTTAATCTAGGTATTTCAATACCTGAACATTTGGTTTGACTACTTCTTGAGTGGCAGCAACATAATTATTTGTGCGATCATTCTTGATACCATATAATCTGGCGGGTGTGATTCTACAACCCATTATTTTCGAAAATTGTACAAATGAATTTGATAACTCTCTAGCTAATCTGCAAGAAATGGGAAAAGAAATTTCACACCACAATCACATTTTACAATTTCAATGTGCTTTTCATCATTCATTAATTGAAATTATAAGAAAAATATTTAATTTCCAGCAAACATAAAATTTTCCAATAATTTTTGCTTGGTTCACTAAAATAAATTCATCATCCCCCCTCTAAACTTTTCTGCGGTAAACAATGTTATAAAACATTCACCCGCACTTGTCTATTTACTATTTTTACATCGATTCATATCGACAGTTGACATGTAAACTTCTTCAGCTATCTCAACATTTGTCCACTTTTTCAACTGCAACCAGATTTTTGTCTGCGTAATTAAGCACAAAATTTTCATAAGACAGATATAAGAAGCACATAAATTTTTCTTTTGTGCAAATAATATATCGACTGCATATTATCTTTAACTTTTATATAATCATAATTTCATAAATGCTTTAGTGTAATATGTGTAAATAATAAATTTTTATTGAATTTTATTGCGCAAGTCGTTACTAGAAGGTTTTGAAACAAAAAATGCAACTACAGTAATTTCGATGCTCGAATAACAATAAATATCCCTTAAAGTACCACTGAAAAGTGTATTATTAAAAAGAAAAACTACTTACGATGTATCACGTTCAGTATGCACAATAACCCAATCGGTGAGATCTATGGCTTCGATGCAAGCCTGCCTCGATTGGTCTTTGGTCCAATCAGTTCCTCGTTCAGTTCCAACAGACTGGCCACGACCGAACATGATTATCTCCGGATCCAATATTCGAGCCTCGAGGTCAATTACCCCTGCGGCAATGTGAATACCCCAGTTGGTGAGTATTTGTTTAGCTGTTGGCGAGTTGTTCACGGAACTCAGGTACGTATTGAGAGCGTGCTTTCGCTGTTGCGGAGTGATGCGGGTAAATTCGGCAACATCGCGCATTACCTGTGTTTTAATTTAATATTGTTTCATTAACGGACGAAAATTTGATTTATTTTACGTTAAATTTGCGTAATGGTATACATAGTGGTTCGTTTAAAGAATATTAGAGAAGAAGTATAAGAAGCACAAAAGGATATCTTTCTTTACGTAATATTAGATTGTAAGATATAATGCACCTAGAATAAGATTTAGAAACTTACTTAATCTTTTTGTTATTACAAATTTAAAACAAACCTGTTACCACGCCCTCTCATACCAGAGAGAAGCTGCGTGAGGTGTGGTCTATTATAAGTTAGATTGGAATATTATTATTATTATTTACGAAAAGTTTAAATAAATGATCTAAAAATTGAAAAAATATATATATTTATAGATTTACTTGTCATGAACTTGCATCGGCTACACGCTTCTTACCTTGAAATCAGATCGCATTGCATCTGTCATGCCTGTGAGCCAACAGAACTCTGGCACCAGGCATATGCGTCTGTCCTCCTCATCCGCTTGCATAGACTTTTTATACTTTTGCAAGTTCAATAGCATAGGTTGGCCCGAATCCGCGACATCCAAGCCATATTGTCGTTTGTAATAATCGGTGAACGTTATCTTACCGGCGTTTGTATCGAAAGAGTTAGTTGGATGGAGATCCCACAACACATCGTCCACACGGTACGTATTGTTGTTATATCTATGGTAGAAACAACGAAACAGCTCAAGTGCCTTTGTGGGAATTTTTTGCATTGTAGGCATCAATTGCCGTATTTCAAGCGTTTATAAGCTAAATGCGCATTTTAAAAGTTAGCGACCCATCTTTACTATGTAAATTTTAAATTGCATAAAATACTCATATCCCGCAAATTTTGTGGGATGTTCAAAAGGTGTGGTTGATATTAAAAATAAAGCTGGTATTTATGCAGTCTCTCGCTCTATTTATCCATAGACATGCATATAGATGCATTAAGTTAGATTTAAGGAACATTTAGCTTAACCTAGACTAAATAGAAAAAATAAATGTGCTGTGGGTACATTTTTTTTTAATCAAATCATCTGATTGACATTATTTTGTTGTAAAATCGTCACTACGGTGTTAAATAATTGTATAGAACATTACCCAAAAATCGTAACACAAAGCATTTATTAACTAGATGAGCATTTCAGAGGCTATGCTCCCATTTTCAGTAACACAATAATAGACCAAATAGAAATACCTCTGTCACTCATCCGGATTTATTTTGTCTGTTATTGTACTAGTGAAGATGTGGGTAAAGTCTCCGAAATGCGCATCTAGCTAATTAATGCTTTGTGTTACCGTTTTGCGGTGATATTCTATACGACATTATTCCGAATTAAATACTTATAAAAGTAACTATATTCGTCTATAAAAATAAATTTAGTTTTTGGTTCTGTTTCCTCTTCTGTAAAAATGATCATTCTTTCAATTGTTGAACAATTCAGCACTTCCAAATGCGTATGTACTTATAATTATAGATTAAATTTATTTATTTTTAGGAACATTTGTACTAACTTGGTGAGAACGATAGCGCCAAGTAGTGCCTTGGTGACGTTTTCGTGAAATCGCGATTTATCCGGGTTCTGCATAAAATCCCGGATGAGTTGTAGTGCCGTTTGCGTACGTAACACCCTGTGCTGAACGTCCAGGCACACCATTAAGCCACCTTCGTATTCATCGACAGCGACGGCGTAGCCTGGCAGAATCTCCAGTCGATGTTGGGGGATCATGTGAGGATTATGCGGATCGAAATGATTTTTTCCCATCAGTTTGAATTTTAGCTCTTTCATGACGCGCTTGAATAAGACGTTGAATAGATGGATGCAGTCACCTTAGAATGTTAAAAGTTACGATGAAATTGCCTGTATCCTTATTTCTAACATGTTCATAAACTTATTTACTAAAGTAAATTAATATTAACATTAAATTTAACATTATTATAAGCTTTTATTTAACTTCACTTGTTAATTAGATTGAAATCTTGTAAGCTTGACTCATTAATTTGACTCACTTCCACACATCAGATCGACTTGAAACTTTGTACACTATTATCAATCAATCACTGTCAATTGTTCAATCTATCATTAAATTATTAAAATTCTCGATTAAAATATATAAACACCAAACTGCCTTAGTTAGAATTGAGGGGGAAAAAGAGGTAGCAAAAATAAGGAAGGGAGTTCGGCAGGGATGTACACTCTCACCGTTATTATTTAATCTATATATAGAAGATGCAATAAACAAAGTAAAAGAAGAGTATAGTGTAGGTGTGAATGTACAGGGAGAGAAAATATATATGCTGAGATTCGCCGACGATATAGCTATATTGGAAGAAAGCGAAAAGAATTTAGAAAGGGTATTGAATGGTATGCAGGCAGTATTGACTAGGGATTTTAACATGAAAATAAATATAGGTAAAACTAAAGTGATGAGGTGTGACAAAAAGGAATGCAGTAGAAAAATGAGGATCTCAATAGGAGATAATAGAATCGAAGAAGTGTCAGATTTTTGTTATTTAGGCAGTAGAATCACAAAAGATAATCGAAGCAAGGTAGATATAAAGTGTAGGATAGCACAGGGTAGGAAGGCATTCGTAGAAAAAGAACAGATTTTAAGATCAAATATTGACTTGGGTATTAGAAAAAGATTACTGAAGGTATATGTTTGGAGTGTAGCACTGTACGGGTGTGAGGCGTGGACTATAGGAAAGGAAGAGAAGCGTAGATTAGAAGCACTTGAAATGTGGTGTTATAGGAGGATGATGAGGATTGGTTGGGAAGATAAAGTAACAAATGAAGCTGTACTAGAGTTAGTAGGGGAGAAGAGAAGTATCTGGAGAGTGTTACAGCGTAGGAGAGACAGATTAGTAGGGCATATCCTTAGACATGGGGGGATTATGCAATTGATCATAGAAGGTAGAGTGGAGGGAAAGAGAGGGGTAGGTAGGCCTAGATTGGAGTATGTGAGTCAGATAGTTGAAGACGTTGAGATGAATAGCTATAGGGAGATGAAGGGATTAGCTCAGGATAGATCTTTAGGATTGCGGACTCTTTAACTAACTCGATTAAAATTCTCGAATACTAAAAAACATAAAATAATTTGTAGTATTTTTTTTTTTTTTAATTAAGCTTTTATTAAACTATACTAAAAAGGAAAAAATAATTTTAATACTAGCCTAAATGACTGACTTAAAAGAATTCCCTAATATGATTAAAAATAAAAACGTGGGGCGTAAATATTGAAATGTCCTTGTTATATAAATATTAATAATGCTCTACATATTTTGATATATTCGTTTTCGCATTCTGCTAGAGGGTCCTTGTTGCGCGAGTTTTTTTCCAATTGATTGCGAGCAATTTAATTCCACAATTTAAAGTCTGTCCTGAGATCTAACCAGATTAAAAGTCAAGACAAAATCATGCCGTTCAGCAATTAGCTTTTGCATAACTTTTAATGTTCAGAATTAAATAATAATAAATGAAATAATACAAATGAAATAGACTTTACGCCCCACGCTTTTATTTTTAGTCATATGCAGGAATTCTTTTAAGGCAGTCATTTAGGCTGGTATTAAATTTTTATTTTTTTAAATATAAATTATTTTTATGTTTAATTATAATATAGAATATCACCCAAATACCGTAACAAGCATTAAGTAGCTAGATGTACATTTCAAGCGCTATGCGCCCATCTTCAGTAGCACAAGATAAAACTAAATAAAATACCTCTGTCACGAATCGTGATTTTGTTTATTATTTATTGTTTGTGATTGGGATCAGATTGCAAACAGCTCGAAGCCAGTGAAGCATATCTGAGTTCTTGGGGAGATATTCGAACATATGGGAAGGGTGAGAAGGGAAGGGTGATTGATATACTATTGAAATGTACATCTAGCTCCTTAATGCTTGTTACGGTATTTGAGTGATATTCTATATTATAATTTAGCACCGTAGTGATAATTTTTTATATGTTTAATTATGTTCTAATCTATTATAATGCTAGAAAATATGATTCGAATTTTAAATATATGTGAATTACATGTCCACAACATGTAATTCACGTGAAATTATTATTAGTCAATATTTTAGATTCCAAAGGCACTCACCGAGTTTTTGTTGCATTTTATACGTGACAGTCATGGTAATCGCACTATCATCATTTGGATGCTGCAATTTAAAGATGGTAACATCTTGCGATAAACGTATAGGCAGATACAAGCACGAACCGCCGTCGTAGTCCCTCACGTTGCCCATTTGTTCAATGCACGTACGTAACAACCGGCAACGTATGGATTTAGAATCCACGCTTGGTTCGAAGTCTAGGTGATATTTGTACACGCCCTTACCAGCCTCGATCTCCAGACGAATATAGTTCGCGTTCACAGGTATACATTTGCCAGTGTTTCCTGAAGTTATAATATTAATTGTAAATTTGTCGCCACGGTATTTAAAACTTGAAAGGAATCCGTTAATAAAACATATCTCAAACATTTATAAGCTAAATGCGCAAACTCAATAGCGACTGTATAGTATAGCAATTTCGGAGAATGATACAGGCGTTCCGACCTACAAATGTTTATCTAGTTTAAAAATTCTTTGAGCTACGGTATTTGGGTACTATTCTATACAATGACATACTTGTATAAAACACCACCCAAAAACCGTAACACAAAGCATTTCTTAGCTAGATGCGCATTTCGGAGGCTATGCCCCCATCTTCAGTAGCACAATAATAAAACATTAGTTTGTATAGCGATCCCGGTGAGTAATAGAGGTATCTTTTTTATTTGATTTATTCTACATTTTTATTCTTCTATGTCTTATTCCTGTATAATGTTTGATGTTGTTTGACCCGCATAGGCCACTAGGCGTTCGAGTAATGCATTAAGCGTTGATAACAAGAGTTAAGCAACGTCCCGCTAGGTCAGTGCTTGGATAGGTGACCGTAGCTCAGCGCCACCTATCCTCTATACTCGATACCATTCTTAGTTTGGATACAATTAACTAAGCTTTAGCGGAATAGTGAACCGCTATAGTAACAGGCTTCCCACCTTTCCCATACGTTCCTAATATCCTTTACAACTACACTCGGTAATTAGCATTATATCCTGTTGAGGTAGTTTTCACAAAAAACAAAAAAACAAAAGGATAACCGAAGTCAGGTAGTTATAAAATTTAGGACAGTATAGGGTAGGAAGGCATTCTTAGAAAATGAACAAATTTTAAGATCAAATATTGACTTCGATATTAGAAAAAGATTACTGAAGGCATGTGAATGGGGTGTGGCATTGTAAGGGTGAGGCGTGGACTATAGGAAAAGAAGAGAAACGCAGAATAGAAGCATTCGAAATGTGGTGCTACAGGAGGATGAGGATTGGTGAGGAAGATAAAGTAACAAATGAAACCGTGATTTGGAAAATATTACAGCGCTATAGTGAATCGCTATAGTAACAGGCTTCCCACCTTTCCCATATGTTCCTAATATCCCACCCAAGAACTCAGATACGCTTTACTGGCTTCAAGCTCTGTTTGCAATCTGATCTCAATCACATAAACAATAAACAACAATATTGAAATATACCTTTATAAAGAGTGGGTTCTTTCTCTAAACGGGAAGGTTCGGGTTTATGCTGCATTGCAACTTTGTCTTTTTCTGATACACGACTTCTTTGTTGTATTATGCTCATTCTTTCCATAGTCTGCGGTAAAGAGGGCCCCTCTTCTGACGCTCCCTTCTCTTGGAAAACAATTTGGCCGCCCACATGTTTCAGAATTTCTGCACCGACGCTCACTTGAGCTGCCCGCTGCTCTCTAACAGCTAACAACAAAGCGGCGCGTCCACGCGGTTTCGGTAGCTCTTCCTTGGCCGTTTCACTGCTCGCTTGATTCCCACCGGGTCGCAAATCCTTTTCCGCTTTTCTTCTTTCGGCTAGGGCTCTCAGAAGAGCTCCTCGCCCCTTCGGAACGGCACGCGGATCTGGGTCCATGATTTCGGTCTAAAACATAAAAAAGAATCTATTATACTTTATATAAACTCTATTGTAACGTGGTCAAATGGTAAACTGCGCTCTTATAAACAAGAACACTCTTAAGAACAAGATTTCAGAATTGCACACGTACCTAACAGAGTTGAACCTTCCGTGGAACTATTGCTGTAATTACTGGTTGTTTTTGGTATAAATGAATCGAATCTGATTTGAATTATTTCATCTTATATTGTCATATCCTTCATATAACGCGCGAATCAAATGGTACCAAATTTCTCTATTTACAATCAGTGACTTTTTGCAATGCTAAGAACTAGAATACTATGAATGTTTTAATGCAAATGGAAAAATGATAAAGGACGATCTTCAACAGCTATTACATATTAAATTGAATATTGAGAAAGTTTTTGCTATGTAATCAGTAATTGGTACGAATCGTTCAGAACTGCTAAAAAACAATCATAACAGAATTGATAACCATTGACTGATAACGAATAAACAATGGAGAAATAACGGCTCCAGAAAAGCAACTCGATAAATAAACTTTCCATAAAAAAAAAATGGAATTTGGGAACTTCAGACTACAGGGCCATTATTTGTCAAAATAGCAAAATAAGCGATTATGATAATACTGGCACATGTCACGCATCTCGGAACCATTCGGTTCTTGTGCTACTACACGTGCTCAACTTGTTTAGATATTCCGGGGCAAATTCAAAATACCTTTATGCTTTTTTCGGCATTAGTTTCAATACACAACAGATTATAAAACATCAATGTGAAAAATATTATAATAGCTTCATTATAACAAATATGTGGGTCGAATAAAACAATTCATTATACAAAAAGTATTTCAGATGTAAATAAGTACTATAATATAAAACACAGTGGCGGTTCTTGACATTTCAATCGAGGGCGCATTTCTAAAAATAATAACATAATAGTAATAAATCTTACCTAAAATGGATGCAAAATGATTAAATTCAATCATTTCTTGAAAGGTATACCGCTTTTCTATCTTTCATTGATATATTCACTATATATATTTCAATAAAGAACACTATTCATTTTTATTAAATATATTCTTGGAGAAACACGTGGCAAAATCGCACATACGTAACTATACAAAACAATGCAACTGTCTTATCTGGCTATTCTATATCAATTTTCCTGTATACTAGACTAGGCTTCTCTGTTGGGACGCTAAAGAATTGCGGCCCAGAATAGCTTAAAACGATATATTCTTAACTGTAGAAGCAGCGTGACGTCACGTTGCCATAGCAACGCGGGCCGCTAGTTTGTATGCGACTAGATGAAACAGATGATGTACTGCATAGTCGTTCTCACTCTACTGCAGCGGATAAGATGAGTGCATATGCATTTAACTCTTCTTGCTCGCTGCACACCGTGTTGAGTACTATCGCAACGCAAGCTTAATCTTTTAGGAAATATAATGCCTAGTTAGAATATCACAATACAATTATATATCTACGGTAATGTGCTCAATGTTCAGGGGGGGGGGCAGCACTGCGGCCTCGAAAGAAACCGCCATTGATAAAACGTAATATATCCAACGAAAAAAACGTTAATTCTTAAATAAACCAAAATATACTTATTAATTCAAATAAATAATTTATTTTTTATTTTAATATTTAATATTAATATTTTAATTAATATAAATAAATAATTAAAAAATTAAATAACCATTTAATTTGTAAAAACAACAATACTTTTAAACAATACGGATTACAATATAATACTTAAAATAATACTCAGAGACGCCTTTTTTTTTCGGGCAAACAACGGTGTGGGATCCCTTTCCTCTTGCTTGTTATTTGTTTTAGTTTTTGCCTCAGCTGTTGTTCCAAAGAATTCAAACCTCTTTCAAAAACTAAATAGAATAAAATGGTGAAGTCAATGAACACCTACTCTACCAATAGCGTTAGTATTTATTGATAAAGATTAATAAATATCAAGTAGATTTATCATATTATTTACAATTAAATGAATCTTCATCTGCCACACATATCTCATCCAACAAATTGATAAAACGTTCTCTAAAAATCTCTCGCCGTCGATTGCCATCTTTACATTTGGTTTCGTTTGATTCGCATTTTCCCATTGAAAATTCCTCTGCTTCTTTGGTTGCCTTCTCCGTTCCAACCAATGCGTCCTCGTAGGTAAGGATTGGAATATCTATATTATCTGGAACATATAAAACATACTCCCTTGCAAATTATTATATTAACCACCCTAGCAAATTATTAATTGTCGATAAAAATCTTACAGGTATGTTTGCATATGCAGCCTTACGTAATTATAATATATAAGTCTATTAGGTTATAGATTTTGCCGTTATGTTGTCATATTCCATATTAGAGAAAAGAAATAAATCCAATCTATTATTTAACCATAAAGATAAGACGGATAAATTTAACCGTAGTGGAGTATATAAGATTAATTGTCCAGATTGCAATGAAATATATATAGGCCAAACAGGCCATAGCTTTAAAATTAGATTTAATGAACATGTTAATTTCGAAGGCTATGCCCCCATCTTCAGTAGCACAAGATAAAAACTAAATAAAATACCTCTGTCACGAATCGTGATTGATATACTATTAAATAAATAAGTGAACATGACAGAAGTATTTCAAAAATGGCATATAATATGACCTATAAATCTTTTAAAATAATATAAATGAATAATTTATATTAAGTCATGTTGACTTATTTATTTAATAGTATATCAATCACTATTCGTGATAGAGGTATTTTATTTATTTTTTTATCTGGTGCTACTGAAGATGGAGGCATAGCCTTCGAAACGCACATCTAGCTACTTAATGCTTTAAGTTACGGTATTTGGATGATATTCTATACTATTATTTAACACCGTAGTGATAATTTTTAAAACATGTTAATTGTTATAAATTTAAAAAAATATATATAATTCGAACTTTGCTAACCATATTTTAGAATCTGACCATAATTTTCCTAGTAAAGATAATTTAATAATTTTACATGTTTGTTCAAAAAGTCGTAAATTAAATTTGCTTGAATCACTATAAAAAGACCCTAATTATAATTTACTTAAAGACCAATTAGACCTAATCTCCTCCTTATTATTCGATATTATCTGTAGGTAGATTGTTTATATATAAATGTGTTTTCTGTAATTAGTTGTTCATTTCTTGATAATGCTTAATAAGCGAAACTATAGTCAAATAAATCCTCGTTTTTAACTGTAATATAAAACATTGTACTCTTATTTCTCTTCCGTAAAATTCTATTATTTTTCATATAGATATAACTATAAAATAATTATTCGATGTAATTATAAGTTAAAATCTATGTAACTTAGTAATTTGTTTTTTACAATTACCAATTAGGAAATCGCAGTTCTTTTCGCCGGAGTTTAATTCTTCCACCTTTATAGCCGTAGCAACTAATTCATCCCTGTGTTTAATGTATTTCACATCATGACGTCTACTTAGGTTCGAAAGATCATTCATACTAATCGAATTTATTCTTCCTGGCTGAAAAAGGTTTTTCTTATATTAAATACTAACTTTATCGAAGAGCTAAATTCATTGTTAATATAAAGATTTTTAGCAACTTACCACTCCTGAATCTGGTAAGTTCAAATTTCTAGCATTAGCAATTATTCTCCGTTTGCTTACACCTTGCTTCAGTTGATCTACTAAGTAAATCTGCTCCTTTTTGGTAAGCCGTTGTGCTCGAACATCCTCTTCATGTCCCAGATGTGTCTCATAATACTGTACAATTACATAATCTAGTAGCATTTAATTAAATTATTCATTAAAAGATATATAAATATAAGCAAAATAATACCATTTTCTATGAAATTCGCAATAATTCTTGATGGGCATGTTCCCTGTATTTTAATACTACCACCGGCTTTCAACACATTCTTCGTACCTTGCTTCCTGAAACCTATTGTAAAATCGTCACTACGGCGTTAAATAATTGTAGAAAACATCACCCAAAAACCGCAACATAAAATTGTATAGCAATCCCGGTGAGTGACAGAGGTATTATTGTTTTATTATTGTGCTATTGAAGATGGGGGTATAGCCGCCGATATGCGCATCTAGCTAATAAATGCTGTGTTACGGTTTTTGGGTGATGTTTTGAAACCAAAATAATTAATAATATCGTAATCATCTCATTTACACTTGATCATCTAAAAAAGTTCGAATAATACCTTTCGAATCACTTCTGTTGCAATTATAATACATCATCTTGCCACATTGCGTAGTGACACAATTTTGAATCGTGTAATTGACATTCCGCTTGTCCTCCGCACACCATAAATCGAATGTTTCTTTCGATACGAAAGACTTCCTACTTAAACAAACATTTATTTGATGTACTTCCGCCAAATGTTTATTATAGTCCTTATAAGTAGGAAACATAGCTATAACCTATAATAGCATTTTCGTTTGTACTATGGTATAAGCAATAAGTATAAATCATTTTGCCACAGATATGAAGATATAAAAATGAATTACCTGATCAAAAGAACATAAAATACATTTTATACGGCACTTCCCAATAGCCTGCGGTTCTAGTTTCACATTATGAATATTCCTCAAATGACGATTTAAAGTTGATTTACGACTAAAACTATTACTGCATTGATTGCATTGGAAACTATCGACTTCCCCCATTATATAGATAATTTTAATAAAGTTTGAAAATTAAGATTAACTTATATTTTAATTAATTTGGAAGTCTAGTAATTAGAATGTTGTTCACGCTCGTCTATATAAACAATTTCCCGCCTCATATACCAAAGTCATCTGTAAACACGAAGGAGTACCGCGAGAGCCGAATGGTTCCGAGGTATTCTACAAAAACAGCAGCGTAGTTGACAGTAATGAGAATAGTTCAAATTTCCAATAGTTCACTTGTTTGAGAACATATGTCAATATTTGTGTTTGACAAATCTTATGAAAGAATAAATAACAACCGTTTGAAATTGTTTGTATTGTAAAGAAGAATGTAAATTCAATTATTTGTTACAATGAGCAGTGAAAAGGTAATGATTGTATGTTATTTAAACATAAAGTTATATTTATTAAAAATTCACCTTTGTATGAGTGGTTTATATGTATTACGATATTTCGTTATACAAATAATATGATGTGGGAACTATTCTCACCATTGTATTCTTATGTACAGTTATTGTTCCGACTGGAACAGCCTCATGGGGCTGGAGATATATACATGGCTTGGCAAAAAGGTTCCGGCAATTACTTAGCGACCACTGGTATGGATGCGATGGTAAATATATTTGACCGTTATGGACAGATATACGAGCGCATTCGATTGCAAAGGTACTATTGAAATAGTCGGTTATTTACAAAACATAAAATTTGCTTTTTTTTGGTAGTTTATGCACCGGATTCTCTTGGGATTCAGATGGAGATCTTTTAGCCATTATTTCTCAAAACTCAACGTTGATCTTGTGGGATGCTAATGCGAATAAGAAACAATCTGTGGATGCCGGTTTGCCAGACACTATGAGTTGCCTATTATGGGCAAAAAGTAGTCCCATTCTTGCCGTAGGAACGACTAAGGGAAATGTTTCAATTTATAATCATTTGACATCCAAGTACTACCGTTATAAATACAATTTCAACTTGTCCTGAACCATTACCAAATTTTAGGAGAATACCGATTATTGGTAAGCATACGAAGAAGATTATGTGTGGAGCTTGGAATGCAGACAATTTGTTGGCTTTGGGATCAGAGGATAAGACTATTTCTGTTAGTAATATAGATGGTGACACTTTAAGAGTTATAACATTACGATCGGAACCCGCAGAGATACAGTTTTCAGAAATGAAATTGGATGAACGTGTTGCCGGAGAAAATACTGTAAGTTATACAAACTTCAAAACGATTACTTAATCTTTATACATTTACAAACACATTATAGTGGTTTTATATGACTAGGGATTGCAATAATTATATATATAGTAAAGAAAAAGTGGTGAGGTGTGAAAATAAATAAAGCGGTTCAAAGATGAGCGTTAAAATTGGACATCATAACATAAACCAGATATAGAAAAAACAACAAAAGTGTCAGAATTTAGTTGCACAAGAAGTAGAATTACAATTAACATGTAATAAATTAGATAAAAATGTAGCTGTACAAAGGCACTCGTAGAAAATGAGCTAATTATAATAGCTTATTAATGGGTTAGGTCTTAGTACAGATTGTGGTAGTCGGAAGGTTACTAGAGGCATTCTATTCGTGATATTAGGAAAACTACCAAAGGCATAAACTTTTAGTCTATAGTTTCAAATAATATAAAATCAGTTTGGTTTTAGGAAAAACAGAGGGACGAGAGAGGCGATTCTAGCACTAAGAACGGTAGTAGAAAAAAGAAAGAGGGTAGGAAAGGTAACTTGCATAGCTTTTGTAGATTTAGAAAAGGCATTTGATAATGTAGATTGGGACATAATGTTTAGAATTTTAAAAGAAACGGGTATAGATTATAAGGATAGGAGAATAATTTTTAATTTATATAAACACCAAACTGCCTTAGTTAGAATTGAGGGGGAAGAAGAGGTAGCAAAAATAGGGAAGGGAGTTCGGCAGGGATGTACACTCTCACCGTTATTATTTAATCTATATATAGAAGATGCAATAAACAAAGTAAAAGAAGAGTATAGTGTAGGTGTGAATGTACAGGGAGAGAAAATATATATGCTGAGATTCGCCGACGATATAGCTATATTGGAAGAAAGCGAAAAGAATTTAGAAAGGGTATTGAATGGTATGAAGGCAGTATTGACTAGGGATTTTAACATGAAAATAAATATAGGTAAAACTAAAGTGATGAGGTGTGACAAAAAGGAATGCAGTAGAAAAATGAGGATCTCAATAGGAGATAATAGAATCGAAGAAGTGTCAGATTTTTGTTATTTAGGCAGTAGAATCACAAAAGATAATCGAAGCAAGGTAGATATAAAGTGTAGGATAGCACAGGGTAGGAAGGCATTCGTAGAAAAAGAACAGATTTTAAGATCAAATATTGACTTGGGTATTAGAAAAAGATTACTGAAGGTATATGTTTGGAGTGTTACACTGTACGGGTGTGAGGCGTGGACTATAGGAAAGGAAGAGAAGCGTAGATTAGAAGCACTTGAAATGTGGTGTTATAGGAGGATGATGAGGATTGGTTGGGAAGATAAAGTAACAAATGAAGCTGTACTAGAGTTAGTAGGGGAGAAGAGAAGTATCTGGAGAGTGTTACAGCGTAGGAGAGACAGATTAGTAGGGCATATTCTTAGGCATGGGGGGATTATGCAATTGATCATAGAAGGTAGAGTGGAGGGAAAGAGAGGGGTAGGTAGGCCTAGATTGGAGTATGTGAGTCAGATAGTTGAAGACGTTGAGATGAATAGCTATAGGGAGATGAAGGGATTAGCTCAGGATAGATCGGCATGGCGTGCTGTTTCCAACCAATCTTTAGGATTGCGGAATCTTTAACTAAACTAACTAAAAGCAGGATCTCTGTTTTAAAAGTATTTAAAGTATGTTATGGTTTCTTGGAGATGTCTTATTATTTGAATTCGACTTTCATTTCATTTTTCTAAATGAAGTTTAATTAAATTATAGTATCGTAAAAATGCGAGCAGTAGTTATTTTGAAATTACGTGTATAAATTGTACACAATCACCTGAAGACAGACACCTCTTGTTTCATACAGTCACCATGAACATATGAAATGAAGTATTCTAAAATTGGGCGAGTCTCGTAAGAAAGTGTACACAAAATTTTCTGAACTGAGCAATTTTAAGATATCAACTTGCTCTCCTTTCTAAGTGAAAGTATATTTTCGTTCGTCATTTAGCAAAAACCTTCATTATATTTTTAACTTTACATATTTAATGACTTCATTTTACGACATACGTTTTCGTAATTATTAAACATAGAACTGATTAATGGCGATTAATTTTCAATAGATATAAATAGATAAATAATTGAGAGTAGAAATACCTACTACCTATTGCATAATGTTATATTCAATGTACAAGACAATACAATATACAGCGAATTTTATTGTAAATAGTTCAGAATTATTGACTGTTAACGAATGTAAATAGTAGCAGTGGAGAGAGCTGTGAAATAAAAATACGCCTGCATCAAAGTCGAAGATGTTGAAAATCATGATTGTTGTATTGATTATCATAATCATTTTGATAATGTTGATTACCATTATCATTGTAATCATTGTAAAATATTCACTACAACGTTAAATAACTGCATTTAATAGCTAGATGGATGGAGGCTATTATTGTGCTACTGAAGATGGAGGCATATATATCTTGTGCACTTAAGTTTCAAATCTTTGCAGTCCAAGCTTTTTATATTTTCTACAAATTTTATATAAATAATATCAATTATTTTATTAGGTAAGTAGCATAATTGGAAAACGAACTCTCTACCTGTATAATCTCCTCGATCCGGACAATCCTGTAGAGTTGGCGTTCCAGCAGCATTATGGCACAATGGTAACGTACCGTTGGTTCGGGGACGGTTATATTCTGCTCGGATTTAGCGGTGGATACTTTATTGCGATTTCGACACACATTAAGGAGGTGGGGCAGGAGTTGTTTCAAATACGTAACCATAAAGTCCGACTAGCTGATATTGCGCTGTGTGAAAGAAATGGACGAGTGGCATCATGCGGAGACAATGTGTGAGTAGAAAATAATATTGTTTTACATATATATTATAGGCAAATATTATTTGTTTGCAGATATGTACAGTAGAGGTATGACTGCAATGATTACTTAAATATATTCTCAACTATAAACTTTCTCATTATATTTCCGCTATTTTCACTAAGCATTGCAAGAAATTATATAATTAAAATGTAGCTACGTCATAATATGTCAAATATACTTGATTTCACGAAAATTGGAGTTTAAGCCCACATGTGTTTATATTAATGAAAAATTGTTGTTAAAAAATGTAACATTTGATTAGAAAAGAAGGAGTTAAAACCTGTGACATTAATACATACCTCACAAATTCTAGTGTATTGTATTATAATAATTTAAAAATGTAATATATTATAATAATTTATGCTAATTATAAACGTTAAATTGAAAAGTTGATTGAGCTTTGTAACCGTTTATGAAACAAAATCTGAAATGTTAACAGAAATTGCATTACTTTGCTTGCATTTGTTCTCTTTCTCGTTATTGGAAATATTTTAATTATCTGATGACGTCTATATTCTGTATACTATGGTCCAGCTATTGAAAAGTTTGATCGTGTCTGTTATAATTAATCGTCATATTATTAACAATACCAACATTTTCTCCTACACATAGAACCAAATAATTTACAGGAATTCGATGCTCTTGAATTCAACATCTTTTTACTTTTCTAAATCATTTTATATTATACAAGCAAATAATTTCACAATTTTATTGTAACTATTTTGGATCCATAATTTTATTATTAATAATCACGTTAATTCCTCTGTATATTTGTAGTGTTAAAATTCACGATGTGGCGAATCTGCAAGAGACCCTGGGTGTTATCACGCTAACTCAAGAGGTGGCCGTCGAGCGAGTTGCTTGGAGTGCAGATGGTCAATTGCTCGCTGTGTGCACCCGTAACGGTTCACTGAATGTATACGTGCAGCAAATGCCCTTGCTGGCAGCTGTCTGTGGCCCTCGCATTGCCATACTATCCAGTTTAACAGAAGTTAGCTTATATAACTTTACTGCAGACAAGGTAAGTACAATTATATATTTTTTTATTAATGTGCAGTTTTGCCATGTTTATTTTTCACAAAAAAAAACTTGGTATATATCTAAAAAAAAATTACGGAAATGTCATTAAGACGTAATATTTTCGACACACATTTAAAAAAGTTTAGATTAGGGGCAATGAAAGATTGTGATAGTATTTGCTAAAAAACTAATTCGTACTTTGCTAATCATGTTTTAGAATCTCATTTTAGAATCTAAAATCTCATAACGGCTAAAATATCTATTTATGCTATGGAAAGTTTATATATTATGCTAACGTACGCTAAAATTATAAAGAAAAATCGGGGTGTGGTCGTCTATACAACTTTATAAATAAATAAATTCTAAAAAATTATGTTTTGATATTTTTATCACGTACAGATTTTGTGAGTGGATTACATAACTGTCTTGATCGTTGTATTAAAAAAAAATATATATATATATAATTTGATATATTTATATATATTTCCGATACTAATTGTTCGATATCTTCTGCAACAACAATCACTAAGTAGTTATTGATATTCATGTGGTATGTTTACTGTTTTTGACAGAACAAGCTCACTCCTATTCCAATCTCTTTGGAGACGGAACCGCATACTCTATCGGTCGGTCCGTACCATTTAGCTAGTGCCATGAATAACATAGCGTGGTATTGCGATTTGACGCGACCCCAGCCGGGCTCAGCTGATGCGCCTCTTATGCTGCGTGAACGGCAGTATCTCGGTAACGTACAATGTATGCGAATGAATGCCGAATATGTTTCAGTACTTTTTAATGGACGAATACAGATGCATATGGTAAGAAATCCCCTAACAAATTTCGCGCATAACGGCGATTTGCAAAACAAAAATTGATATCAGATTTGTTATTATTATTTTCAAGTACAAGAAGAAAGGCACTTTTCGAGGATATTATGAAATCTTTTTCTAGATTGAGCAACCAGAGGATGGAAATGACGATAGAGAAACGATTATTTTTCCGGAGAAAAGTTCCCCTACTGCTGTTATTAATTGCCACACTTTAACTACAGATTTTCTCATTTATGGCACTGATGTATAATTTCTAATGTGATTTATTTGTACGATATTATATTATATTACTTTGTAGCTGGGACAAATTATTTTCTTTTGCATCGAAGATTGGGCATTCGCTAATCAGTATAAGCATAGCAGTGGTATTGAGAACATTTTTGTTGACCCATCTGGTACAAGATTGATTTTCATAGATGTACGAAGTGAAGTTTATTTATACAATGCAGTAAGTACTGATTTATTTTACTTCTGGAATATTTATAAAAATTGTAATAGTATATAAAGTTAAAAAAAAGAATTATCACTACGGTGTTAAATAATAGTATAGAATTTTCAAAATGATCACTACGGTGTTAAATATTAGTATAGAATATCACCCAAATACCGTAACTTGAAACATTAAGTAGCTAGATGTACATTTCGAAGGCTATGCCCCATCTTCAGTAGCACAAGATAAAAACTAAATAAAATACCTGTGTCACGAATCGTGATTGATATACTATTAAATAAATAAGTCAACATGACAGAAGTATTTCAAAAATGGCATATAATATGACCCATAAATCTTTTAAAACAATATAAATTAATAATTAACGAAACTAACAATTAACAAAAATAAACATTGGTTTGTCAAACATAAAATAACCAAAAATAAATTTAAAAATAGTTCTTATTAAATAAATGAAATAGACAAGATGAAATTGGGCCCGAATCTAAATTCATAAAATTTGATTTAGATTTATGCATGTATATACTTTCATAAACATTTAACTCGGAATAATTCAAAACACTTTTAAGTAATTTAAGTGAACTAATTTGAATAGGATGACCTGATTGATCAAAAATATGCTCGGCTACAGCACTTATCTTTTCTATTTAATCTGAAATGAGTTAAATGCTCCTTAAATCTAGTTCCAATGGGTCTACGTGTTTGTCCCATATATACTTTAGGACAACTAGAACAATATATTTCATAAATACCAGATTTTTTACTGAAATACCAATCAAATCTTTGGGATTTCCTAGATATTTAGCAAAACTATTAGAAGTGTTATGTTACTTTAAAATTATATTTATTTAAAATACTATCTAAACCACGTGCAATTATAGGATCAAATGGTAATTTAACAAATTTTGGAGTTGACTTATTACTTTATTCTAAACTTCTAATGTTTCTGATATCTCTTGTTATTTAAAATTTTCTTAATATGTTATTTATAATTTTATAAGAATAGCCATTTTGTACTGCTATATTTCGGATATTATTTAATTCAATGTTATATTTATCATTAAATAAAGCAAAATTTAATAAGCGGTTAATTAAAAAATTAAAAGTAGCATATTTATGTTGACGACAATGATTTGAATCGTTCCTTATATAGCAGTCCGTATTTGTAGCTTTTCTATATATATATATATATTCTAATATATTATTATTTCTAACGACTAAAACATGGAAGAAAAGTAACTGATTATTATTTTCGATTTCATAAGTAAATTTAATTGAAGGAAATTTAGAATTTAATATTTTAATAAAATCATCAATATTCGATTTTTCAGTATCAAAAATCGCAAAGATGTCCTTTACATATCTAATCCAAACTCTAGGAAAATAAATTTCAGTTTCCTCTAATTTAGTTTCAAAATAGCTCATAAATAAATTAGCAATAAATGGTCTTAAACAATTTCCCATAGCTGTACCCTCTTTTTGCTCAAAGAATTTACCATTTAAAGAAAAACAATTATGAGACATACATAATTTAGTAAGTTTTAAGTATTCATTAATAATAACATCATCCACAGAATTATTTTTTAGCATATCTTCAAGAAAAAGAATAGTTTCATGATTAGGAACACTTGGAAATAATGAGCAAACATCAAATGAAATAAGTATTTCAATATTTGATAGTGTTAAATCTTTAACATTATTAATGAATTCTAAAGATTTTTTTACAGCGAAACCATTGAAATAAAAATCATTAAGTACAATTGCTAACCATTTCGAAAGTAAATATGTTGGGGAGTTAATAGCAGACATTATTGGTCTTACAGATGTACCAGGTTTATGTATTTTATTCACGATTCGTGACAGGTATTTTATTTAGTTTTTATCTTGTGCTACTGAAGATGGGGGCATAGTCTTCGAATTGCGTTTAAAGCTACTTAATGCTTTGAGTTACGGTATTTGGGTGATATTCTATACTATTTATAATGATAGTAAAATACATATAAATAAAAATGATCATAATGTTATCAGAAAACTTGAAATTAAATTTAAAGAAAATATCTTATAAGCAAATGTTGAAACTGGTCATTTTGACCGGTTGGTATATCTAGTGTTAAATCATTTCATCGACGATAGCACTCTTTATAGTACACTTTATCGCTATATCTTAGGTCATGAACGACACTTTGACGCTACCCGATCCTATTCCCGCTAAGATATCGGGTGTGTGCTGGGACAGCAACATGGCCGACCGTAACATCTTCATTGTATTTAATGAAGCCGAGATCGTGACATACCTGTATGTGCGCACATCGATTCACGGTACCGCGATGCGACGCGTTGCCAGTACAAATTTAGTGTCAAAACAGGTGCCGTTGCTCATGTTCGCCGGGGAGGTGATGAGCGCCACCTCAGCTGGTCAGCTGACGCAACTCACGCTGGCCAGCCACGACACGCAACCGATGAACGTTACCGCGGAGAAAGATAGGGCTGTTCTGGAAGGGATTCTGACTAAACAAATTGCGTTACACAGGCGAGTATTATACAAACTACAAAATGGTTTGAGCTCCACTACTTTAGGCTATTCCAAAAATGTTGATTATCTGATAATTGATGAGAATAAATCAACATATGATTGTATACTTTTTTTTTAAAAATTTACATTTTACGTTCATTAAAAAAGTTACACGTGAATGTACAGATTTGTAAATAGTAAAAGGAATACAATATTTTATACTAAATAAAAAATGCTATATTTAATTGATTTGTAATATACAAATTTACAGTATTTGAAACGCACAAAAATAAATTAATTATACAAAAAAATGGTTTATTCACACAAAACAGATTTATTTTTGCAATAAAGTCGGAAGTAGAAATTATAATTATTTATATTATATCGAAGAATAGTACAATATGTTATTAATATATTTATTTTAATTATTCTCGACTTAAAGCTTAGTTTTTTTAAGGTCAAACACTAATTAATAATACTGTGTCTCTAAATTGATTGCGTTCTGTAAAACATATTTTATCAAAAAAAAACACTTTAGATTTTCTGCAGCTTGGAATACCTGTAAATTATTACAATCGAAAGATTTATGGTTGAAATTAGCAAATGAAGCCTTAATAAACTTGGAACTCGAATTAGGTAGGTCACATAAAAATCTAAATTTAGTTATATGATATACTCGTATATATATATAAAATCAGTTTTGTTTCTATTTTTACACGTTACTTTTAATTCTTTTTCGTATGATTTTAAGATTTGTTAAAGTAAATAACATTACAAGTGAAGTGTTCGAAACGTTACAAAATTTTTTATTTGTTATATATTTAAATTGCATAAAAGGTCAATGGTCAATACCTATAGGCAATATGATGTGCGCATATATGATACTATAAAAAAAATATAACGAATATTTGCATAATGCTTGTTTTCACCACTTTAACACGTAATCATTTTTAATGCTTCAGTACTTATTTTTGAATCATATATATTCACAACTGTTTCTCGTCTTAGCCGTACGTGTATACAAGCGTTGTGGTGACTTGCCCATGGTCTATGCATTGCAAACGATATTGTCCGAAACGGAAGATGTAGCTTTATTGTGCGGTCAAGTGGCTACTCTAATGGGAGAATATGAGCGTGCACAGCACTGGTTCGTGCGAAGTGGTAAACCAACTGCCGCACTGGAGATGCGTCGCGATCTACTGCAATGGGATCAGGCGTTAGTTTTGGCAAGAAAGCTAGCACCAGATCAAATACCTTTTATCAGTAGAGAATACGCACAACAACTTGAATTCACGTAAGTCCATTGTTACTTTCAATCACGATATATATACATAAAGATGACAATCTATAAATATATGTACTTTTTTCGATTTTTAGATAATTTATTTGAACTTTTCGTAAATTATGATAATAATATTCTAATCTATCTTATAATAGACCACCCCTCAGGCAGCTTCTCGCTGGTATGAGAGGCGTGGTAACAGGTTTATTTTAAATTTGTAATAACAAAAACATTTAAGTAAGTTTCTAATTCTCAATCTAGGTGTATTATATCTTACAATCTAATAATGCGTAAAGAAAGTTGTTTTTATGCTTCTTATTCTTCTTTTCTTGTTCTATTACTTATTATGCGGTTCTTCAGATTCTTTTTTGAATGCTGTCGGTGTTGTATTTCTGATATTCTGTGGTACGTTATTGAAGTGTGTGACTGCTCTATGTGTGATATTGTGTTTTCCTCTATTCGTATGTATCGATTTTAGATGGACATCCTCAGCTCTTCTTGTTATATGGTTATGTATTTTTTTATTTTCGTGAATTTTTATTTAATTTTTTATTAAGTTGTTCTTTATGAAGTAAATGTATTTGACATCTTCCATTATTTTAAGGTCATTTAATATAAGCTGGTTTGTATTTCTATAGACTTCTTTAGTGGAAGTGAGGATAGGTAGTTTATTAAGGGTTTTTAAAGACTGGTTCATTGCAGATTGGATGTAGTATTGATAGGTTTCAGCGCATTAGCTCCAGGTTGTTAGTTCATACGTTATATGAGGCAGTATATACGTATTATAAATCAGTGTAGCTATTTTCGGCGGCAGGTTCTCCATATGACTCCAATTATTGGAGCATTTTTTTTTTGTTATGTTCACTGTATGGTAATCCCATTTCAAGAATTTATCTATTGTTAAACCTAGGTAATTGACAGTGCTTACTTGCATGATTACTTCTTCATTGATCATAATCGTAATGTCAGGATTTTTTTGTTCTTCTGTTGGAATATAATTGCCTCGGTTTTCTTTATGTTTATTTTGAGCCTGTTTCCTATTAGCCACTTTTGCAATTTCTTCAAGTCACAGTTTATCTGTTGCTGAAGAGCTTCAGCATTTTGGTTTGCATAGACCAGAGCTGTATCATCCGCATATATGGTATATTTGGTATTTTGTGCGATATAACGCCCTACGCGATGTAAACATTTTCCTATAAAAAATACACGACTATTGATCTGCTTTGTATGATGACATCTCGTTGTACAATTTGATATGCCAAATTCTGTATTTTTCTGTGTTTCTTTCATTTAAAACGTTTTCAACGTATCATTGAAGTTAGTGTTATATCACTTTAGCTAAGAAAAATATTCAGTCACTTAACAACAAAATATGGAAACAGTTTGAAATTATTTATTTATAAACAGTTGTCTTGTAGAATTTGTAATAGATTATATCATTCCCAGAAAACGTGTGCATTTGATTATTTAAATTATTAAAATATTTTCTACTTGGTTTATTGACTCGAAATTATTGCCCTTACGTTAACTATACAATAATTATTTTGCTTGTTTTGTGGGACCAATTTTTATTTTTATACCGATTACTAATTGTAGCATGTTTATATGACATTAATTAGGTTTGTTTTACTTTCTAACTGTTACAATTATTATTGAATATTATGGTGACATAAATAAGAATGTTGGTAAGTAAATACCTCCTAAATAGAAATGTAGTATTATTGTCAGTTATTTAAACAATAGTAATTGTTAATATAAATGTAGTAAAAATTGGTACGATTCTGGCTGAGTATAGCTGAAAAGGGATAATGATATAGTGCGCGTTCCGCGATACAGCTGCGTATATGAAGTAGCGTAAGGTCACTAAGGTTGCCAGATTTTCGAGCGCATCAATCAGCTGATCTATGGATCCTAGGTCAGGTCTTTAATACCTAATATTAAGAATTACTTTGACACACGGCTATTTAGTATAGAATATCACCCAAATACCGTAACTCAAAACATTAAATAGCTAGATGCGCATTTCGAAGGCTATGCCCTCATCCTCAGTAGCAAAAGATAAAAACTAAATAAAATACCCCTGTCACTAACCGTGATTGCTATATAATTAAATAAAGAAGTCAACATGACAAGTATTTCAAAAATGGCATATAATGACATCATTTTTTTAAACAATATAAATAAATAATTAACGTAACTAACAAGTAACAACAATAAACATTGGTTTGTCAAACCTAAAATATCCAAAAATAAATAAAATAAAAAATAATTTAAAAATAGTCCTTATTAAATAAATTCAATAGACGAGATGAAATTTGGCCTGAATCTAAATACAGTAGAATGAATTATTATTTATAATAATAATAATTATATATAAATAATTATTCTATACTATTATTTAACACCGTAGTGATAATTTTTAAACAAGGATATAATTTTATAAATTTTACTTAATTTATCAATTATTTATTTATGGAATATTTAAATCAATTACAATTTTTTTTGGGGACAACCCTAGGTAGTTTTAGTTGCTTGTATTCATTCTCCTTTCCCTATCTGACTATTTTTAGGCAAAATCGTACCTAAAATTTTACTATTTTACTTTATCTAGTGGAAATTTTACGGAGGCGTATGTTCACTACGAGAAGGGCCTGCAAGCGGCACATACCGGTTCTGATCATGAGACAACATGTCGGGCGGGCGTTGCCCGAACGGCAATTCGCAGTGGTAATTACCGACACGGTGTTTCT
This sequence comes from Leptodirus hochenwartii, assembly GCA_947310635.1. Classification (NCBI taxonomy): domain Eukaryota; kingdom Metazoa; phylum Arthropoda; class Insecta; order Coleoptera; family Leiodidae; genus Leptodirus; species Leptodirus hochenwartii. Next base: position 34,319,966 of record OX371178.1, on the reverse strand, counting down.
GTTGCTCTCGGTTTAAACAATCAGCCACTGTATCGCGAATGTGCTGAACTACTCGAACAGACCAAACAATTGCTGGATGCGGCGTCTCTCTATGAACGGGCGTTTAGCTATGAAAAAGCCGCCAGTGTTTATATCAAGCTGAAAAACTGGCATAAGGTATACTAATATGTAAAAAAAGTTTAGCTGATCCATCTTCAATATTGATTTGATACATCTTGATATAAGTCGCGCGATTTGTTAGATATTCGCTAAAGAAGTAACGAGACATTAAAAATTATTTTAGCGTTCAAGAATGTATCCGTCAGAAATGATAGAAATTCCAAAAGGAACATAAGCATTAATAATGACGGTCAAAAGCGACACAAAAGTAAAAATTAATAGTAATTTTTATTACTTATTTTTCGAATTTCCTCAAAAGAAACTCGCACGTGGATTTAACATATCACCATTTTTATATCTGAAATTGTTTTGTATTAAATTTAGTCACATATTTACGTGCATTAACGATATTATAATGAATAACAATAATACCATTTAATAAATGTAAAGATAATGCAAAAAGTGAGACCAATGTAGTCTTTTTGAAGTAGAAGAAGACTTGTGAAATATACATTAATGTATCGGATAAAACATTTTTTTTAATCCTCGTAGACAGTTAATCATCGCTATATGAAAATATGCTAATGTATTTTCATAATATATACTCGTTATTGATTATAGATGAAAAATTATAAATATTGGAGTTTTATTAAATATCGAAAAATAGAATATGACTAAGCTCAGTTTAAAAAAGAAAAATTAGTAGATGGATATTATAAATTATATTTATTTTTGAATATTTAGTATTTTTAAAGAAATGGATCGAATAGGTTTTTTTGTGAGAGTGATAATAATACTAATTATTTTGACTATAAATGTTATACAAACCTGATTTTCGATAGGGGTATTGATCACCATTAATATTGAACCCTAATATTTTCTCCTAAGCCACTTTATATATTTTAAATCAAAACTATTACTACTATTGCAATTAGATGGAAATGTAAAATAGTGAATGGTTTTAGGTTGGTGAGCTTTTGCCAAAGATCAGTGGTGGTAAAATTCACGTACAGTATGCTCGTGCCAAAGAGGCAGAAGGAAAATATCAGGACGCAGTGAAGGCCTACCAAACGGCCAGGGATTTCGATAATGTTATCCGCCTACAATTAGACTATTTAAATAATCCGGATATTGCTGTAGAACTTGTTCAAGAGTCTAAGAGTGTTGAAGGCGCGAAACTCGTGGCAAGGTAATAATTATATAAAATGTCTACAAATTTATATACACGCTTTTTTCTATATCTATATTAACACCGTGTTTAAGAAGTATAGTAATAAAAACGATTGCAAATGCTTAATAAATAGCATATATTATATGCGGACGATTCAATCTTCCTAATTTGTGCTGATAGTCGCGATAAACTAGTTTTCAAAGCCAATAGAGTGGTAAATTCCATGTTACAATGGAGCAAAGAAAATGGTCTGTTGCTGAACATGATTATAATCAAACTAGTTCATTTTACCACAAAAAAATACTAAAACCAATGAAAGTTTGTATATAACCTGTCAAGGCATATCAATTGAGCAACTAATATCGACTAAGTTTTTGGGACTAATACTCGATCATACACTCACGTGGCTGAATCACATTGATTACCTTAGCTGTAAATTAAGTAAAGCTTGCTTTACTCTAAGAAACTTATCAAGGACATGCAGCAAGCCAGTTCAAAGAATAGCATATTCTGGTATTTTTCAATCAGTTGCTAGCTATGGTCTTATCTTTTGGAGCATGTCTGCCCAACTAGACACCGTCCTACGCATTCAAAAAAATTATTGTTCGATACGTAGCGGGAGCCAATCGTAGAGCACTATAAAAGATTATTCGTTGAGTATAATATTCTTACTATTCCATCACTGTATACTTTTCTTATAAGTATGTATATTAAAAGCAATGTAAACGTCTGCGTATTAAATAATGCCATTCACACGTACAAAGCTAGAATTAATGACCATTTCCGAGTTCCATTCAGCCGACTGTACATAGCCAAGCAAAACCCTCAAAATCGTGTGGATGTATATAACAGATTGCCCTGTTCGTTGAGGGAAATTGGAAATGTGCGTAAATTCAAATTAGAACTAAACAAATATATGGTAAATGAACCCATGTACTCTGTCGAATGTTGAGATAAATATATTCTTGTAAATTGTATGCTAATTGCTTATATCGACATATAATTGTGGATCGTGTTTATTTTTTATGTACCGATTTGATCATTCTTCAAACAATAAACATATTTCTTTATTTATTAAAAGGCAGTGAAAAGTTTGTAGTGAGTGTTTTGGAGTTTCAGATGCGTCATACACTTTAAAAACTTCTAGTGGAGTAAATGTTTAAAAAGCTACAACAACGAACTCGCTTGTTTTTTACTTGCATTGCAACACTACTTACTTGACACCTATAATATTAATTTGAGTTAACTTCTTCGTGTTTCTGAACAATGCAATGAATCCAAACTCTCTCAACTCTGCAATTATTGCCCACAATTCTATTGATCGCATTATTAAATTGTTAGTGCGATTTTATTTGTATCTTGCTTTCTAGATTTTTTCAAAAGCTGAACGACTATTCCTCGGCTATTCGTTTTCTTGTACTATCGCGCTGTCATGACGAAGCTTTCGAATTAGCCAGGAAACAAAATAAGATCCAACTTTACGGCGAGATATTGCTCAATACATTATCTGTAGATGAGATACGGCCAGAATATTTTAACAGTTTGGCACTGTATTTTGAAAATGAGAGAAATAGCCTACTCGCAGGAAAATATTGGTATCATGCAAGAGAATATAACAAGGTAACAAAGGAAGTTATCTTAAGTACATTTTGGTTTTTAAGCAACATTTCAAATTTTTTAGGCATTGTATCAACTTTTAAGAGCGGCTAAATCAAATTCGAATGAAGCAGAAGCGATATCTACTGCTATTGACGTCATAGCCTCAGCGAACGATGACAATTTAACCAAGCAACTTATCGAATTTCTTTTGGGCGAAACTGATGGTATTCCGAAGGATCCAAAGCATTTGTTTCGGTTATATATGGCCAAGAAACAATACCAGGATGCTTCGAAATCCGCTGTGATAATTGCCAATGAAGAACAGATAAATGGAAATTATCGGTAAGTACAAGTGAAAAATTATATCTAAACGTTTTCAAATTAAATATCCGGCATGAATTACTAATAGAAAAATTATGAAAAGTCAATATTAGTAATTTTATTTTTGATATATTTCAACAATACTTTTGCAACAATACTTATTGATATAATATTAATTGCTTGATATTTATGCGCGATAATTTGTGTGTGTGTTATTTTAGAAATGCGCATGATGTACTATTTGGTATGTGCCAGGAACTAAAACAGAATAGTATTAGAATACCGTATGATATGCAAATCAATTTAATGCTTTTGCATAGTTACATTCTAGTTCGCTTGCATGTTAAACGAAATGATCATTTAAAAGGAGCTCGAATGTTAATACGAGTGGCTAACAATATTTCAAAGTTTCCGGCACGTAAGTTATTGATTCGTTTTTTTTTTTACAAATATTGGTAAGTCCAATATTTCTATTTGATTAAACAGAAAGAGTGCCTACCATTTTTTATAAAACAATTTTATGTGTAAAATAATATCAATACCGAACATATAGTGCATATAAATTCTCGAAGTTTGGAGGTAAAACTGAGCATGTCTAAATTTTAATCAAATCCATTTTGCTGATTGGAGCTGTACTAAATTTGCGAAAAGTACATAAGATTATTGTATAGAATATCACCCAAATACCGTAACTCAAAACATTAAATAGGTAGATGCGCATTTCGAAGGCTATGCCCTATCTTCAGTAGCAGAAGATAAAAACTAAATAAAATACCTCTGTCATGAATCGTGATTGCTTTACAATTAAATAAAGAAATCAACATGACAGAAGTATTTCAAAATGGCATTTAATATGACCTATAAATCTTTTAAACAATATAAATTAATAATTAACGAAACTAACAAGTAACAACAATAAATATTGGGTTGTCAAACCTAAAATAACCAAAAATTAAATTAAAATAAATTAAAAAATAGTCCGTATTAAATAAATTAAATAGACATGAAATCTAAATTCATTAAATTTGATTTAGATTTATGAATGGATATATGTAGTTTCATAAGCATTTAACTCAGAATAATTCAAAACACTTTTAAGCAAGTGAAGTGAAGTGAAGTGAAGTAATTTGAATAGGATGACCTGATTCAAAAATATGCTCGGCTACAGCACTTTTTCCTTTCTATTTAATCTGAAATGAGCTAAATGCTGCTTAAATCTAGTTTCAATGGGTCTACATGTTTGTCCTATATATACCTTAGGACAACTAGAACAATATATTTCATAAATACCAGAATTTTTATTAAAATTTATAAAATCTTTGGGAATCCCTAGAAAATTAGCAAGACTATTAGAGGTATTATATGTTACTTTAAAAATTTATTTATTTAAAATACTATCTAAACCACGTGCAATAATAGGATTAAAAGGTAATTTAACAAAATTCGGAGTCGAATTATTACTTTGTTCTAAACTGTTAATATTTCTGATATCTCTTGTTCTTTTAAATTTTCTTAATATGTTATTTACAATTATAGAGGAATAGCCATTTTGCACTGCTATATTTCGGATATTATTTAATTCAATGTTATATTTAATATTAGATAAAGGAAAATTTAATAAGCGGTTAATTAATTAATTTGGGTGATATTCTGTACTATTTAACACCGTACTGATCATTAAAAAAAAATTAATAAGATTAAATTAGCAACTGCTTCAATGCGTAAAATGAGCATTAATATTTTATTATTCTATTACACGGATATTAAAAATAATTGTTTTATAATAAAATATATATAATCAGATATTGTACCTATACTGACATCGACTGTGATCGAGTGTCACCGTGCGGGTTTACGACAAGCAGCGTATCTGTACGCTACGAAGCTGATGAGTCCGGAGCATCGAAATAAAATAGATATAAAATATGCGAAGAAGATAGAAGCTGTGGTACGGAAACCGCCAAAGATGGATAAAAATGGCGAACGGATCCTCGATGAGCCCGAAATGCAATCACCGTGTCCATTCTGCGAGAATAGCATACCAGAGACAGATTTGTATTGCAATGTGTGCAAGAATACATTGCCATATTGTATAATTACCGTAAGTTTCCAAATTTCAAATTTTCGGGGAAGATACTAAAAATTATTTGAATTTTTTGGGAGGAGTTACTAAAACTAATTATATATCGAATATCGAGTTTGCACGTTGCAAAATTTTTCAAACGTTATATTATTGCCAGGTTAAGGATTTTTGTGATAATACATTTTCCTTGCAACAATGCAACGTTGCAACCAATGCAACCTTGCAACGTTGTTGCAACCTTGCAACGTTGTTACAACAATGAAACAACGTTGCATAAAATGGCAAAATTTGAATTTTTACATTATATAGTTCGAATCGTAACATAATCACATATATCTATTATGGCTGAATATCTCTGGTAATTTTTATAGCGTTTTAATGAGTACTGCAAAAACGCAAAATTGTCTTCTACGATAGTGCATGTCTCAAACTGTTCAAAGATATCTGACCACGTTGCCAACAAAGTCAATGATCATGCATATCTTGAGAAATTTGCTAGTTAATTTATTTTAGTTAAAAAGCATCCTATTTAAAACACAATTCTGCTGCTTGACCATTAATTACTTTCAAATCCAAACAATTTTCGCTTTATTAATGTAGGTTCATTACCGCATAAGAAGCGACTAAATACTCAAAGTCGATGCGAATCTTAAGTTACTTTTTTCGAAAATCGCAACGTTGCGTCACCTCTTTCATAATAGAATTCATTTGCTTCTGAATAAAGGATTATACTTCAATAGAAAAAAAAAGTTTTTGGTAAATGAACACATTAACCGCTGTAATTAAAAAAACAAACGAATCATAAAAATGTGTTAATTCTAAGTATATTTACATTAATATTTCTAGTCAAATGTAAGTGGAATAAAATTTCAGGGTCGGCACGTAGCAAAAGATAACTTAACCGTTTGTCCAGAATGTATTTTTCCAGCTTTTAAATCCGAATTTGAGGAGTAAGTTTTATATGAGTATATATATTTTTGTGTTACACACTGTAATTTTCTAGAGTTTTGAAACAAGACGATAACTGTCCAATGTGTTCAGAGAAAATTCATTTGAATCGCTTGCAGCAAATTAATATAAAAGATGTTTTAAACATAGAGTGAAAAAACTACTTACCTTTACAGATATTTAAAAATCGCGTATTATAATCATAATTTATATTTTACTTTCTATGATTTCTAAATGTACCTGTTTAGTTTTAAGAAACAAAGCCGTCCGTTTTTTAAGTTTCTTTTTAAATTATTATAAAAATTATGTGCAATGAGTTTAGTTTTGTAAGTATTTATTGTAGCAAAGAATAATTAAATAAAACTAATTTCTTATACGAAATAGTTTTATGACGGCTCACACAAATGTGGACAACATCAGACAATTCGAACTACTTAAATCAAATTTAACTATACTTGCACAAGAACAGATCAATTCGTCGTATTAAACTTATATATAACAAGAAATAAACTTAGAAACCAAATCGCGTACAATCTTATATTATTAGAACACTATTCTTTAGCGGAATCGTCAATTCCGCCATTTGTAATGTAAAACTCTGCTTCGGTCTCTTCTAGTTCGGGACTATCAAATATTTTTGCGATTCTTTGTGGACCTTCGCCTACAAAAATTAAATGCCCATAGATTATCGTAAATGGCTCAAAATTAAAAATTAAACCTTTAGTGAATAGTACTCTTGTGGTACTAGCATGAGCCATTATGTTCCCGCCAATGGGCTTGTTAACTACCGTACTTATACCAATAGACTTGTTCTCACGCCCGGATGAAAAGTCTGAAGTTATTTGATTCGTTACAAAAACTGCAATATTATACTCTTCGCTGATTTTTTGTAAACGACTCAACATTTGAGCCAGTTTTTGCTGGCGATCAGCAATTTCTCCGATACCTAAAGTATTTATGTTTTAAATCGAAATTATAAAAAAAATATTGAAAGTTAATTCGAGCCATTGAATTCTAACATGCGGCTGTGCTAATGGCTTCTAACTTAGCGGTTAAATTGTAATAACGTTTAATAAAAAATGAAGTAATGAATATTTTAAAGAAGGCTTGTTAACCATGCCTATTTTTAATTTTTATATCTATCTCACTTCTAATATGTAGAAATCCATTGAAATAAAATAATTGCCTTCTATAATAAATAGATAACCAACTAGGACCATCAATTACAAAAAAAGAATTGTAAACTTAAATACTTCAAAAATATATATACTCCCTATTAAGCAAGTAAATTGAAAAAGTAAAAATAATCGCGTACAATTATGTATAGAACAATTAATTTACCGCAATAATCGACCCGAAACAATGCCATTATCGAATCAATAATAAGTAGTTTGAATACTCCAGCTTCTTCGTGTAATTTCGTAGCTACCGTATTTAATAATTGGTATTGATGTTCCGAATTATAAGCTCTTGCCCATAGAACGTTGTCTAATACTTTTTCGTGATCTAAGTTAAATCGTTCAGCAATACCTCGCAAACGATCTGGACGACTGTTTAAATAAGTTAAGAATTATATGTTCAATAAAAATTCTGATATATAGACAAGACAACAGGATAAAATAAAATATTAATAAATCTTACTCTCGCGCACTAAGTAAACAACTTTTAAGAATGAGAACGTAAGGGCGTATACATTTCTTATTCGCATTTATATCCACTATTACAAAGTTTAGATTCGTTTCGACGCGTCATAATACTTAGCCAAATAATATAAATCTTCAGTATATGTTATGAAATCATAATTTTAACAAATAGCTCATTTGGAAAAAGGACAGTCCATAAAAGTATACTGAAGACAATAATAATGTGCCACTATAGGAGTTCCGTGCAGAGTATGTCAAAAGTATTTGTGGTGTTCCTAGTGCGTAAACTGTTGCTTTTCATCATGGTGCAGTCGATAAAATCAGGACCAGTAGTCAAAGCTCAAATATGCAAATGATATTTTCAAAATTAATAGGATAAACGACATGTACTTTGTAAATACTCCGCACGTTATGAAAATTATTATATCAATACAATCAACTAGTAAATAGATTGTATAAAACATTACCCAAAAACCGTAACATAAAGCTTTTATTAGCTAGATGCGCATTTCGGAGGCTATGCCCCCATCTTCAATAGCACAAATATAGCAATTGCAATAGAATAGTATAGCAATCCCGGTGAGTGACAGATGTATCTTTATTTGTTCTATTGTGCTACTGAAGATGGGGGCTTAGCATCCGAAGTGCACATCCGACTAAAAAATGCTTCATGTTACGGTTTTTGGGTGATGTTTTATACAATTATTTAACGCCGTTGTGACGATTTTACAATAGTAAAGAGATTATATGCAATGATATTATAGTTTATATTATACGCATTAACAACATTAATATAGTGAGATGGGAAAGGATACAAAGTGTGTTCGGTGTCTATAAAAAATATTTTTCCTCCTATATAGCCGTTCTTGCCAGGCATCTGAGCTGTGGCGCATAGTGTGTGACACAATTGCGTTTTACCTGTGCGAAATTCGCCGAACACTTCCGTAATTGCCATAGCTTCAATGCCGCCGCCCAATAATTTGCTTTAATAAATGTTAAAGAAGCATTAGTATTACGCTATCGTTAACTTTATTGCTTAAGATTTTCGAAATAATTTTATTTCTAGTAACGTAAGGCGCACAATTGTAGTGTATAATATATTACCAGCCCGACTAGTTTCGAGTTACAAACTCATTATCGAGGGCAACGTCTACGTTATTTAATAATGAGTTTGTAACTCGAAAATATAATATACACTATAATTGTGCGCCTTACTTTATTTCACGTAAGTGTATAAGGAGTCACCAAAATGGAATATAATTCAATTTCTGCTCATAATTAAGTGTAAAATAGCAAATATAAAACGTAACATACTCGAGGCGTTTGCTTCCGGTACTAAGTTTAAATATTTGTTTCCGTTGTTGTGCCAATTCGTTGGCGGTCATGAATGCGCTGTGTAGCGCCACTTTACAACAGGCTTCCCGCATGCGACCGATCACAGTATCATCGAAGCCCTTTATTAGATGAAGCTTCTTCGTCATGGTCATTTGCAGACCCTTAATCGTCTTTATGCCAGCTTTCTTTAGTTTAGCAACATCCTCGGATATAATACCGTGCTCTAAAATCAAATCGATGTCCTGGAAGTACGTATCATCGTCTTCCAAGTCTTCCGTAGAAACCGTTGTCGTTGATTCGGATTCAACGATTTCTTTACATTGATCTTCTGCCATAGCGGACATTCTTTTTATATATATTCGATTTGGACGTATTTCAAATTAACTAGTGATGAAATTTCTTGCGTTTTCCTGTAAATATAGTTTAAACTTCAAATGGTTAATGTCGTCGGTATAACGCTTTCAACGAATGTCAAATTTAAAAGAAATGGCGGTAGCAATGACAATGTATACATTGACATTGTCAAGGCGGTAGTACACTGCGCAGTTGCTATTAAGATGTACAGAATAATAATAAATAATTAAAAAATAATAAATACACTGAGGACAATCTTTGGTATTATTAAAATTTATTGAAGATATTCTAATTAACTACTTACAATTCTTTATTAAACTTAAGATTATAAATACGGAAGCCATCCAGTGATCATTAAAATGGCAAACTACTTCTATAAATATTATGGGGCATTGGCAACTCTGTTAGTTATGATACATTATCATTGATCATTGTTGATACCAATTGTTTTATAATATTGTCCGCCATATTCGTGGTTGACAGTCGGATTATTTAATGCAATTTAAATTACATATTTTAGCTATTTACTTGTATAAAATATATAATACAGTGTTTCTGTATGCATTTAATTTCAACATAACGATACTAAAACATACAATTAAATTGAAAATAAACTCTAAAATGATATTTGTCTTTTTTATTGTCAATATTCGAGAATATTGTGATATTTTTCGTATTCGAATAACGTTTAATTAATGAATACTAATTCTAAAAAGAGTTGGTACTATCGAATACTGGGGTTCCCCAGGGTTCGGTGCTTGCACCAACCATGTACCTACTATATATAAATGACTTGCAAAAACTCGGACTCAAATGCACTTATAAAATATATGCGGTGCCACAGTGCTTCTGTTTAACGGAAGACAGAAATGAACTAGAACAAAAAATTAATAGTGATCTCGCAAAATATAGTGAATGCTTAAGCTTAAACGAACTAACAATAAATATAGAAAAGACAGAATACATTGTATACAAACAAAAAACAAGTGATATAGATATAAATTTATTTATAAACCACAAAACTGTGTAGAAAAAATAGTGTGAAATATCTAGGTACAATAATTGGCAAGAAACTGGACTATGAGCTAAATATTAATAATATTAAGAAAAATATAGTGCCCCTAGTGAGTGCTTTCAATAGACTACTTCCATTACCTATGTTCGTTAATAAACTAATTTACTATAGTTAGTGATACAGTCCACCATAACGTATGGATTAACAGTCACATCACAAGTCTCAAAAACTATGAAGAAACTGTCAATTATACAGAATGAAATAGTAAGAAAATATCACCGTAGAACTCTTACTGAAGACGTCTAAAATCAATTAGAAAATTTAAAGGTGGACCAACTTAGCTGTTTATAAAATTGTAAATTAACTTACAAAATACTCAAAAATCTCATAAAAAGCATCATTATTTTAGAGTCAAACAAAACAGAGTGACCAGAAACAGTGACAAAGTTCACCTAGACGCGGTAAAAACTAACAAGGGCCATTTAAATTTTAGATTCAAAGCGGCTCAGCAATATACGAAAGTGCGAAACAATAGCAAAATTTTAAACATGTGTAAAACTACTTTAATCCCAAAAAATAGCAGATAACCCTGCGAAATATTATTTATAAGAAACTATTAAATGTCGTTAAATATAGGATTTAAGTTATATAAAATTAGGATCTCTGCGTGCTTCAATACGGCTTGTTTAACCGCATATTAGACACATTACAGACAATTTATACTTATAAACAACGTAAATTTTATATATAAATAAACACGGACTATATAGAGTTAGTATTCATTGGTGTAATCGTTTCAGATTACGTATGAAGATGTAGCTTTTAACTCACTATCCCCAATGATTAGAGTTTTTTTTAAGTAATTGCAATTTATTTTAATTACATATTTGTATATGTTTATAATACGTATTCACATTACAGATAGGCATTTATTGATGAGAATAGCCAGTTTTCGTTTTTCTATTCATGAATTTATATAAATACATTATGCGTTTATTAAGTTCCTTCCATTTCGTCGGTTTTGTAAAATGGTACGGTGTGTGGTACATAATTTTGCGTTTCCTCGTTAAAACTTGAAACTCGTTACCCTGCACGCCGCGCAGCCAACTGGGTACATTGTACAATAATCTTGTTGGATGCATATTTTCCCGACCCAGAATATCGATGTAGTCATTCTGTCCAAATAATGCGCGTTTTTTCGTCCAAGCATCCTTAGGATTGTAATCGGGCAAAGGTAACTTATGACCTATATTCGTACGGGGTAATAAGCCTGCCTGGTGTAGCGGATTTTCCAATCCATATCTTCGAACGAGGGGCCCGTTTTTTATTTTGTCAGCGTGGTACCTGTATCGGATAGAAAGCTTCAGTGGATTAAAATGCCGACTGCTTTGCAAGCAGTTATTTAGAAACGTCGATAGTAGCGACATTTAATTCATCTATTCCGAATGTGATATAATCAAAAGTACGGATTAATAATATATTGGTTATAAATAATTTCTATACAATTTATATTTAGGTTATGTGCGTTATTGATTTCGTTTTCTATGTGAATTTGACGTAACAAACACATCTGTATTGTCAATCAAGGATTTTTCCAGCATGTGCTGCCACCATGGTTAATAAATTAAAACATACGAGTTGTTGTGTTGCTAAAATGGTCATATCAATAATGGTTTAATTTCGAAAATTAAAAATTACTAATGCACTGTAAATCGTCACTTGTATAAAACATTACCCAAATACTGTAACACAAAACATTTCTTAGCTACATGCGCATTTCGAAGGCTATGCCCCCATCTTCAGTAGCACAATAGTGGAAGTTTTCAGTATTTGGGTGCTTTTAACGGGACAATCCCGATTTTCGGTAATTTGTCCCGCTTAAAGATAAACATCATTATTTCCATGCTTACTACAAAAGTTTACCATTTACCCGTATAAAAAAAATTCTGCGGAACGGCTCGACAGATTTCATCAATAATTTTGGTGTTATATTAAAGCGATTATGTCTATTTTTGCCTATTTTGTTCAAAATTTAAATGTATTTGCTAAATTGGTCCGAAATTGAAAATTAAGAATGACTATTTCCTCTACATTCATATAGACTTGTATATCATAATCAAAGGCATAGCGGATATTTGTCATGTACAATCGAGTCAAAGAAATAGTCAATAATTGTGGCTTAAAGTGTCTGACTTAAAATTATTCTAGGCGAGACCTGGCGATGCTATATATATATATATAAATAATTATTTTTTACATACATTTCTTATATTTAAATTTTTTAACAATTTTATTTTGATTTTTGTCAAATATTTTATAGCAAATTATGTTGGATTTATGAATTACAAAATAAATACGCAATAGCATCATCAAACAATCGGTTAATAATTGTATTTTCTTTTTTTAGTTTTTAAACTATGCATTTATGTCTGATTTGCCATATTCTTGGCAGTAGGTGTACTAGTGTATAGATAAAATTCTGATAATAAAAACGCGTTTCTTGATAACGAATACTCCACTAGAGCGAGAACTTTCTCAGAAAACGGCGAAAGTCTCGCTTCAACCAACGCAATCAACTTTTTCGAGTTTATATTCTTCACTTCAACTTATCGTTCAAGGTGCCATTGAAACTGCCCATATAAAATAGCATATGCAAGGATGGGATTGCATTCACGTAACCATGTAGTTAGAGTTGAATTCCTCGCCGCGTTCGTGAGAATAAATAGTGTGTAATCTGTGTGTGTGTTTATCGTCGTTGTCGCACACACATCTAATATTAAAATATATAGATGGCGATACCAACACGATCAGCAACTGTAAATTAATACGCGATGTTAATTGCGTGTTCAATTTCAAAGTCAGCATTTAGAAACATTTTTATATGGACTGTCCATGCTAAGATTATAAATTTTTATTAAACGTGAAAAAATGATTGAATGGGACATTTTCTAATGGGAAATGACCCGAGGATTCTAAATGTGCAATTTGTTCAATATAAAAACAATAAAATGTAAAATAATAGTGAACAAATTCGTGCCAAAAGTTGCTTTATTAATAATTCGAATCGTGCGAGGAAAATTCACCAAGTGAGAAATATGCGTATCAAAAACAAGGAAAATTATTTATATGGCAAAGATTAATACAGTTTGAGAAAGGCTTAAGCATCTGTGTTTAGATTGAAAATTAAGAAATATATTGCGCTTACCTAACAGATTTTTGCTTATTTTATTTTATATAAAATTTTATTTTTTCGATAATTTTTCGATAATTTTGATGAAAATCGACTGTGCAAAATCAACAGGTATATACCTGTATATACAGGTATCGAGGTCGATTTTCATCAAAATTATCGAAAAATTATCGAAAGAAGCAAAGGTACATACCTGTCGATTTTCATCAAAATTATAGAAAAATTATCAAAAATGATCGAAAAAGAACAGAGATCGATTTTCATCAAAATTATAGAAAAATTATCGAAAAATTATCGAAAAAGAACAGAGGTCGATTTTCATCAAAATTATGGAAAAATTATCGAAAAATTACAGAGGTCGGTTTTCATCAAAATTATAGAAAAATTATCGAAAAAGAACAAAGGTATACGTGTCGATTTTCATCAAAATTATCTCAAAATTATCGAAAAAGAACACAGGTATAATTTCAACTTTTTCCGTTTGAACCGGAAATCGGTAAAATAGAGTTTATAGCGATTATGTCTATATTTGCCCATTTTGTTCAAAATTTAAGTGTATTTGCTAAATTGGTCGGAAATTGAAAAATAAGAATTACTATTTTCGTCTACATTCATATAGACTTGTATATCTTAGTCAAAGGCATAGCGACAATGTACAATCGAGTCAAAGAAATAGTCAATAATTGTGGCTTAAAGTGTCTGACTTAAAATTATTCTAGGCGAGTACTGGCGATCCTATATATATCTATAAAATTTATTTTTACATACATTTCTTATATTTTAATTTTCTTAAATATTTTATTTTGATTTATGTCAAATATTTTATAGCAAATTATTTTGGATTTATGAATTACAAAATAAATACGCAATAGCGTCTTCAAACAATCGGTCAATAATTATATTTCTTTTTTTAGTTTTTATTAAACTATACATTTATGTCTGATTTGCCATATTCTTGGCAGTAGGTGTACTACTGTATAGATAAAATTCGGATAATAAAAACGCGTTTCTTGATAACGAATACTCCACTAGAGCGAGAACTTTCTCAGAAAACGGCGAAAGTCTCGCTTCAACCAACGCAATCAACTTTTTCGAGTTTATATTCGTCGCTTCAACTTACCGTTCAAGGTGCCATTGAAACTGCCCATATAAAATAGCATGTGCAAAGATGGGATTGCATTCACGTAACCATGTAGTTAGACTTGAATTCCTCGCCGCGTTCGTCGAGAATAAATAGTGTGTAATCTGTGTGTGTGTTTATCGTCGTTGTCGCACACACATCTAATATTAAAATATGTAGATGGCGATACCAACACGATCAGCAACTGTAAATTAATACGCGATGTTAATTGCGTGTTCAATTTCAAAGTCAGCATTTAGAAACATTTTTATATGGACTGTCCATGCTAAGATTATAAATTTTTATTAAACGTGAAAAAATGATTGAATGGGACATTTTCTAATGGGAAATGATAATTTTGATGAAAATCGACGGGTATATGCTCTCTTTGCTCTTTTTCGATAATTTTTCGATAATTTTGATGAAAATCGACCTCTGTTCTTTTTCGATAATTTTTCGATAATTTTGATGTAAATCGACCTCTGTTCTTTTTCGATAATTTTTCGATAATTTTGATGAAAATCGACCTCTGCTCTTTTTCGATAATTTTTCGATAATTTGAATGAAAATCGACGGGTATCTCTGCTCTTTATCGATATTTTTTCGATAATTTTTCGATAATTTTGATGAAAATCGACAGGTATATGCCTCTCTTCTTTTTCGATAATTTTTCGATAATTTTGATGCTAATCGACAAAAGAATTAAAATTTTCGACAAGTATATACCTCTGTACTGTTTCGATAATTTTGATAAAAATCGATAGGTATATACCTTCTTTGTAAATAATTAAAAAATTTCGACAGGTATATATATACCGTCTGTAAATAATTAAAATAAATAATAAAAGCGTAATAGCATTGTGTACAAGTAATTGAATAAGTACATTGGTAGGAAAAATATTAAAAAAATAAATAGAAAGAAAGTACATAACAAACTTTAATAAATTTTACTCAATTCCCAATATAAAAGTGCGAATATAAAGAGATATAAGGCGAAATTCTTTTGTAAAAATATTGATATTGTAAATTATGTTTAGTCATGTCCGCTATATTCAATCACTGATTATATATATTTATCCTCAACTATAAGGATTAGTTGGAAACTGCATGAACATTACAATGGAATGCATTTGAAGAACTTTGAAAACTAAAGTACACTTGAAATTATATTGATTTACGTTCATTCTAAATTTATAAACAATTACGCGTTTCTAAAGATTTTTTTAAATTTTCGATATACTTTACTTCAAAGAAGTGCGTTGATTCGAAGCAACGCGGTTCGGTAAGATTCAGTAGTCCAGTGCAAACCTAAAACCGGTTTTCACCGAAAATCGGTTTTCACCATAAAGCGGTTTTTATCGAAACGCGGTTTTCGCCGAAAATTGGTGAAAACGGTCAGTCGGTGAACCGGTGAAAAATCGCTTGCACCGGTTTCCGGTTTGATTGGCAAATATTCCCAGCGCTACTAGAAATACGATATTATAAGCTCCGTTGTTTTTGTTTGTTACAAACAAGGTATTTATTACGATAAATTGTTATTTATGCACTTTTCATTTTTTTATGAGCAGCTTTAAAATATATTACATGTGGTAAAAAACTTGACTAGATGGATTTAAAAAAGGTCCAAATATTTTCAAATTTTTTGGACAAGAGCAGCTTTGCAATTCCTTCATACAAGCATTTTTTAAAACAATTCTGGATTTTACACTTTTTTACAATTTCACACCACGTTTAGCTCCTCGAAATGCTGCTAACCTGATAATATATTAGCAAATTTGGCCTACAAAGCTGCTTGCGCGCATACAGCCAAGAACCGTGTCAAGTAAACGGAACAGAATACTTTTTTATTTTCCTACTATCCTGTCCCAGAATGGACGAGAAATCCTCGTATCTGTTTTCTTTCACATCCTCCTCGATCCGTGTTGCATAAATACTATAACAATTTCTGAGCTCCTGGTCCTAATTGGACTATAAAACCTCATGATACCGCCGCCACAATCTTCTGACACAGCAATGTGGTGGGTGCTGCCTATGAAAAAGTGATTTGAAACGAAGACAATTTGTTCCAATGTCCATGTGTTTTGCAATTCCGAAATCTTACTTCTTGCTTTTTTATAACTAGGACAGATTTTAGTTTGGTTTGCTGCATACACATTGTGGATTCACATTGACAGCGTTGCCAGATTTTGTTATGAAGAAATCGTAAGTACCTTTTTAAATCGCTACAATTGCATACTAATAACAAATGTATCGACTATCGTATATTAGTATTGAAAATGAAATTTAAATACCTCTACAAATTTTCTAATGCATTACCTGCACTACCTACCACATCAAATAACAATGAAAAATACAGTTATTGTTTGAATCTTGTTTGGAACGCATATAATTTTGTTGTTAGTTGTCAAGCACAAATTGTATCCGTCGTTGTAAATTGACGCTAAATCGTAACATCTGGTAACATTGGACAATGCAATATATGAGTTTAGTAAAGACGAAATAAAATAAGCTCTCTTCAGTATCTTACATTCCTGATAGTAGTCAGGTTAAAAAGTGGAGTTAGTACTCCCCGATAGGTTTCGTAGAAATTCTCGTCTTTCCATATGAAAAAAAAATATGAAATAGCAGTTTTAAATTAAACCGTTTATGAAGATTTATGAATCGGCTCATGAAGATGCAAAATTTTCATGGGCTTTTTAGACGCCTATATTCTAAGAACCAGATTTTTTACATAAAAAAATACAATATTTATTTAAATAACCAGAATTGGATAGGGTTAAGATTATTTACATGAACTAGCATTAGGATCACAGAAGATGTGTGTGTGTGTGTGTGTGTGTGTATGTGGGGTTTAGTCATAGCTGTGTGGAAGAGGTAACGCACCATAACTATGGTATGGCACAGCCAGGCAGATTGCACTTAAAGCGAACTGACTGCAACGACGAATTCCAAGTGTTTCAGAGAGTGGTTTTTGCTGGTGTAGTTAGTGTCTGTCTGATTTTGTGGAGTCGCTGTGAACCTTTCCTCTCGCCTTGACTACTCCCGCATATGTGGCTGGTAGAAAATGCAGGAGGTAAATAACACAAATGCTAGCCTTCCGCTTGCAGCTCGTCTCATAGGCCATAGTTAAAATCATATATATCGTTGCCATATCGAATCTAAATGCTAATGTTAAATACGTGCTTTCATAATATTAATATACGATTAAACCAATGAATACTAACTATATAAAGAAGGCTAACGCTGTGTAATTTTTTGCGACATATAAATTTCGACTTGAAGCGACGTCGACCTCTGTACAGTTGATCGAAGAACTAATGATTGGCAGAATTCTGTAGGTTTTAGTGCTGTATCTTGTAATTGTGGCAGCCAGTGTTGTGACGTGTTTGACTGACTTACTATCTTTGTTTTCTTAATAGGATAGAGTGACATAGGGATTACATGTAGATTGGAGTAGCTACTTGGCCACAATACTAGTTAGAAGTTTGTGCGATATAGTAGTCTAATAATGAGTACACGCAAATAGTGTCAATTGTATAAAAAATATAATAAATATATATATAATATTATAACAACAACAAATATAGAATATAAAATATAAAATACAATAAATACAATAAATATACAATATAAAAACCAATTCTATCGTTGCCCAAGAAAACAATTGTATCTTTACAATTATTTATGAAAAAAAGCTCTTCATACTAGGATATCACTTTTAATCGTATATTCAAGGGCGGTTCCGTATGCAGGCCGCAGGCCGCGCGCATTGAACATTGAACAAGGCCCCCTTGCACATTGAGCGCATCACCGTAGATATATAATTGTATTGCGATATTTTATTTCGGCATTATTTTTCCTAAAAGATAAAGCTTGCGCCGCGAACATAAGACTCAACACGATATGGCAGCTAGCAAGTACCAGTCAAATCTCGTCCTATCTGTTGGAATCGCTAGAGTGAGAGCGACCGTATGCAGTATAGCATCTGTTTCTATCGTTCGTGTGTCTCTATACATATATCGACTAATGCAACACACATTCCAGCGGCAGCCAGGCCACCCATACGGGTTAAATGCATATGCACTCATCTCACTCTATTGCAAGCGCTAGAATGAGAGTAACCGTATGCAGTATGTCTTCTGTTTCTTCGGTTCGCGTATCGCAATATATCGACTAATGTAACACACTTTGCAGCGGCTTGCGAGAGTCATGGCAACGTGACGTCACGCTGCTTCAAGGCTAAAATATATAGTTGTTTTAAAATATTGATGACACGATACTTTAGCACCGAACAGCCATAGAACCACAGTTCAGAGAACAGAATAGTCTATTATATATGTATATAAATTGATATAGAATAGCCAGATGAGACAGTAGCATTTGTTCTGTGTATGTACGATATGTACGTATGTACGATTTTGCCACGTGCTTCTCCAAGAATATATTTAATACAAGTAATTTAATAAAATGAATGGTGTTAGTTCTTTATTGAAAATAGAGTTTTGTAGACTTTCTCTTGTGGACAAAGTAAAAATTAAAGAATTAGGTAGGCCATTGTCTGATTTAAATTTATCGCAAACTTGTGCAAGGAGTGCACAAAACCGAACATTTACGCGGCGTTTTACAAGAGACATTTGCAGAAAAAATTATAACACAGATGGAGGATATATTCTCATATCGTGGCCATCTACAAGCCACTAAGTTATTTAACACGAAATCGATGCCAACATTTTCTAAACAATTTCCAGTGGACCTTTTGGAAACCGTGTGTCATGCATATCCATTTTGAATAAAACCAGATTAAAAACAGATTTAGAAGTCATTTACTCGCGTCCGGATTTTTATCAAATAATTGGAGCCACAAATTTTCTTTCATTATTGCTACAAAATAATCTCAGTGAAACTTTTCCGGAAACTATAAAAATACTTAAAATTATTTTAACAACCCCGATGACCACTGCTGAATCAGAGCGTTGTTTTTCAACACTTAAAAGAATCAAGATTTTTTGCGAAATACTATGGGTAATGATCGTTTAAACGCATTGGCGATGATGTGTTTAATAAAAATGTAGTGCGAGATATTTACAATTTTAACGAAAAAGTTTTGGAAAAGTTTATATCAATGAAAGATAGAAGAGTGGAATTCACTTTCAAGAAATAATTGAATTTAATCATTTTGCATCCATTTTAGGTAAGATTTCTCACTATTATGTTATTTTTTAATAAATGCGCCCCCCCAGATTGAAATGGCACGAGCCGTCACTGCGTATATTCAACCATTACTAACCATAGAGAAGTTGAACGCCAACTGATAATCAATATTCATCGCTTAATTTAGATAAAATTTGAAAGAATTGAGAGGAATTTTTAAATCAAGAAAACTGATGCGGCTCAGAAAATTATCGATATACTCGATTGTAATGTAACACCATTTACAGACATAAATATTGCAAACAGATAATCGATTGCTAGTTTCGTATTTTATTGTATTCACGAAAAAAATATGCCTTTCCAAATTTGCTAAAATCTATTTAGATGAAAGATTATTGGTAGTTTCTAATTCTTATTAAATATGTCATGCCTAAGTTTGCCACGGGCTTATGAAGCTATGTGCTTACTGCACAGAATACGCTAACCATCGCTGGCAACTAGGAACCATTCGGCTCTCGGTTTACTACTTCGTGTTTTCAGCTGTTTTGGTATACAAGGCGGGAACTGGCTGTTCAACTATGACTATGAAGAAATATTATTTCTAAGCCAACCATCTAGTCAATTTACTAATTTAGTAACCTCTATACTGCTTACTTTTAAATTATATTATGATAAAAATACAGCAATTGTAGATTTCTACAACAAAGCAATAGACTTTATCAGTGAAAATTTCTATCCATCCTATACGTGTTTCAATTAACAGAATTTTATATAAACACCAGTAAACCTGTTGCCAAAATATACCAAATCAGAAATAAACGTATAGTTTAAAAACAAAAAAAAACACAATTATTGACCGATTGTTTGATGACGTTATTGCGTATTTATTTTGTAATTTATAAATCCTACATATTTTGCTATAAAATATCTTTGCTATAGAAAAAATAAAAAAAGCAGGGTAAGGAACTCACAGAAAATAAGAAAAAAGCTAGAAGATGGAAGGAGTATCTTGAAGATTTATATAAAGGTAGGCAGGACATGGAGGAGCTAGAAAATGTGGAACAGATAGATGAGGATGACTTAGGTCCTAGCATACTTAGGTCAGAGTTTCATAGAGCATTAAATGATTTACGGAATAACAAAGCAGCGGGGATTGATATGATACCAGCCGAATTAATAAAACACGCAGGGGAAAAAATGCAGGAGCGATTATACAGGTTAGTTTGTAAAATATATGAGAAGGGAGAAGTAGCACAGGATTTTCAGCGTAGTAGAAGAATAACAATGCCGAAGAAAATAGGAGCTAATTTGTGTGAGAACTATAGGACCATTAGCCTACTATCACATGCATAGAAGATATTGTTAAAGATTATTTATAGGAGATTAGAAAATAAAGTAGAGGAAAGGCTAGGAGAAGATCAGTTTGGTTTTAGGAAAAACAGAGGGACGAGAGAGGCGATTCTAGCACTAAGAACGGTAGTAGAAAAAAGAAAGAGGGTAGGAAAGGTAACTTGCATAGCTTTTGTAGACTTAGAAAAGGCATTTGATAATGTAGATTGGGACATAATGTTTAGAATTTTAAAAGAAACGGGTATAGATTATAAGGATAGGAGAATAATTTTTAATTTATATAAACACCAAACTGCCTTAGTTAGAATTGAGGGGGAAGAAGAGGTAGCAAAAATAAGGAAGGGAGTTCGGCAGGGATGTACACTCTCACCGTTATTATTTAATCTATATATAGAAGATGCAATAAACAAAGTAAAAGAAGAGTATAGTGTAGGTGTGAATGTACAGGGAGAGAAAATATATATGCTGAGATTCGCCGACGATATAGCTATATTGGAAGAAAGCGAAAAGAATTTAGAAAGGGTATTGAATGGTATGCAGGCAGTATTGACTAGGGATTTTAACATGAAAATAAATATAGGTAAAACTAAAGTGATGAGGTGTGACAAAAAGGAATGCAGTAGAAAAATGAGGATCTCAATAGGAGATAATAGAATCGAAGAAGTGTCAGATTTTTGTTATTTAGGCAGTAGAATCACAAAAGATAATCGAAGCAAGGTAGATATAAAGTGTAGGATAGCACAGGGTAGGAAGGCATTCGTAGAAAAAGAACAGATTTTAAGATCAAATATTGACTTGGGTATTAGAAAAAGATTACTGAAGGTATATGTTTGGAGTGTAGCACTGTACGGGTGTGAGGCGTGGACTATAGGAAAGGAAGAGAAGCGTAGATTAGAAGCACTTGAAATGTGGTGTTATAGGAGGATGATGAGGATTGGTTGGGAAGATAAAGTAACAAATGAAGCTGTACTAGAGTTAGTAGGGGAGAAGAGAAGTATCTGGAGAGTGTTACAGCGTAGGAGAGACAGATTAGTAGGGCATATCCTTAGACATGGGGGGATTATGCAATTGATCATAGAAGGTAGAGTGGAGGGAAAGAGAGGGGTAGGTAGGCCTAGATTGGAGTATGTGAGTCAGATAGTTGAAGACGTTGAGATGAATAGCTATAGGGAGATGAAGGGATTAGCTCAGGATAGATCGGCATGGCGTGCTGTTTCCAACCAATCTTTAGGATTGCGGACTCTTTAACTTAGAAAAAATAAAAATAAAATATTAAAAAAATCAAAATATCAGATATGTATGTAACTATAAATTATATGAATAAATAATATATGTCATTTTTATTTATTAATTTCCTACCAATTTACCAAATATATTTAAATTTTGAACAAAATGGGCAAATATAGACCATAATCGTTTTAATATAACACCAAAATCATTGAAATCGGTTCAGCCATTTTTGCGGAATTTTGATTAAACGGGTAAATGGTAAACTTTTTTGGTAAACTTGGAAATATTAATTTTTTTCTTTAAAGTGGGACATTTCAAAAATCTCCTGAGACGAATTACCGAAAATCGGATAAAAGCGGGAAGTGTGGTCACTTTAAGCAAAACCCATTAAATACCCCAGTCAAAAAAAGTAACTGTATAATAATATAATTAAATAAATATAAGCAGAAGTAAACGCAGCTTATCGCTTAACGATAATAATCAAAGAACATCGACTGAATATTTTTAAAACTAAGTTTGTTATTCATCTAAATCCTTTTTTAAATTTGATAGATAAATTATGAATATACTCTGCATGATTAACTACTGTAATTTAGGACCTCGATTATATTATACTATTAACATGCAGAAACTTTGCCCATCTCAGACTCGGAGGACGGAGGGAACTTCTTGTATATCCACGACTATCCTTGATTTGTTTGGTGCATTCGCTGCTTGCCCGGAAGGAAACTTTGAAGTTTGGTTAGGTTTGGTCCCTAATCTATAATAAATTATTATATCGGTGTGTCGATGCCATGAACAGCTTGTACACACATTCCTCCTCCAGAGATGTATCCAGGCGTAGAAGATCGTTAGTATCTTTTACAACGAAATATGTATGCGATTATTGGTCTATATAATACAATTGCGATCTCGTTTCGTTCGACAATTTATTTGTAACGAACTGATTTCAATAAATTTGGTCTTACCTTAGGGTTATTATGGCGGGTACATTTTTGTTCAAGAATTGAATTTGTTTACCACATTAAGCAGAATAAAAAAAACACCGATTTGGCACTATTTTAAATGTATATTTCTTTACGATTTTATTAATCAAATAAAAGTGTTTTACATTTTTTTGTAAGGTACTTTTTAAAAAATGTTTGAAAGAATATTAAAAAATAAAATTATGACAATGTCATTTTAATGAAAGCCAAATTGAATTCATTTTATTGTTGCGAGATTATTTATTTGATATCAAATTAAATTACATGATATTTCGATATTAGAAGAATCTATTTATTTATTTAGATTTTTATAAATGGCAGTAAATAATTTATACTTAAGGGCTTTCATAACGAAGATGATGATTATATAACTACATTTTTTTTTAATGTTACAAATAATGTTACCCGCAATTGCGTTTTTATATTTTTAGTATTTCCAAAATGTGTTGTTACATTTCATACAATTTTGTAGAATGCAACTTTCTATATTTGTGAAATATGAAGAAATGTAATTTTGGCGATGATTACTGTATAATTATTTATTTATTTATTATTCATATGTATTATAAATCGTTTCCATTTTTCAGTATCTTGAAAATTGAATTTTAACCGTTCTCTCTGTAGTTATATATATAATTGCATCATTCATATTTGTACTTATTTCATCACTTAATTAATCCATAATATGATACCTAAATCAGCAACGACATCGACATCTACAAGATTTTTTAGTACATACTCGTAATGTATTTGTACATAAAGTGCCTTATTTTTCGACAAAATTATTAATAAATAGGTACAATAACTTTTGGACTGAACTTTACCCCAACTACATTCTAAAAGTATGAAATTCAAATAACCAATATTATTTGAAATTATAGAACTATTGAATCTATTTATTTTATAGATATTTTTATCTATATTTTACTTTATCATTGACCAATGTTGCGCGACTATTGTATTGGAAAAGCTTATCATATTTATTTTTATTATTCATAATCTCTTATAATTTGATAACATAATTTATGTTGCATAAACTAAACACACTTAGAATTTCTTACAACTTACAACTAACGGTATACTACGGTAGGCAACCTAACCTACTGCACGCCTAGCGTGTAATACACGTGTAATGTGCAATAGCAACCCCTAGGGCTGCTATTGGGGCCAATGATATCATCAGAGTCCTCAGTCATATAAGTGCGGATATTTCATTGTATTTGTTAATATTGTACATATGGCAACGCTGTATTCGTTCGGTTATTGAACACCATGAGCGAGCACTACATGGATGTTGTTTTCCAATGAATAAGACAAGGACACGTAAAACTGGTTTTCTATCCTTTGGGCACGATTTCGCCGTTTGCGTTAGCCTTAAATTTGTCCAAATTTTGAATAACAATTTATGGATGTGGTATTTTTACTATTTACATCATTTTTGGACAGCAGTTTTATAATTAGTTAACATTTATTTGTCTAAACGCATAATAAAGCGTATATCTTAATTGTAGCCTCACGGATAATTATACATTAAAGCATTTCCACAGTAATTTGAGTATAATCCATGATGTGTGTATTAATAAATATATGGCGAGGTTGTACGGCACTGTAAGTTCGATTCCCAATGGTGTAATCTGTCCCATGCACATATTATATCCGTATTTACGGCGTGTCTTCTTGGGTTGTTTGGGATGCGTGGGAACGACGAGTGGGAACCGTGTACCATCGCCGGGGCTGCGCTGTTCCCATTAGACCGCACGGAGACGACGGGAACTCTTAGTGGGAAGCTCCTGGCGGGATTGACCCGATCCGGCCTTAACTCATATCTTGTCATATATCATCGAATTACGGTTACGGCAAATATGTGCATATGGTTTTGCTTATTTACGCTAAAAAACTTTGGTTGGAGATGAATTTATATAGTATTTTGCATGCAGTATTTAACATTGTTCACAGTATTGTACAAAATGGAAAGTCAAGTTTTTAAAGGGATCAATTTAAATGTTTACCAAATTAAAATCTGCACCCGTAGCACCTTCAATCGCTATTATCATATGGCATCATTTTTTGGGGTTTGTCAAAGGATGTGAAACGAGTTTTTATTATTATTCAGACAAGAATATTACGCATAATTCTCCAAAAAAGTTTAGAGATTCCTGTAGATCGGTTTTTAAAAACTGCAACATTTTAACAGTCTATTTATGAATGTGTAAAATTTATCCGTAATCACGCAATATACTTTGAGGAATGTAAATTTGAACATGTACATGAAACACGTTTCAAACTGAACTATAGATATCTACAACACAGACAGGAAAGAATGCACAAATTATGTGTATAGAATTATATAATTCATTATCTGATGCTAATAAGCTAACTAAAAACGATAGTAATTACAAATGAAAAGTTTACAATTATTTACGTGATATTGAACCGTACAACATGTGTGAATATTTTAATATGTAATGTGTTTTGTCTTTTATTATGACGATATTTCTAATCTATACCTTTTTCATGTTACTTTACCAGTCAAACCTTTTTGATAACATGTTTTATGTAAAAATGCATCACGATGTGAATAAATAAATATTTTACCTTTACCTTACCAAAAATATCAAAAATACTTGTGAGATACCAAATGATGATAGATCGAAAAATGAAATTTGCGTCACTAAAATAATAACGGTTCCTATTGTTTTAGTAATGCCTGTATTTTAAATACTATGCGGATATACCGAATTTAGTAAATGTTCACCAAATGTATAAAGCTAAATTTACGCGACAACACTGCCAAAATAAATATTTACTTTTGCAATTATTTCACGTTTATTATGTGATTTTATTTTTAATAATTAGTGAGAATGATTTCTATATCATGTAAATTAAATAGTATAGAATATCACCCAAATACCGTACCTTAAAGCATTAAGTAGATAGATCAGTGGCGGCTCGTGGCATTTCAATCTTGGGGGCGCATTTCTTAAAAAATAACATAATAGTGAGAAATCTTACCTAAAATGGATGCAAAATGATTAAATTCAATCATTTCTTGAAAGTGAATTCCACTCTTCTATCTTTCATTGATATAAACTTTTCCAAAACTTTTTCGTTGAAATTGTAAATATCTCGCACCACATTTTTATTAATACACATCATCGCCAACGCGTTTAAACGATCATTACCCATAGCATTTCGCAAAAAAGTCTTGATTCTGTTAAGTGTTGAAAAACAACGCTCTGATTCAGCAGTGGTCATCGGGGTTGTTAAAATAATTTTAAGTATTTTTATAGATTCCAGGAAAGTGTCACTGAGGTTATTTTGTAGCAATAATGAAAGAAAATTTGTGGCTCCGATTATTTGATAAAAATCCGGACGCGAGTAAATGACTTCTAATTCTGTTTTTAATCTGGTTTTATTCAAAAATGGATATGCATGACACACGGTTTCCAAAAGGTCCATTGGAAATTGTTTAGAAAATGTTGGCATCGATTCATGTTTCATGTTAAATAACTTAGCGGCTTGTAGATAGCCACGATATGAGAATCTGTCCTTCATCTGTGTTATAATTTTTTTTGTAAATGTCTCTTGTAAAACGCCGCGTAAATGTTTGGTTTTGAGCACTCCTTGCACAAGTTTGTGATAAATTTAAATCAGGCAATGGTCTACCTAATTCTTTAATTTTTAATTTGTCCACAAGAGAAAGTGTACAAAACTCAATTTTCTATAAAGAACTAACACTATTCATTTTTATTAAATTATTTCTATTAAATATATTCTTGGAGAAGTACGTGGCAAAATCGTACATACGTACATATCGTACATACACAGAACAAATGCTACTGTCTAATCTGGGTATTCTATATCAATTTATATACATATATATATACTCTCTGTATATATATACCACTCACTGTTCTCTCTGAACTTCTCTAGGACGTTAAAGAAGCGCGACATCCAATAGATCGGTCGCCTGCACTCTATGATACACTAATCTCATTGCATATGTACTGTATATATGTATTTAACTTGTACTGGCATTGGGTAGCCGCTGGGAATCTGTGACACATATTAGACGATGAAGCAAGGAGCGAACCGAAGAAACAGAAGATATACTGCATACCGTGGCTCTCACCTATTGCTCGCAATAGAGTGAGATGAGTGCATATTCATTTAATCTGTACTGTGTGGTTGGGTGGCGCTGGATACCCAGCGGCACCAAATTGGCGATATATATTTACCACGCGAACGATAGATACAGATAGATACAGCACCGGTCGCTGCTCTGACTTGCAACGGATACCACAACGAACGCCACACCGTGTTGTGTTGATTGTTATCGCGGCGCAAGCTTTATCTTTTAGGAAAAATAATGCCGAGATAAAATATCGCAATACAATTATATATGATGCGCTCAATGTTCAGGACAGGCGCGCTGCCCTGGGGCCTGCATAAGGAACCGCCACTGGTATATACAGAGATGGTGCCGTAAGTATCTGGTACTTCTTGAAATATAGTCTGCAGCTTATAACTGGTGACACTCCTTCAAGTGCACGTACTGCTCTCTTTTGGATTATCAATATTTTGGATATGTGTGAGCTGTGTCCCTAAATCTCGATTCCGTAAGTTAAAATGTTGCTGAATAGGGCATAATAGGTAGTATGACCTGCAAAGATGCCGGCAGTTTTGACCATCCTTCTGATGGCATACGTGACACTAGACCGTCTTTTACTGAGTTCATCTATGTGGGCCTTTCAAGTTAACTTGGAATCGATCCAGATTCCAAGAAACGTGCAGGTTGTGATACTGGTAGCCATTTATCCATCACATAGTCCAATGTTGTGGTCTTAGTCCATGATTATTATAATAAAACTTTAACACATTAAAAGTTTAGTTATCATTGTTTTAACTTAACACCTATAACTACAAGTATTTACAGGTAACTGTAATTTACAGGTACTACTGTTATTGTTTGGTCAGAAAAAGAACTTTAGATTTAGTCGTGAATTATTAAATTTAACTTCATTTCCAATATCATAAGAAATAACATAATTAGGATTACATATTCCCCGTTTTAAAAATATGTAGTCTTACGTTTAGCAAATATTATATTGCTTACAAATGATAAAAGAGACTAATAAGAAGTCAATATCCAGTTTAACACTTTAACACTAAATATGGTGTAAAAATTGGTGAACATTTACTATTTTCGGGAAACGAACGTGTTTTTTTTGTATGGATATTTTCATTAAATTTGGTAAGCAGTTAAACACAAGTCGTTTTTAATATAATTTTTAATGCGATTAATTTTCTTATAAGAAATAATAAAGTTGTATTCACAAAAATGAATGAAAATGTACACGAATGAATTAAACTGGAGTTTGTAATTTTATTTCAAATAGCTTCCTGCGGAAAAAAGAACGCTGTAAAGTGTAAATGTAAGTAATTGTAGATTATCAACCATAATATTTATTACAGGGTGTATAATTTTAGAAAGCTATGATGAAATCTATTATATATCGTTATTTAATTTATCTTATAATCTTTTTAAAATAATAAATAACTGAAGATATAAAAAAAAATTAGAAGGAATAGAAGTTGCAAATGAAGATTTTGTTTTTTTTACTAATTAATATATTTTGACAAGAAGTAAATAAACAATTAACTAAAATTTTATATATAATACTATATTAGCTCAAATATTTATGTATATATTTTTTCTTTTCTATATAATAATAATAATAATCTGAAATTTTGGTTATGATATTAAATTAATATTTTAATATTTCAAAATAGTAGATTGTTTTAAAATTCACACATCTTTCTATGTATTATAAATGATTTCAATTTGATGTTTCATTTTCTGGAAACGATAACATATAATACAATAATTTAAATAATACGACAGAAATTTTAGAAAATGATATTTCATAATTTTGGGAATATAATTGTACTTATACACTGCTTTGGAAGAAGCCGATACTGTTTTCAAAGCGAAATGATGAATTGGCTGGTCCTTTTGTTCGTTTCATTAAAATGTTTGACATCTCAAATTGAATTACGTAATAATTGATGGTCCTCGGAATCAATGCTGCTTGATAAGACGCTATAATTTATCTCCAACTTTGAATATACATTTTTACGCAACGAAATGCGCGATTTTTTTAATAAACTGTCATAGATGATATCCAAATTTATTTCAGACAGTATATAGAGACATTTCAGCGGAATGTGGTAAAATATTCTTCATTTGCGTCAACTTCAGATGAATGGAGTATTTTGTTGAATATTAAAGATAAGAAAATTTTGTGCTAGAATTTATGTAAATGAAAGTAAAAGCAGAGTAATATTTGAAAATTTTCAAAATTTGAAAAAGAACAAAAAGTTAGGCTTTGGACATAAGAGTTTTGGCGTAAAATAATAATATTAAACTACATAATCGAGTATAAATAAAAAATAGTCGCTGTAAATTTTGATGTAATTATTAAGGAATAATATGCACAATTAGAAATAAACGCATCAACACCTTTCGAGGCCGCAGAGCCGCGCGCCCCTCCTGAACATTGAGCGCATTACCGTAGATATATAATTGTATTGCGATATTTTATCTCGGCATTAGTTTTCCTAAAAGATAAAGCTTGCGTTGCGATAACACTCAACACAACACGGTGTGGCGTTCCGTTGTGGTATCCCTTGCAAGTGGTAGTGTGAGAGCAGCGACAGTATGTAGTATATCATCTGTTTTTATCATTCGCGTGGTGCAATACAATACATATATCGACTAATATGTTGCACACAAACCAGCGACAACCCAGGCCGGCCAGTACTAGCTAAATGCATATGCGATGAGTGCAGGGAATGATATGAGTGTCTCACTCTATTGCAAGCAATATAGTGAGAGCGATCGATGCAGTATATCATCTATTGGATGCCGCGATTCTTTAACGTCCCAACAGAGAAGTTCAGAGAGAACAGAGAACAGAGAGTAGTATATATATATATATATATATATATATACAGAGAGTATATATATATAAATTGATATATAATAGCCAGATAAGACAGTTGCATTGTTCTGTATAGTTACGTATGTACGATTTTGCCACGTGCTTCTCCAAGAATGTATTTAATAGAAATAATTTAATAGAAATGAAAAGTGTTGGTTCTTTATTGAAAATAAAGTATTGTAGACTTTCTTTTGAGGACAAAGTAAAAAATAAAGAATTAGGTAGGCCATTGCCTGATTTAAATTTAGCACAAACTTATGCAAGGAGTATTTATATCAATGGAAGATAGAAGAGCGGAATACCACTTTCAAGAAATGGTTGAATTTAATCATTTGCATCCATTTTAGGTAAGATTTCTTACTATTATGTTATTTTTTAAGAAATGCGCCCCCGTCGATTCAAATGTCAAGAGCCGCCACTGGATACCATAAAACTATATATAGAGAGTATATATATATATATATATAAATTGATATAGAATAGTCAGATAGGACAGTAGCATTTGTTCTGTGTATGTACGATATGTACGTATGTACGATTTTTCCACGTGAATTTTTTTTTCCTTTCCAAGAATATATTTAATAGAAATAATTTAATGAAAATGAATAGTGTTTGTTCTATATTGAAAATAAAGTTTGTAGACTTTCTCTTGTGGACGAATTAGTTAGTTAAAGAATCCGCAATCCTAAAGATTGGTTGGAAACAGCACGCCATGCCGATCTATCCTGAGCTAATCCCTTCATCTCCCTATAGCTATTCATCTCAACGTCTTCAACTATCTGACTCACATACTCCAATCTAGGCCTACCTACCCCTCTCTTTCCCTCCACTCTACCTTCTATGATCAATTGCATAATCCCCCCATGCCTAAGAATATGCCCTACTAATCTGTCTCTCCTACGCTGTAACACTCTCCAAATACTTCTCTTCTCCCCTACTAACTCTAGTACAGCTTCATTTGTTACTTTATCTTCCCAACCAATCCTCATCATCCTCCTATAACACCACATTTCGAATGCTTGTAATCTACGCTTCTCTTCCTTTCCTATAGTCCACGCCTCACACCCGTACAGTGCTACACTCCAAACATTAAATTTGGACGAATTAAAAATTAAAGAATTAGGCAGACCATTGCCTGATTTAAATTTATCACAAACTTGTGCAAGGAGTGTTTATATCAATGAAAGATAGAAGAACGGAATATCACTTTCAAATATATTAAGTCAAATATATTTAGAAGACAAATGTTTGAAAGCAACGTAGGTAGTCTTTGCATATAATTTTTAATTTGTTTTCTTTCAAAGTTTCATCCTCTTAATCGGATTTTATAATTTTTCTAAATTGTAACAATCAACTTTAATTAAAAGCGAAGAAAATACAAGAATAAACTGAAATTTTAAAAAGTCTTATGAAAAAACTTATAATTTATAAATTGCCCAATATACGCTGTTGCCATTTATTAATTTCAAAAAAGTTGGTTATATTACTAAAAAAAATATATAATAGAATAACATGCACTCTACATTCTTAAAACATTATCCATCCATCGAATTTTCAAAAATCTTAAATTAAGAAATCAACAGTTCCGTCGAATCTATTTGAATTAATTGAACTAAATTTTGTGCGGCAAAAATGGTAATAATTTTTTTAATATGCTTTTTGAGTCGAAACATTCATTTATAAAAAATATCGTATTTAACAAAATATTAACCTTTCAACAGTTGTTTCGGTATACAATATAATTATATAATATTATAAATCAATTATAATAGAAATTTTCGCGTGATAAACTTTCTTAATAATGATAAATTGGTAAAGGTAAAAGTTTTAATATAATTTATAATTCTATGTGACTGACATTTGGATTTAATTATATTTTGGGTATATGTAGGTACTCGGCACGTATCTATATAAAATAAAATGCATTGATGTAGGAATTTGGGAGGCGAATGAGGATAAAATTAAATAGTACATATAGCTGGCAGACTGGCGCACTAATAGAACTTTGTTGTTTTATTGCATCAAATTGGGAAATATTAATTAAGTTAGTTTTAATTATATTTTGCATGTTCGAATACTTTGCTAAATTAAATAGGTATATGTATATTTATAGCGTGTTCCATAAAGAATGGTGCGTTGATTATTTGTGGAGATTCCACGGATCGATCAAAATGAAGACGTTTTTTTTCTTTCGTAAAATATTGAGGCTTCACAAGATACGGCGTATTTAAGTTGATTTTTTAATTATATTTTTGATACAACATTCATTTCTTCACTAATTGAAACTGTAATAATTTTTCATTAATAGGAATTTTTTAATCGTCAGAAAGTACGATATTTTAAAATGTTACTTTTATGTAGTCAGAAAGTAAATTATATATATTTTCATTGTTATTTATCATTTTTACAATATTATATTTCTATAATTTTCAAAATAGGTCAAATATTAAGTAATATTATATATAATATTAAAAAATACTGTATAAGGAACAAATTTGATCTTGATATAAAAAATAGTTGTCCTTTTTTTTTAGCAAATTTTCATTTTCACGGATTTTCATCAGCAGTTATCTAAATAAGATTTTTTAATGTATCATATTTTAATAAACAATAGCGTCTCCAATTGGCTTTATTTTTTATGGGGCACCCTGTATATACACACGCATAAATTTACTATAAGCGAGTACAATGTAAGTATGTATAAAATGATATTAAATGATAATTTAGAGAATTTCTACAATATACAATTGTAATAATACCAATACTTTTGTCCAATAAATAGCGAAACTATTTCGCATATTTCCAATTTTGATTTATCGCGTGCAATTCCAATTATATATTGTTTTCAATTAACGCACAATAATTAAAATATTTGCGAATATTTCGCGTGTATTTTTATACTGCGCACAAAATAATGCTTACAACGCCGAAATAAATTCTCCAATTTTAATTTTATTATTGCGATTGTTTAAAAATACTTTATTATTCGATACGGGCTGTTATAAATTTTAGTATTAGTTTATTCAGTGGAAAATATAATTAACTCTTTTCATGAAAATAAATAACCCTTTCCACCGTATATTATATTAATATTTACGATGTAATGTAAAGTATTTTTCAATACAACATTTACATAATTCATAAAACGAAATTGAAACGCAAAAATATAATGTAGGAATAAAATTTGCGCGAAATTTTCGGACGATGGTATTTTAATTGGTTAAGTATATCGCACTGTCAATGGAAAGTCAAAGTCAAAAAAAAAAAAAATACGTTTTTGTTGTATCTGTATTATTTGTTTATAAATTTAAGATATAAATTAAAAAATACTCAGCTCGCCCTTCTTTATGCACTGTTTGGCATATATTAAAAATATTAAAATAATTTGCATTATTTCTTTATAAATAATAGCTTTAAGATATAAATTTAAAAATACTCAGCTTGCCCTTCTTTATTCACTCTTTGGCAATACATTAAATGAACAAAATTTGTGAAAATTTCATATCTAAGGGCTATATATATATTTTTTCGATAACGAAAACTTCAATTTGATTTTCTTCTAAACACACCCATTTTGAGTTGTTTTAGTTTTCCATTGACAGTACGATATGTTTATCGTCTAAAGAACTTATGGAGTGATAGGAATAATGGTATTTATATATATTGCGACTATACGACAGATTGTAATGAAGATAGAAGCATGTTAAAAAATGAATGAGAAACTTTTATTACTTCACCCCTGAAATATCTATATGCAAAGAATAATTACCGAGGATATATATTTTAGTTCCATCTTGGTAAATTAGTATGAAAAAATTAAAAGTATAAACTTATATTTTATGCAGGAAATAATACCACCAAAATAATAACCAGATAAATAATTTTTAACATTAATGTAAACACCATAAACTAGATATATATTATCTGTAAGAAGAGGAACAAAAACATTGGAATTTGTCCAGATTCGAAACTGCAATCAAGTTCTATAAAATATATCTATTATTTTTTTGTATCCAGATACTTAAGATATTATCAAACAGGAAATATCGTTAAAAATAATTTTAGTTACTTGAACGAGTATCTATATAGATATATAGAGATAAAAAAAAAAAAAAAAGTACATTGATTCGATAAGAAAATATATTCCAATATATACGTAATTTCCTAATTCAACATAGTTTTGTATTACTTTTAGTTTAGTATAAATATATTAAACAGCGAAGATATGAAGCTTTTACGTGACGAGTAAATTTTATACAATGCAAATACCATATTTATTTCATGGCATTTTACATTCCATCACGCTGAGAGTAAACCTGCATTTAAAAATCTTTTTATTAATTGAAATTAAGTGGATATTTTCATTTATAAATTGTTGCGATTTTTCCCGTGACGAAAATTGTTTGATCGAAATTGGTCAGAAATTAAAATAATAAATTACCTACTGTAATCTACTTTCATTCATAAAACATTTTTTCTTTTCTTTAATGAAAGTATAAATTTATAATATATATTTATTTCAAGTATTCCAAAGATGACTAAAAAAATATAAACAACTTCAGTATCAAAAATATTGATATTCTTACATAATTTGCTACATATTATTTCCAATTTAACCAAAAGCACATATTTCGAAAAAGATCGCGTGAAAATGGATCTAAAATTTATAAAAATGATTGTGTTTTTACTCGTAATTTTAATTTTCATTGAAACATATTTTCGGAAACAATATCTGCAAACATTTTGCGATTGAGCATTTTTGATTTGTGTATTAAAAAAAAAATTCTATATAGTATTTCTACTATCATATTAATTTTCTTTTTCAAATTTGTTAATTAATTCAAAAAAGTTGGTATTTATTTAGTGAATCTTATTCTCCTTCCATATATCACATCCTATACTTCATGTATTTATACTTCTTTTTGATATTTATGTAAATATTAGAGAACAACAAGCCATATGTTTGACTATTTATTATTAATGAAATTACAAAATTGCTGTAACCACTAGCGATGTGTAGTTCACTCGCGAACCGTTCACTCTGAACAGTTCACTCAAATGACGGGCGTACTGTGACGATGTTTTGCAACGACCTATAGGTCACTATGACCTAGTTCGTGAACTATGAACTACATGGTGCACGGTCTACGTATTCATGTACTTGTACTAGGTCCTGAACCCGTCGTCTACTAAACCGTTCATGAATCACAATGACTCGTAAACGATGCAGTATAGTATACATTACATATACAGTACTAACATTTATTTAGTGATAAAGTATGTTGGTGAACGGAACGAAATAGGAAACTCGATGCAATATTGCAACAGCAGCATTGCCGAGCTGAGTCACAATTTATATATGTTGGTATCAGATTTAATTTGGAATAATATAATTAATATATTCGCAAGATTAAATATGTTCTTAAATATGTCAAGGCATAGCAAATTTTTGCAATAATGCAAAAATAAACATGTAAATCTTATAGTTCTTCTATTTCATACTGAGTGCAATGCAATCACTTAATATCAAATCAAAGTTTGAAGTTTGAACAGAGAAGATACGGAATAGAAAATATAAATTACAACGCCAAACAAAACGATTCTATCTAGTTCATTTTATTATAGTTTGTACATTTAATTTTCAAGTGTTAGTAAAGTAGTAAATATTTTCATCAACAACTACCAATAAGTATTTTAGAACTTCATATAAATAATCGTGAGTACCTAGAGAAGATTATATTTCCTTATATATATGTTTTGTATAAATTATAAACATTGTTGTCTTTTCTTCCTCATTCCTAATTCAAAATAAGTATTGTAATATTACAATTTATTTATTTTTTACCATTTAATATTTTTATATTGAGAAAAAAAGAGATTATTTTCAATATGTGCATGTATTTCATATAGGTCGTGAACTAGTTCATTTAAAAAAGATGTTAGTAGTTCACGACCTATAGTTCGTGAATGGTACATTGAAATGAACTACGAACTATAAACTAGGTCCTCAACGTGACCCTACAGTTTGCCATCGCTAGTAACTACAAGACAAGTTCATTCGAAATTTAGGTGGCTAAACAACAAACAAATTTATAAACTCAGTAATAAAAATTATATATATATATATATATAATTATAACTATTAGATTAGACACGAAGCCAACGGACACAGTTATAGTGCAAGTATATATGCCAACTTCAAGTCACGATGATGAGGAGGTAGAATCCATTTATGAGGAGATTGAATCTAGGTTAGCAAACGTTAAAGGACAGGATAATCTAATTGTAATCGGAAATTGGAATGCCGTAGTAGGTAAGGGAAAGGAAGTTTCAATAGTAGGAGAATATGGAATAGGAACACGTAATGATAGAGGGGATAGATTGGTAGAGTTTTGTATTAGGAATAAGCTAGTGGTAGCAAACACGCTTTTTCAGAATCACAAGCGCAGGATATATACGTGGAAAATGCCAGGAGATATAGGGAGGTATCAGATAGATTACATACTGGTTAAAGAGAGGTTTAGGAACCAGATTAAGAATTGTAAGAGTTACCCTGGAGCAGATATTGATAGTGACCATAATTTAGTAGTCCTGGACTCAGAGGTCAATTTCAAGAAATTACAGAAGTCTAAACAGGTCAGAGTAGATGTCGATAGGTTAAAATTAGCTGATGTATGTGAAAAGTACAAGCAGAAAGTAGAAATCATGGCTAATGGAACATCTAGGAACGACATAGATTGCGAATGGAGGGAAATCAGAAATGGGTTAACTACAGCAGCAAATGAAGTATTAGGCACAAAGAAAAGGGCAGGTAGGAGGGAATGGATCAAGGAAGAAATAGTTAAAATGATAGAAGCAAGAAGGAAAATTAAAATTGGAAACACAGAAGCAGGACAGAAAAAATATAAGGAACTAAGGAACTTAATTAATAGGAAATGCAAGCTAGCGAAAGAAGAGTGGATAAAAGGAAATTGTGAGGATATTGAGGAGGATATGAGAAGAGGTAAAGTAGATTTGGGCTACAGGAAAATTAAGTCACATTTTTCTAAAGTAAAACCAAAGGGTAACATTATATGTGATAAGCAGGGTAAGGAACTCACAGAAAATAAGGAAAAAGCTAGAAGATGGAAGGAGTATCTTGAAGATTTATATAAAGGTAGGCAGGACATGGAGGAGCTAGAAAATGTGGAACAGATAGATGAGGATGACTTAGGTCCTAGCATACTTAGGTCAGAGTTTCATAGAGCATTAAATGATTTACGGAATAACAAAGCAGCGGGGATTGATATGATACCAGCCGAATTAATAAAACACGCAGGGGAAAAAATGCAGGAGCGATTATACAGGTTAGTTTGTAAAATATATGAGAAGGGAGAAGTACCACAGGATTTTCAGCGTAGTAGAATAGTAACAATGCCGAAGAAAATAGGAGCTAATTTGTGTGAGAACTATAGGACCATTAGCCTACTATCACATGCATCGAAGATATTGTTAAAGATTATTTATAGTAGATTAGAAAATAAAGTAGAGGAAAGGCTAGGAGAAGATCAGTTTGGTTTTAGGAAAAACAGAGGGACGAGAGAGGCGATTCTAGCACTAAGAACGGTAGTAGAAAAAAGAAAGAGGGTAGGAAAGGTAACTTGCATAGCTTTTGTAGACTTAGAAAAGGCATTTGACAATGTAGATTGGGACATAATGTTTAGAATTTTAAAAGAAACGGGTATAGATTATAAGGATAGGAGAATAATTTTTAATTTATATAAACACCAAACTGCCTTAGTTAGAATTGAGGGGGAAGAAGAGGTAGCAAAAATAGGGAAGGGAGTTCGGCAGGGATGTACACTTTCACCGTTATTATTTAATCTATATATAGAAGATGCAATAAACAAAGTAAAAGAAGAGTATAGTGTAGGTGTGAATGTACAGGGAGAGAAAATATATATGCTGAGATTCGCCGACGATATAGCTATATTGGAAGAAAGCGAAAAGAATTTAGAAAGGGTATTGAATGGTATGCAGGCAGTATTGACTAGGGATTTTAACATGAAAATAAATATAGGTAAAACTAAAGTGATGAGGTGTGACAAAAAGGAATGCAGCAGAAAAATGAGGATCACAATAGGAGATAATAAAATCGAAGAAGTGTCAGATTTTTGTTATTTAGGCAGTAGAATCACAAAAGATAATCGAAGCAAGGTAGATATAAAGTGTAGGATAGCACAGGGTAGGAAAGCATTCGTAGAAAAAGAACAGATTTTAAGATCAAATATTGACTTGGGTATTAGAAAAAGATTACTGAAGGTATATGTTTGGAGTGTAGCACTGTACGGGTGTGAGGCGTGGACTATAGGAAAGGAAGAGAAGCGTAGATTAGAAGCACTTGAAATGTGGTGTTATAGGAGGATGATGAGGATTGGTTGGGAAGATAAAGTAACAAATGAAGCTGTACTAGAGTTAGTAGGGGAGAAGAGAAGTATTT